>JASSRZ010000080.1:5431503-5448555 GCA_032164315.1 Malacoctenus gilli | reverse complement strand
ACACACACACACACACACACACACACACACACACACACACACACACACACACACACACACACACACACACAGAAGTCAATGGCTGTGTCCTTGCAGCAGGAAGCTTCTTCTTTACCAACGCAGTCACGTAGGGTGTCATACATCACTTCTATAAGCTCCTCCGTGCTTTTATAACAGCTCATCTTGCCATCGGCTGTACGAACACTTGGCCCACTCCTGCAGCCCCCCGTAACTTTCTGTACCCGAGCCGAGCGGCGGCAGCGGCAAAAAAAACACATTAAGACGGCACAGACGCCACTGTCTGAAAGGCGAGCAGAGGAGAGACGGGAGCAGAATAAAAAAGAGCCGAGCGGGGGGATTCGGACAGAAAGAAGTGACAGGATGAGATATGGGAGGGAGGAAAACACGGCAGGAGACGATTCAGGTGAGCAGGAGGAGAGGAGGAGCAGCGAGATGCACCATCAGATGGATCCGAGGGGGCAAGAGACCGACTAAAAGCACGAGGTCGGCAAACGAAAGGCCAAGCAGGCAAGTCAGCACGATACTGGTCGAAAGAGGCGCAAACGTTAAAGGAGTATTTCGAGAAAGAGAAAAAGAGAAATCCAGGCAGACGAATGAGAAGCCAGCAGCTTGACAAGCAGGCAGATCTAAATAGAGACACAAACAGAGGCAACACACAGGGGGAGGGGGGGGCACCCTGTGCAGGGGGAGAAAGACATACAGTCAAGATAAAGCAAAACAAATAAGAAAGGAAAAGCGTCCACACTGAGGAACGGGGCTGCACAGTCGATGTGTCACACTGGCCTGAAGAACAGGTGGTGGTGGTGGTGGAGAAAGCAGGATTTGCTGAGCGAGTGGAAAGCAGCAGACCTGAGCCTGTCAGCAGGATCATTTAACGGCAGCAAAACACGACACACAACTGAAGTATCAGTTCGGGTTATTACCTGCACACACTTTGAGGAATTTGTCAAATTTACACATCCTGCCAGTCATTCCACAGGAGCCAATGCACAGATGCAAAATCTCCAGCAAAGGAAGTTTTAGATTTTTAAAAGAACTGCAAGAAAATGCAAAAAAATGTGAAGTTGAAGCGTATTTAATTGTCAGAAATGGTGGGAAATGAAGTGACGCTTCCTTAAAATCACTAAACACATGCATGACTATTTTTTCAGGCTTTGTTTCAGAAGATGGATGCACGAGCACCCCCCCCCTGCCAAAAAATTAAGATGTATTTAAATCAGTAGCTCTGAAATGTGTCGGGTCCAACAGTGTTCATGTCTTGAAACCAGCTGTGAGACGCCCCCCGCACTGCTGAAAGGGGCACGAATCAATTCACGCCACTAATTGGAAATCATTTTCACACCAGGAGCACCAATTTTTCCCTCCAGAGACGATACTTCTACCGCTCCATCTTTGCTCCTCTGTCATCAGGGCCGAAATAAACAACCGATCCAAATGTTGTAAAACGAAGCGCAAAAAAACGATCATCTCGGACCGGACTGATCGGATGCTTTTACACCAGGATCGCCGAGGCTCCGTATTTAAACAGCTGAAATTTCTCCACCTTCGGGTTCTGTCCTCTTTCAACTGCATTCTTTTAAAATGGACCAAAACAGCTGGACCTCATGCAGTTACAAAGGTTGCTCACTTGAGGCGCTGTTGTCAGAAATAAGTACTCTAACAACAAAGCATGAAGAGGAAGCAAACCTTCTTCTTCCTGGTTAAAAGGCTGCAATGTTTTTTGAACAATTACAAAGTATAGAGTATACATGTGAAACCCTACTTAGAATAGTGCTTTGAATTACCCGTGCAAATGTCTTATCATGTGATAAGTATGACTCGTCTGTCTCCAGGTTGTACAGCAGACCAATGTGCCGTGGAGAGCAAATCACATTTGCAGCTTGTAATTCTGCACTTTATAAAACACAAAATTGTGCATCGCTGTCAAAACGGAATGCTTTAAAGAGTGAACTTTAGGCTGCACTCGACCACATCTCTTTTTTTCCACCCCGGTCCTTTTAGTTCTGCTTCATGTTTTCACACAGAACCACCAAAGTGTCACTGAGCAGGCGACTGTTGTGGTTTCCCTCATTGCACGCACGGCGCTCGCTTATTCGGTGCCTGGTGGGACAAAACCAGCCGTCTGCTACCTCTGTGTGCCGGAGGAGGAGTGCTGATTATCGGGACGCTATAAACACTTCTCCTCATTATCAGCGTGACAGGGGCGGCTTTCTGTTTGTGTGCATCGTGACGCCTGAGAGCAAAGTGGGAGCAGCAGGAACCATCAGGAATGTGGCGGGCGAGGTGTGTACAGTGCAAGTATGTTTGTGTTCCTTCTGAGAGGGATGTGCGGGCACGATGGTTCGAGGCAGAGGTGGAGCCGTGTTTCCGGAGGCGCTCCCTGACAGCGTGCGACGACAGGGCGCAGGTCAGAACAGGAGTCCGTCGGCCTGACTGAGGCGCGAGCGTCAACAAGCGCAAAAAGTGAATCGCAACCCTCCGCATCGTCTCATGCGTGTGGGCATGCCCAGACTGCCTCTTTCAACCCCTCGGCCGAGCGTGTGTGTGTGTGTGAGAGTGAGAGTGTTTGTGTGTGTGCACAGTCAAACCGGAACACACTGGCACACACACACATGCGCGCACGCACACGCGCCCCATTTTGCGTCTCAGCTTTTCCATCTCGCACCCTGCAACGGCATCTCCAGCCCCACTGTTAGATTTTCAACAACCAAGCATGTTTCATCTGACATTATCTTGCACGTAATAATTGGTGAACAAAATGTTTCTTTTAAAAGCAGATTGGCTGGATTCTACTCGCAAGCCTCTGTGACATGTCGGTGATTCTCGCGCCGTCCAAAGTCCGGCCTCCATCGCTGGTGCTTGGAAGCCACTTCTGTCACCGCGAGTGCCTGCGCCGTGCGGCGCTGATGGATGCCGAGCCCACCGGGGGGAAAAGAGGGGCGACGTAAAGTGATTTCATCTGACGAAATCCACAAGGAGGTGACGGCGGCCCAGACGCCGCCGAGGACTGAAATTGTGAACAAAGCAATTTTCTGCTGCCAGTAAATTCCTCATCACTTTGTAAACACGTCTGAGCAGCCTTCTTGCTTCAGATTGCAGACTTGAGGAGGCGGGACCGAAAAACATCAGCTCTGCGGAGGGTAAACAAATGACCAATTCCCCCTCAAAACAAACACCGGCTTTTAGACAAATACGGCCTCGTGCTCCCGATCACAAGGGTTCGTGGTTATTGTGACAGTTGATGGTCTTTGTTTTCAGACCCGAACCCATGAAGCTGATTGTGTTAATGAAATGAGGCTCTGGTTTCGCCACTGTGCTGATCAGTAGGTACCACTGATTGTGACCGGTTCCGTTTGGTATCAATGTGAGCGCTGCTGTTCCACAGAGAAATCTGAAGTTTCGATGTCAGGGTAGAAAAGCGGCTGACGAACCTTTCTCTCATTTGAACCAAGTCTCCCATTGAGGGGTTGACGCCCCACCCTGGGCACCAAAAAGCCCCCCGGCACCGCATTTCCTTCTGAAATGCGATGACATGAATGCAGATCGCAGGAGAAACGCTTAATTACTGCTCAAGTACCCGGGTACTTTCCACTGTCTAAGATGAAGTAGCCCCACTCCATACGACTGACGATGGTGCTGCGCCGCGCTGAAAAGCTCTGACTTTTTATGAGTGCTTCCACTCCCGTCACTGCAGATCCTGGTCTCCTGCATCCAGTCAGGTGAGTCATCAGTTTACGCTCTGAGTCGGCTGATTCACAGAGATTCCCATTATCGCGGCAGATAATCAGTCGGCGCTGCAGCGCTGAACAAATGTCTCCTGGATCCGCCGGGTCAGGGATCCACGCGGCTATTCAACGCCGGCGGAGGGCTTTGCGCTTATGGTGCACGCGTGTAAAAAAAAGCTTGGAGGTTATTTCCCGCCGATGACTCATTCACACGACCAAGACGTCTCGCTGCCGGGTTCCTCTGCCCACCCAGTCTTAAGACGCACATCCGGAATGTCTCACTCTGCCTTTCATGGGGGCAGGTTTACTATTTCCGAGGATTCCCGTCAATGCGCGGTGAGAGGCTGTCGCTCGGTGGCTTGCCTCGGAGCTTCTGCGGCACGTCCTGCATCCACAGGCCGAACACGGAAAATGGCTGCGGCCCACGGGACAAGCGGAACGTCACGGCCAATTTGCATGGACGCAAATTTCGAAATCGTCTTCAGGTACTTTTATTTCGAAAGTTTATCCTCACCTGTTTGTATATTAAGTAACGTCTGATGCTTACACCTTGGTAGCGAACTGGAGTTAGGATATGAATGCAGGACTATTAGAGTATACTGTTGAATAGCTACTTGAAGTGTTTATTAGTTGTACTTTGTTGAAGTTTCCATGGCGCTGGGCAGGATATCGGTTTTGGGGGTGACAACAGTTAGGTGGCCCGCCGCGAATGAAGGAGTCACAGCGCATTGTTAACAGAGGCGCCGACCGGCGAGCGGCCCAAACGGCGCCGCAGCTGACCGCTCCGGAGTTCAAACTTGATGACTCATCCTTAAACATATCGCACGATCACCAAGGTAACAGGTATTCCTTAGCAACAAGAGCATCGTCCTCCACTGTCAATGTTAAGGCGTGGGTTTTCAGACCGCAGGTGTCCTTCGGCTCCGCTTATCCACTCGGATGGTGGCGTCTCTCTATCTCTGATTGATTCATCGTTTATCTTTCACTTTCTGCATCTCGGCCGGCGTCGGCAAGACAGCTGACTCACTCTCTCCTCTCCTCTCCTCTCCTCTCCTCTCCTCTCCTCTCGAGGATCTGTCTGCGTGCAGATCTCCCCGCTTTTTTCAGGATGCAGCCTGACGTCACTGGCTGCAATGCCCCCACACCGCGATTCCAAACTGCACGTTGTGGCTCTGCAGGACCCGGCTCCAGAGCGCCCACCACCCGTTCGGCGGCTGAAGGGGCAGGACTGACTGTTAAGTGTATTTTAAAGACTTCTGCCTTTGCAGGCCAGCAGAGGGAGTGTTTCTGTCGGGTTTTGGCTTCACTGGAATGTTTAGGCAAAGCCAAAAGCAACAGAGCAGGTCCAGGGTCTGTTTTTAAGTGAGGGGCTCTTGTTGGGAACAATGCTGAAAAGTACCTGCATGACTGAGTTCACAAATATTACAGGGGAACACAACCTATTCATGTCTTTTGTGTTCCTGTTTGCAGACGATAGTTTTGTTGAGCTTTGCGCTGCCTCTGTGCATCCACCCATAGTTCCCTGAGCGACTGTAATAATTGGATTCCCTCACAGAGATCAATAGTTTGTGTATGAACAGCAGCCGCTCGCTCTGCTGTTATTCCAACAGAACACAAGTCAGTTTTCCTTCTTCACTCACTTTACAGCACAGAACATGTTTCATTACCAGCCAAACATATTGCGAGGCACTCAGTCGCTGTACTGTGCTTAACTCTTTCTTGTCCTCTTGAAAAGCAGATACATTCTCATTGTAATTTAGCATCTTGGGTAATTTTGTTGAAAGAATGATATAAAAAGCTGTTTTTTGACTGAAAAAACTTCATTCATCTTCTATTCTGCTTACTCCACTCAGGGTCATTTGCGGTCCTCAAACCCATCGCAGCAGTTTCCGCCCCGGACAGATCACCAGGCCAGCACACAGCAAACGCAGGGAGCCAGGCAACCACACGGCCACGTGCAGCTCTAACAACATGCCAACAAAACAAAATTCCAAACAAATAAGTATGATCGATAAGTGGTTCAATCAGCCTGAGAGAAGCAGAATCTTAATAAGTGTGTAGTTATGAGTTGAACAACACTCTGGATGGCTGATGATGAGCTGAGGCAGCCTTTCACTGCTCTTCATGTTTAATGCAAGCACAGAAGCTTCCCATGAATGAAAAACAACAACAACAACAACAAAATGCGAGGCTCATGGCTGAATTGGCGTTTGTCACACAGGTTCATAGATACCAAATTGATCGTTGGTGCATTGCCCTGCAGGCGGTGGCTGAATGCAAAACCACACAAAACAGTGCATTGACTGTACTCTGGAGCAGATACACAGTGTGAAGCATCACGTACACACGCACGCACGCACACACACACACACAGAGCTAAATCCATACAAAAGCCCGGTGGCATGCACACACAGCGATGCTGGTGCACCAAAATAAACTTGCAACGGCGAGGCACACATCTGCGACTGCATGGAAAACGCTTCGACTTGGAATAAAATTTGCATCGGAAAACAGGAACACTGCTCCACATGGCTGGTGGGGGTGGTGTGTGTGTGTGTGTGTGTGTGTGTGTGTGTGTGTGTGCGCACGCACGTGTGTGTGTGCGGTGCGTGCACCAAACAGCCAGGCAACATGGCTGCAAACCCAGTAGGCTTGGCCCATTTCTATCGGGTCCGACAGCCACGTCTCTCCAAAAACGCATCAATACAAAAAACATTTGAACATCTGCGTCGTGTCATCGTTTGTGCTTTTCTGTTGCACAAAAAGACATCAGTCAGGTGTTCATGTTTGGTTCCATTCAGCACACAAGCAACCGAGCCGCTGGGTATGTGCTGAATCTGTGATTGTGCGACGCACTTATGCTTCGCACTCCTCTCTATAGAGTGCCCTCCTTCACTGCCTTCTGCATGTACACATTCCAATGACGTCAGCCGGCCACAAAGCACCACATTGTGGAGGTTACATCCGCCCACAGCAGGAGAAGCTCTCACATGAAGCCATGTGCATGCATGTAACAGGCTAATATAAATATCCCAAAGGCACAAAGACAGACTGTGACTCTCCTGTCAACCATCTTTTCCCATTTATAAATGTGTGATGCACGTAGAACACATGGAGCCATAACCATCAACTGGCCCAAAGTCACTGCAGAAAAGCCAAAGTATTCTCTATGTACTTAAAGCAGCAACAGACTGAATGCAACCCAAAGTTTTTTGTGATGTATTGACAATTTTGTAATTTTTCAGTTACTTTCGATGTTTCAAATGTGTTCCATTTTTTTATGGTTACTTTAAATTGAAAATAAGAATTGATTCAGTTCTGTGTCTGTTTTTTCCAAAAAAGAACTGATTCCATGCTGCTGGATTCCAGTTTGCTCTCACGGTTAAAAATACGATGATGGCTTGGGACGCCTGTGGCTGACTCGGTGGACTTGGCTGCCTTTCAAAGCCAGGGTGGAGGTTCGATCCCTCATCCTGCCCTGTCCACGAGCCAAAGTGTCCATGGGGGAAAAAACAGCCAACCCCCCCAAGTGTAAAGTCCCAAACAGACTCTATATTTTCCCCCCAAAAAAGGAGGAAAGTCCTCAGAAAAAGACACACCGAGAGACTCAGTTAGAAACGACAATGAGGTACCTGAGGTGCTCCGTCGTCACCATCATGTTTCAGTCTCCAGTTTCTACACCAACTGTTTACACGGCCTGTGGCAGAATGCACTTGTGTGTATTAATAAATGACCCGGCGTGATATTGACCTGCTGCTGCAGCAGCAGCAGCCCCGCCTCCCGAGGATTCATCGATAGCTCAGGCTCAATTTCCAGCCAGCAAACATTAATCCTGAAAACTAACACAGCGCCATGAGTTTTCGTAAGCAGGCTCAAAATCAGGGCTAATAATCGCTGCCAATCAAAAGAGATGGCCCCTTCGATGAGGACCGGCTGCAACGGTGCCTCCCAAAAGGGATTTCGAAAACAGGCCTGTCAGCATACCGAGCACCGCAAACGGAGAGCCGACGTCGCTTGAGCGTTTCTCATGGCTGAGTGTGGACCAGCCTTCCTCCTGGTCGTTCCCAACTTCTATTCTCGTCATCCGAAATCACCGTCGGTCCAAATTAGAGGCGGCGATGGAGAGAAATCCATGCTTCATCATCTCCTTCCTCGCAACAGGAACTGAATAATGGACGGTTCGGTTAAAACTGCTTGTTTGAGTGAGCTGCGTGGTTTGTCTTGATGAAATGATGGTAAATAAGATAACAGAGAACATCACACTCTCGCTGGCATGTCTTATCACAGCCTGGCTGTTGTCCTCAACTCATGGAATAATTCATCGGAGGGGAGGGGGCAAAACACAGACGGGTGGCCGCAGAGTCCAACCAAACCCAGAGCAGAGGAAGGAAAACTTTGACATCCACTCTCACGTGTTTGTTCTTTTCTCTTGTTCACACTGGAAAGAGAAAGTGGGCACCTATCTAATCTATAAAAGCCTGATTAAAAAGCATTTCAAATGCATACCGAAGAGAATCGTAACTCGATTGTGATCAAATGCAGTAATTTCAAGAAATTTGCTTTCAATTTGATCACAAAGCCTTTTGTTGTGGTGAAGATTATTTAGTATAAACAGCCCATTTTCTCCCAAACATCCAAATATTCACCTTGTTTGAATATGTAACTGAAACAAGGACTTTCCCCCATTTCACGAGCCTCAAAAGTACTTTTTTAGAACTTTGAATAAATGAACAAAGAATCTGATTTTTCTGACATTGGGATGCAGCTGTGAAAAAACTGAATTTTCAGAAAGCGTTTCTCCTCTTGAATTTATCACAGCGTGGAAGATAGTTGAGCCAGTCATACGTGGACGATCGACTTTGCCTGCCTTGATCCTCTTTGTCTCTCCGTTCTAACTCCTGTCACTCGTATCACGGCGCTCCATCCTTACTCGCCAGCCGTCCTCTCCCCTCGGGGTGGCTCGAGGAAACGCTTAAGTAAAATACGAAGCGAAAACAACATCAGATGGGAACCAGCCCGTGCATAAAAACATTATTAATCATCGCATCAATCTTGGTCATACACTTGCTCTTACTCATTGCTTTTTGCCTCGTTATCGACAAATATGCCTGGATCTAACCGATTACCACAACCATCGAAAACAAAACGTGAACTCTGTCCCTGTGTCCGTTCGGCGGCATTCAACACCTCACTTCCATCTTTCCTTGCTTTCTACGGCCTCTACCTCAAACGGAGGGCCCTGTGGCGCAGGCGGAGCACACACAAAGCCAGACCCCATTTCTTCTTCGCAGCCGGCTTCGAGTTTAACTCCATGGGACGAGGAAGAAGGATGGCCGGCCGGACACGCAGCTCCCGACGCTCTGGAGGCTCAGATGCAGCGGTGGAAGGACGAGATGAGCCAAGCCCTGAATTCCAGCAGAAGTCACATGGAGATGTGACACCCACCTGCTAGGACTCCAGCTCAGTGTGGAGCTCACTGGGCAGACATAGACACGAACGCGCACACACACACGTAGACTCTTGGTCCAGCTGAAGCCATTTAATCCAAAAAACAACATCAGCGGGGGACGGCAACTTGTTGCGACCACCATCGTCACAGGTAACTCTCTGTCAGCATCAGCACTGGAACAAACCGAAATCCAACCGCAGAGCTTCCCAACGTCGATGAGGTGCCCAGGCAACACCGGCTCCAAAAATACCTCATAATGAGAGTTGAATGTCAGCTCATTGGCATACCAGCTTGCCCCGAGTCACAGCTTTACATGCACCGGGGTGAAACCGGGGCCTCGAGTTTCCCGGCAGTACGGGCCGCGAGTAGAAAGTGGAGCTAATTAAAAATAATGACCAGCCAGGTCGCTCACACGAGGGACCAAACCGTCCTACGTTTCATAAGCACTTGTTTAGTTTGGGCTAAAAAAAACGTTGAGAAAAGAGCAAGCTGTCCATTTTTGTCCAAATTGTTGTTTCATCACGAAGGCTTTTATCCAGCGCCTCTCTTTTATATGATTAAGGCTCACCCTATGAATTAACCCTTTCCTGCTCTCCAGCAGCAAGTGTACACGGGTGCAATAATGCAGCCTGTTGTAGCGAGACACGCATCCCAAACCTGTGTGGAACG
Source organism: Malacoctenus gilli (assembly GCA_032164315.1). Classification (NCBI taxonomy): domain Eukaryota; kingdom Metazoa; phylum Chordata; class Actinopteri; order Blenniiformes; family Labrisomidae; genus Malacoctenus; species Malacoctenus gilli. The sequence goes on along the minus strand of JASSRZ010000080.1, from coordinate 5,438,691 downwards.
CACCCCAGCCGGGTGGCCACACCAACCTGGCTGTGCGTGCGTGACAGTGACCGCACCAGCGGGGCTGGGTTCCATTTCATTTGGATCTGGTTTCTGGTCATCTGGACACACGGTTCCATTCGGCTGGCAACTGTATTGTTGGCAACAGACACAGAAAGTCGAAGTGTCATTTCTCATGAGGTCATCAGCTGAATATAAATATATGTACGATTATGAAGCGAATAGTTGTGAATCGAGTGGAAGCACGTTAATCGAACCGAGCGTTGAAGTCAGAAGACTTTGCGTCATCTGGATTTTTAGGACGCTTGAATCGTGAATATTAATCATGCCGTCTTTGCTCATCTCATCTTCACCTGAGGTGGTGCCAGCGATAGAGAGGCTCCACATCAATACCCACGCTGATCAAATTAGCATCCACTATTAAAACAAAAACTGCGGGCTGTTTGATTTCTAATCCAATAACAGCTGATATAAGAGAGACTAGAAATCTTTGACACTTTGCTATTTATATCCTGGAATTAATAACAGCTAAACCAGATGGGATTGGGGGGATTAAAGTTTGATCATTTGGTCCAAGACTGTCGGTGGAATGGACACTTTGCTCTCAAACTCCGCCAGCCGGCTGATCACTGCACTTGGGAGTGTGGCTTGTTGTGTTGGAGGACGTTTGGAGGTCCAAAGTTCACTCTACCCCTCCCAGTGTGGCCAACGAGAACACACACACACAGAAATGCCCACACACACAAACACGACCCTCCTGCAGGAAGGAAGACAACAGCTGAGCAGTTTTTTCTCAGACACAACAAATGAATAGTGTTCACAGTTGTGCAGCAGACGGGTGACTCAGTTCTACAGGGCATAAGGCAGTGAGGAGGGGGCGAAGTGCACCGCCGGGTTTATGCGTGTGTTTGTGCGTGCATGCTTGAGGGCGAGCAGGAGACAATGGGAGACAAGAAAGTGCTACCTGCGAAAGACAACATGTTATCTTTTTGTCCCGGACATGCATATGCAAAGCCGCACAAACACACGTCCCCCAACACACACACAAACAGGCCATTATCATTCCTGTGCTTCCACGCTGCAGCATCGGTCCAGATTAGTCCCCCGGTGACCGAGCATTACCCAACACACTGCGCAAGTCTGCAGAGAGCCGTCTATCGTCTCCCTCCATCTTCCCTGACTTTCTCTGCTTCCCCCTCCTTCCCTCCTTCCTTCCCCCTCTCCTGCTTTTTATCCCCGTCTATCCGAGGCGCTCTCCGGAGGTTTGGTGCCGTCCCTTCCTGTTCTTTGCTCTGCGCCTGCCTCTATCTCTGCTCTTTCTCCCTCTCCAGCATCCTCAGTCTGGCTTTATCATCTCCTTCCCAGTTCCTCTGTGGGGATCATGTCTTTCCCAGGGCTCTCATTGTCCCACGTTCCTCTGCTCCTGCTCAAACTTTCCTCCCCCCTCTTCCTCTTCCCTCACTCTTCCCCTCATTTGCCCGTTTCTGCTGAGTATGACTTACACTGTCATGGCAGTAAAGTCGACTCCAGGAAGACTAATATGCTGATGGCAGATAGCTGTGAACTAATGAGAGAGAAAGGCCCGAGCTGCATGCCAACCATCTACGCTGCAGTCGAAGTTATTGTACGGTGAGACGGGGGGTCGGAAGGAGAACGTTCTTCTTCAGGGCTTTTTTTTCTGTGGCAACGTCCTGTTGCATAACAGATATACAGTGAACTGCTCATGAAAGCCAATGAGAATCCTTTGGAGCACAGCTGGTGGCTAATAATACTCAGCCAATGCAAGAAATGCTTTTTCTAAATGATTGTGAGGACAGATACAGCAAGATTTGTTGGAACTCTACGGAGGGAAGGAGTGTAACTGAAAACAATTCAGCAGTTTTTTGGTTCAACCAATTTGACAAACATGGCATACTGCTCATAGGCTTGTTTTGGCACAAGACCACCCCTACTAACTCAGACGAGGACTTGCAAAACACAAGAATGAGATGAGATTTGGTTCCGAAGGAAAAAACATGTCAAAGGAAATGAAGAATAACAGATTTAAAAGAAGTTGAGGATTGAAATCGGAGGAACGGTGAGAGTGCAGGCTCCAAAATGACCAATTAAAATGTTGTGCAGGAAAGCCTGGAATGTTGTATATATAAACACAGCAAATCAGCAGGAACTGCACGCACTATCTAGTGCAAAGGGCCGTGAAAGCAGTTTAAAGGACAAGAATTTTCACCATTTTTCATGCGGCTCAAAATCCCTACGTTTGTTCAGCATAGCGTCATATTAGCTCAGAACTTCTCACATAAACAAGTGAATGTTTCAAAGGAAGAAAGCAGCTCTGCTTCAACGAGCAAAAGGCGCTTTTGTGTCAGAGTTGGAGTCCTTGAATCCAAGTGGTGTTGCCAGTGTAAACACTGACTCAGCATTGTGAAAACAGGGACCGTGGATACCACGTGTAGACGAGAGCAGTCGATAACCCTGAGACTTATCAGAGCCATGAAAGTGAAACTGATGCTGATTGGAATATTTGGAGTTTGAAAGTGTCATCAGTGTGCGCAATTACCGTTCACCCAAATGACCTTTGACCGCAGATTACACGTGCCGACACCGCAAACCCACTGAGACGTCTCTCTCCGGATCGGGTGCCCAAGTTGGGATCACATGACCCCCTCCGTGGGGACGTTGCCATGGCAACTGACACAGTACTCGTGAGGTGTCTTGTTCCTGGGTGCTGGATGTTTGACTCAGTGATTCCTGTTACTGATTAACCACATAGGATTTCAATGAGCAGAGTGGAAATAGCCAGAGTTACTCTGCGGCGAAGCAGCTCCAGGGGCAGGTTCGGCTACTTTGCTGTGGCTGCAAATTTCAGGTTGGTTTTGGCAACACACATCCAGGGACACTTCCACTCAACATAGCACACCACCGAGAGCACTCAGCCGGGTGGAGGAAACGACACGCACGGGATCTCTCGATTTCTTTGTCAAAATGACACAATTAAAAGGCAGCAAAGTAAACGCAATGCCCCTTTTACCCTCCAGACAAAGGGAGGGAGGGATGCTGGCATGGTGGGGATCCTGGAGGCCAGAGAGCCAGACAGGCAGGGCTCGGCGGCAAGTTTTCTAACTGGCTCGCTGCCACACTTCATTACCTATTGTCATGTTGCGGCAAAGCTGGGGCTGCTCACGTCCATGTGGGCGTCCGTGGTAATGTGGGTCAGACCGGAGAAGACGGTGGAGGCCACATAGGCCGGTCAGAGGGACAGACGCTGAAGAATGTGATGGCTGTTGGATGTGATGGCGCCTCACGCATGAATCGGGCTCAGTGACCAACTGGGCACATTCCAACATCCAAAGGCAGAGCGTTCCGAATTTAACGCAGCGCATCCGATCAGATGTCCGATCTATTTGTCGCGTAGGAGGAAGCCTTTGAATAAATACAATTGCCTCGCAATAATAATTCAATCAAATTGGTCACTGTTTCACTTTGTCAATGCAGTTTGAAGAGGGAAAAAATGCCACTTAACGATTCACAAATCCAGTCAGAAAAGGGATTTCGCAAAGATCGTTTTGGTGCGAACGTCTTTGAAGAGCGACAAAAACAAGTGGAGCTACGAGTCAGCTTTGCAACCAGGCCCGTAAACTTTTGACCTTCTGGCGCTTCTTTATTTAACTTTTGTTTAATCCTTGAAGAAAGTCTCCCAAAGTACATAAGCCCTCCACCAAACTGCTCTGGTTATGACCTGAAATGACGCGCTGCCTGTCACCCGTCACAAAGAAGCTCTAAGCTGCTCACACGCAATAAGGATGTCACAACTCTTAAATATCCGTATTCATCCACACACATATACACACGCACACACACACACACACACACATAGATCGAGTCCTTGCCCTCCATCCATCTCCAACATGCCTCAAGTGCCAGGTTACACAACGTGGATCGTCTTTCTAATGCGAGTGCTCCACGAGAAGTCTGTCACTGTGCCACTTCTTGCTCATGTCAGCCCCCGACCCGTCCATCCATTTACTTGAGCACACGCTCCCTTCACTCTGCCTCGCTGTTGACAAACATGCCACTGTAGATCCCAAATGAAGTACTCCAGAACAGTGTGTGTCTGGGGCCCAGATGGTGGTGTAGACACAGAAGCTGTGCTGGTTTGTCCCAAAACACAAACCCAATAAAGACGCTGAAGTTCGGTTCGCACCAACGCCGCTGGCGACTGGCTTTCACATCAACATCAGGAAATAACCCACCTTACATAATGCCACAACGTCAAAGAAGTCGTCAATATTCCACTGGAAATAAATTGAAAAAAAAACATGATTACATTTGCTTTCTCAAGTGTTCGCTTGGCCTGTGGAAGTTCTGTACCAGTTTTCAGTTGACATGTAAATAAAATGACAATGCTAAATTTCTAAGTCGTCTTCAATGAAATATCTAAAACACTGCAAGTGCTTCTTCGTGATCCCTCATGTACATCACTTGCATCTCTAAGAGTTGGATCTGTCTGTGTCACTTGCCAAATCACTTTCTCTGTTTTGATACCAGCTTACGCAGATGACTGCCATCATTATATTTTGCTCCACAGAAGAACGAGAAACTGACACGGCCACATGCACGGAATGGCAGATGACCTCACAACTTGCCTCTTCTCAGACTGCACAGAGATGGAGTGAGTTAAGCTGCGGCCTCACACAGTGCGAGGTGGGATTGGCTCTGGAGCCCGATGCAACCGTTGGAAAAGTTGTATACACAGTAAATGAATGAGTGAGCGCTTCTCGAAAACGACAACACGTCCACAAACTAGTCAAAAAGGACGCAGTCACTCGCTTCCCATCTGAATATGGTTACTCACAAATAAGCTGCCAAATCAAGCAATTGTCTCTATTGCAACTGTGGTCACATGAGAGGTCAGAGTATTTAGAGAGGTCGTTCATGTGTATCTCTTTGTTGTGACCTGCCACGCAACGGGGAACCACTCTATTATTCTTAATTACAGGCAGGCTGCAATGAGCCCAAAGAATAGAGGGAAGGAAAAAGCAGCCGCGTGGTGAATCCAGAGGCCCAAGCAGATGATGCTGTGCTTTGAGGGTGTCTGAGGTCACAGATCACAGTGGGCTTTTTTCCTTTGCTGCTGCTAAACATGCATTTCCCAAGCAGTCCCTTTCCCTTGGCTGACTGCGTGCGTATCCACTGCCACAGTTTTTTGCTCCAAATTAAACTTCACTTCATGAGTGCAGTGTAACAGCACTCTCCTCTGTGCCCAACTGGCCATGTGTTAATGCCTAATGCCGCTCGTGGCCATTCACTTTTGCCTCGCAGTGTGCCCGGCGCAGTGTGCCCGGCGCACCGTGCGACTCGTCTGCGGCCTGGCACCGGCCTGCGTGGATGGCAGCGGCTCCGCCTGATCGTACTTGGCACGGCATCAGTGGCTACCTGAGTCATCCAGTCTGCCTGCTCCTCACCCTGCAGCGCCCGTCAAATCAAGCTCTTTCCGCTCCTTTCTGCACACCGAAATAGCAATGTGGGCTTCGTCCAATTAGATCTGAATGGATATATACTGTTCGGCCTCCAGGAGGAGAAAAAAGGTCTTCTTCGTCTATGGATCCCTTTTCAGAATAACTGCTTCACCAAAGAGCTGGAAACGACCGACGAGAGAGATTTTTTTCACAACATGTCTCTCGCGTGCTTTTGTGATTTCCAAGTGAACACAAACTATACAGCACGAAAGGGGATACACACTTTGGGTTTCTGCATCATCTCAGAGGCCTGCATCGCTTGAACCACAGTGCTTGCTCTGACGGTGTTGGTCTGCAAGGGAGCATCTAATTAGACATAATATGGACAAATTATTCCAAAGGTCAATAACTTCTACTGAATAACAAGCAAAGTAGCGAAAAAGCTCCCCGACCATCGTTCGCCTGAGAGCTCGCCGTTTGTTGTGATTTATTCTGCCCTGGCAAAATAACAACACGCTGCACCGCCGATGGTGTGTCTGTCTGGTCTGAGGCCTATGTGTGCGTTCCATGAGCCACGGTGAGCCATGTGACTGAAAATGCCTTGTGACCTTGCTCACGATGCTGAACATCCTTGTTGGCCTCTTCCCAATGTTTACCGTACATACGCACTCATTGTACAGTCAGCCAAAAATAAAGCAAACCGCGACGTGTGTGTTGCAAAGGAGTTGCGTAGTGTTCGGCGGTGCCATTGTCCAGTAATGTTATGCACTTAGGTGCGTCATGTGGTGAGCTGTTGTCTTGCACTGCTGCTGCTGCGATGCATTGCTGCTGCTGCTGCTGCTGCTGCTGGCTGTGCTAATGTTGACGCGTGTTGACACTCTTGCTGTGTAAGCTCTGTGCAACGTGTGTGCGTGTGCGCGCACGCACGCACACGCGCTGTTGTGTGCATATGAATGCATTCTGGTTTGCGCTGTCCTCGAAGACGCTGCAGCCTTGGCGGGCAGCGTCTGCCCGAGCGAGCATCCTTGTGAAGTTGCGTGAGCCAGATGAGGCTGGTCGGGAGGATGTGCGAGTACTGTACATGCTGGAACGTGCGCGCTGGTTCGGGATGCTCTCGTTCAGCAGCCATCTCGAATTTTAGAGCACCATGCAAAAACAATGAAGCGCCGCATCTCTCCCCCCACTGCTACAGTCTCACTGCTGTGACCCAGACAATAGACGAAAGCAGCTTCGGGTGCCCAGGCAAGAAAACAGTGAGCAGCAGAGAGTCGAGACAAAACATGGAGGTGCGGAGGGGGATGGTGGTGCTTGGTGAGGCTGTGGTGGGAAAGCACTAAACAGCCGAGGAGGGCAAACATGCAGACATACGGGGACGAAATAAGGAGGACGAGGACGAGGGGGAAGGAGGAAGATGAGGTGTTACCTTTCAGGGGACGAGGATTTCTCCGAGTTCACGGACATGAGCGGTGCCTGTTAGCCGCTCTCTGGCCGATGGACCACAGGAGACGGCGAAATCGAACGGAATGCTGCTTTCTCTCTCTCGTCTATTTTTCCCTCTTGTCTCTCTCTCTCTCTCTATCTCTCTCAGGAGTGTGTCTGAGCAAAGGAGAGGAGAGGGTTACTGCCTCCCCTCCTTCTCCTCCTCCTCCTCCTCCTCCTCCCCCCTCCTCCTCTCTCTGTGTCTCCCTTGTCCTCCCGTTCAGAGGAGAAGAAAGGGTGGAGGACAAGGCAT
>JASSRZ010000080.1:5391024-5423133 GCA_032164315.1 Malacoctenus gilli | reverse complement strand
ACACACACACACACACACACACACACACACACACACACACACACACACACACACACACACACACACACACAACCACGCGCACACACGCAGTATGTACATGCTCTCTCAAGAGATATGGGTTAGTGTGCTGAAGTGATACTGAGACAAATACCTTGTGGCTAGACTGCAAACACAAGCAGCGACCGTAGTGGAGAACAGTAATTCAATACTGCAGGAATGAGTATTGATTCTGCTGTGTTGTACCAGCGGCTGCATTCATCATATTAGCTGTAATTACTGGTTAGCCAATGGGGAGACTTTGCAAACGTGTTGAACCGCACTGTGGACACGAGCGGCATCTTGGCATCTCATCATTGCGAGCTTTCTGTGCTTACTTTTGACATTTTCCAAGAGACACGGGGGCTGCTGTTCAACTCTTGATATTTGAAAGGGAGCAATTACCTAAAATCAATGGTTATAGTTCATGGTGTGCAAAAGCCATGCGCCAAACGCTAAGAAGCCAAAGGAGGAGTCAGATACGCTCGAAAAAAGGGCTCATCAAGTGTCCTGCAGCGTCACACGGTGTCATAGTGCACAGGGCGTAACCAGACAGTGCAGGATTACATAAAAATGATGGGAGTGATATTCAAGGGTGTACTTTCCACTGAGGATCTGGAAAATCCCATTTATTCTCCCTCTTTTTTTGCACAGTACGTCTCTGACATTGTGTTTGCACAGCGTTCCCTTCCTAAATCAAGACCAGAGCTGAGAGAAGCCATCAGAAAAGGGTTATTCTCTCCACTGCGCCGCCTTCGCTTGGAACAGGAGGCTGTCTGTAGCAAGCAAACACTGATTTTCAGGCCTTTTTAGTTCTGGGTTTAGATTTTCAGCTTCTCTGTCCAAACTGCGAGGGGCTATATATAAACTCAGAAGCAGATATCTGTCACCACCTCTCACTGCTTTCATCTCTACGTGTGATTTTGGGAGGAAAAGGATTGGAAATAGGCTTTATTTGTTGCTCCTGCACCAATCCGAGCCGTGAAACAAGAGAAGAGAGTCTTGCTGGATCACAAAACAACGGGCAGTCATCGAAGTATTGCAAAGTTTGAAGCAACCCCATAATGTATAGAGAACAAAACAGCAATTGGAATGATATTTAATCGACGTAAACTCAGCAGGCAGACGTGTGCTTTGAGGAGCAGGAGACTGCAACTGATAGATTGAGCTTTTTACACTTCAAAAGAAGCTGCATCACACTTTCACACAGAGAAACAGCCAAAGGCAACAATTTCTGCATACAAGGAAGTAAAGCAGCCAACACTGACTTATTGTCGCTGCAGTCTTCTCCTCACAAGTCTCACTTTCCTTCAAAACAGTGTGATTACAGGGAGGAGTGCAGTTTCTAATAACCATATTTCACCTTGAAAGAAAAGTTAGGAGCAAAAAGAGGACCATGACAAATAATTGGGAACAAAATGCATCCATCAGTAGCTTCGCCTTCTTTGCATGTAGCCAGAAGGGGGCAGTGATGAGTGTCTCTGTCGTGTCTCCAACCTCCCGGCTGTGATAAGCTGCTGTCCTCAAAGAATTACATGCCCTAATAATGTCTTCCCTCCGTCTTTCCATGATGACCCACTGGCCTGCAACAGCAGAACTGGACAGTACTTGACAAGCATTACAAGAAAGGAGCAAATCCCTGCTACTTGTCTTTGCTGAACAAATCCTATTTGGACCACACACACTGGCAAACATGGGAACGCCTCGCTCTAAGTCACTCCGGCTCTTTCCCCTCATTCAGAGCGATCGACTCGGTAGATTTGCCAGGATCTTGTGCTTTGCCGGCCAGCACTAAGCTCGTTAGGGATTTACTTTCCGCCCCCCCCCTCCAAAAAAACCCCCAACAAACTTCCCCCTCTCAGACAACTGCTTACTTAAGTTTTAACTTCACACTGGTGCTCAATTTGCTGCACAGCTTCTGAAATGGTGAGTCCGAATGGTAGAAAACCTGTTGAGGAGCTCTGAGTGCCCGAAATCTTCATTCAATTAGCCAGCAGGCAATAAAAGTGCGATCCAGGCAGTGTGGCCATCAGGGAGAGAATCATCCCCACTCAGACACCACAGAGGAAACTGCTTATATCAGATTACAATTCAGCAACAATGAATGGTCTCACAGAGACGGAGCCAATCTCTCTCATGGTGAGCTTCCATTTATTTCACCTTTATTCATCTTGAGGACATTTCTGATGAGACGACAAGGTCATCACAATAACTCTGCCACACTGCCCGTCCCAAGCCCGGATCACAGAAGAGGAAGGGAGAGCAAGACTTTCTTTCTTGTGACGAGCCACAAATATGTACACAGATGGACATGCCACATTTGAAAAGTCAACTCACTGATGGGTTTCAAAAAGGCTCATGAATGTTTTTAACAAACACAGACTTGACACAAAAACAATCAATAGATTCACGTCATCCGTTCGACAATACTTCGGGCTAATTTGCAGGAGAATCAGTTCCCAGGAAGGTTACACAAAATGGAACATCGTGTCAGAAGTTTACTGGACTAATTTAGTGGTGCATTGCTAAAGTGTGGGATAGCGGAGGTACGCACTCTGCCGAGTGCTCATTAGTTTCTAGTCTGTTGCATTTTTGCATCTATGTTACATCAGTTCAGAAATCAATGATTATAATGGAATCCAAGGATTCGTCACAAGCAATGTGCTTTTTCCAACCGGACGACAGGAAGACTTTATTGCAGCTTCAAAAGCACAACCAAATTTTCGCCAATCTGCCTCTTTCTCGTTCCTGGACCGCTGACGTCTATGTGTGCCTTCAATAAGTCAGAGTCCTCTCGCTTAGTGGTTAAATTCAGCACTGCAGGCTGTCGAGTGATCAATGTCCCCGACGCAACATTCACATAGGACAGTGGGTGTGGACGCTTTGCTCAGAGTCAAAGGAAAGAGAGACACAGCTGTGTCTCAAGTACAGAGCGGATGTGCTGTCCTGACACATTTCAAAAGCTACAGTGCATCTATAGAGCAGCTCGCCTGACATAAACCCAACAGGCACTTCTCACACCAGTGGTTCATGTTTGGGTGCCAGTGGTCAGTTTGGACATTCGAGCCTGCCTCCACGTTTGACCAGCTGTGAGCTTTCTTCCCAACGCAGCAGTTTTGGCGTTTTCTTTGTTTTGTTTTTTTAGTTAGTCCTCATTTCCTGCCTGCAGCTGCCTGGTGGCGCTCGCTTGTTCTCCCTCTCTGCTCACTCTCTCCAGGCTGGGCTTTTCCTGCTGGCTCTACATTCCCACTCCTCTGAAGTCTCCCTTTCCCGTTCCCAGTCTTGCTCCCTCTTTATCTTTTGCTGCACTTGGCTGGATTTTCGCAAGCCCCTCTCTGCACCACCCTTCATCTTTCTACATGCAGCTCACATGCTCAGCTCCATCCAGGCAGGCTGCAGTATTGATGAAGGAGGCATTCCAGGCTGAGCCGTGCGTGTCTGCCGGCCAAATATCAAAATGTCGAGTCCTTCCTCGCATACACTACACCGTGGTCATCAAACCACCACGTCTTCTTCAACGCTGACAGATACTCCCAGAACCTCCACTGGGGATCGATCCAATTCATTAACAGCTGGGCACGTCCAGACCGTTCACTTCCAATCAATACAGCTCATCCAACTCAGCTACAAGCTGATGTGACACATGGCCAAACATAAACGACCAGGACTTAAAAGGACAAATACCCATTTGATGGCATTGAACTACAACAATAAAATACCCGGTATTTATAAACAACATCAATGGAGAGAGTTTAGGCAGCGAACCACCATCGCTGTTTTGGACCCCGACAGTGACACGCAGTCACTCTTCAGTGGGCTTTTTACACCAAACTGAACTCCTGAAGGGAACGTGAGAAAAGAAAAGACTTTATGATCAAATCAGAGGCCTCTGAATTGGAGGTGCGTCGTATCGTCCTTTTGTCTCCCCGTGATGCCGTTTCAACCGCCAGTCCCGGCGTGCATGCGAGCTCAATTGGCGATGCTGCCAGATCCCAATTTACCTCTCAATGCTGCCCATCAGAAAACAGAGAAATTTGCACAGCAAGTAAGTGACAACAAGCTATTGCAGTCATGACTCAGACTCCATCATCCTGCCTGATATCAGTGAATAAACCCCGGCTCGACCTGGACAGGGTTCCAGCCGGCTGCCTGCAGACCTCATCTTCGCTCACAGACTGCAGGCAGAGCGCAGCGCCGGCGGAAACAAATCAATGCAGTTTACAGTGCCATGTGTGGGAACATAAGTCAGGTTGGAGTCAGCTCATTTCATGCAGAAGGGGCCTGTTGTGCTCCGACGGGCCCCGCAAACTGCCAGATATATATCCCGAGGAGAATATTAGCATTTAGACTCGCAAGTGCGCCGGCTGGAGGGAAAAGTTATGACTAATGAATGCCATTATACTGGTGTCGTTTCATGTGCCTTTCACACTGCCTATCGCAGCGTGTCTGGGTATGATAATGCAGATCTGTTTAATTAACGGTGCCGAATCGGGTCCCGTCGCCACAACAGAAACTCACAAGGACCTGTCAGCCTTTCATATGAGAAGCTAGAACATTCTCAGAGTTTGATCTTCAATCTGTGCTGGACTTTGTGATCAACTCAGTCCTGCACCGGTTAATAAAAGACTTCAACAGAGTTCGCAGAGCCGCCAACTTGCCGCGGCCTTTCCCCTCTGCAGCATTTGTTGTGCCCGTGATCATGGCGACCCGGACCCGCTCTGGTATTGTTACCACCAGTCCGCAGGACTCAAACGCCAGTGTTTCCGTGGGCACGGCGTCCCATTTATTGGAAGTGACGGTGCAAACTCAAGAGAAGGAGAACTGGACACCAAACACCAAAGGGCAGCTCAACAAGACAAACCCAGAGAGAGATGCGAAAAGCCAGCCTGGGATCGGATCACCACGCACCAACAGCAGGCGAAGCTTCAAAGGGAAACACGAGCAGAAGTGTGAGGATAAAAAAGAAAGCGAACTTGGCGTGAACTTTCTGGCTCTTTATTCGACTACATCACCTATAGACTTTGCCCATCTCCATCTGCATGCACAGACACGCACACATTCAGCCAATACTGCATTATGTGTTTGAATAAATCCAATAAATACTACCAAAACTCATGTGCAATTGCACTGGCCTAGTCCTTTGTGCGATGTGTAGTCAGCACATTCAGCAGAAGTCATAAAAGGTGGGAAAAAGCCTTTGAAGAGCGGACTTGTAGCTGCGAGGCCGGTGCCCCAGCTTCTTCGCATCGCGAACGTGCTTCGCTCAGCAATTCATGCAGTTGCTCTTAAACATGTGACTGATCCACCTGATCCACTGAGCAGCCGGTTCCTCACCAATGACGCCTCTGGCTGGACCAAAAATGGCCCACTTTTGTTTGTGAATCTACAAGAACATTAGAATCCTAACAACCAGGCTGAAGTGCTGCCCTCCTGTCTGTTTCGGATGCAGAATGTGGCAAACTGATGAAAAATGTGGAGGTGAGGACAGACGCTCCCACAGCAGGAGCCTTCGAGTGTCTACAAACCTTCCTGCCTTTTGAACGAATCGGCTCGGAGCACTATCGGCCCAATTCGGGAGACATCAAAGTCGGGTGACAATACGCTGACTGAAACCAAGCACAATATCAGTCACCTGTGTACACAACACCGTCGCGATGAGCGCCCGTTTGTCATGGAAGTGAGTAGAGCGGAGTGCGTGTTTCGGTTTCTGAACACAAAGCCCGTCGGAGCTGCACGAAGGCCTTTGGCAGAGGGCGAGTGTGACACTGGATCAAAGCGGTCCTGAACAATGAGCGTCTGCATTTGAAAGACGGAGTGAGAAGTCAAAGGAGGGACGGACAGTGACTGTGAGAGTGGCTGAGCGTTTGCGGACGAGAGCTGGATGCCGTGATGCCGCGCTGATCCTGACCTGGATAAGCTTCTCAAAGCAGGGATGCATATACGTTTGGATGTATGTATGGACGTCTGACCCATTTATTCGTCAGGATGAGGGAAATAAAAAGCGGAGGCTGTCAAACAGGGATGATGGGAGAGCTGCAAGGCAGCAATAGGACACGTTTTCTGTCATTCAAACACACGATACGCACAAAAGTCAACCAAAAAGATGTGATGTTGGCTGGTGAGTCAAAAAAACCTGCAGTACATGTCATTATGAACTCCTGCTGTAGATTCATTTTAACTGTAGATGAATGCGATATTCATTTGTAAAACAAGAGATTTTAGGCAAATATGAGACACTTCAATAACAAATGTGATCAAAGCACCATGACAACATAATTTGTTGCACATCAAAGACGCACTATGATTGTTATTTTTTCATAAAAATGGAATATTTTGGAACATGTAAAATGGCACGAGATGACACACCGTGTATTGTTCGATGTGATCAAAAAGATTGGTAACCAAAATGTTCATCAATCAAATACAAATAGCACACACAAGCAAACACACACTGTGCTGAGTTAAGATGTTCTTCCTTGTTTCAGACACTTTCATAAAAATCTTGGTTTTGAAGCCCAACTTGTTCCAGCCTCTGTCTCTGTCTACTGATGTTCAAGCTTCCATCAAGTTTCAATTGCAGCAAGCCTGCGCAAAAGCACCTGTAATTTGACACCAGCCCCTCCACTTGGCTACCTCCAGCTGTGGCCAGCAGACAAGTGCATAGCGAAAACTAATCCAGGTGGCAAAATGCATGTTTCGACTTGGTCAAACACCAGCAGCAACATTTCAATTTCTCATCTAATGAACTGTTGCTCGAGGACAAAGCAAATCAGAGCCTCGACCAATCACTCCAGAGAATAATCTGCGGATCGATAAACGCTCAACAAGATGCTCGAGAGCTGCCTGGTGAGTCACATTTCTTCATGAATTAGCTGCGTGTCAGAAGAAAAAAAAAACTCAAGCTGTAAAAATGGCCCTTTTTTGTCCCCGCCCAACACACACACGCACACACACACACACACACACACACACACACACACTTGATCAGTGTGTTTGAGCGTGCAGGTGTGAGACAACTCCGGTACATTCCTGCAGCTTCGGCCGCACCGTTGGTTTCACCTAATTGCTGCCTTCGCCGGCTGCCGCTGACGTCGCTCCAATAGCATCGTGCCATGAAGAAAGCCCCCCTACTCTCTCCACTCCAATTCGCATGCATTTTACAGAGCCACTGCGCCGCTCACGCGCCACGCCAGCCAGGCTGCAGCCACTCCAATTACGACATAATAATTTAATAAACAGACAGCCTTCCACCCGCACCGTGTATCGCCAAAATCCAGCAGCTTCACAGCGGGAGGCATTGAGGGAAAAAGTTACATAACACACAGCAAGCGATTCCTTTGAAAAGCTGCCCATGCGATGCGAGGAGGCGTTTTACTCCCGAGCCGTCTGTCTGCCGCTGCCATCACTGCGGGGGGATCGCGGAAATGAGCCGTCACGTCAGTCAAACCTCGCCTTCGTGACAACAAGTCTGAAAAACACCCATCGGAGAGGAGCCATCGATGCCGGTGGCTCGAGGGGGCGGCGCGAGGCGCGGGTGCAAGAAGCACGGGTCTGGACGCCGCTGCTGGGAGAAAGGGGGGCGTCAGGTGGGGACCGACAGGCTCCACGTACAACGGCTCTGCAACGTGAACGGCAACTTCGCGCACTCCACGACAGCCCGTGTTTAGGGTGCGAACAGCCCGACTTATGCCATATGCGCGCACGGTCAGCACCGCCGACGCACCGGCAGCAGCGCCGGTGTCGCACGGACCGAGAGCCGCTGTCAACACACCGATACTTTCCCGGAGCCGCACAGTTCTCAACCACCGCCCCGCTTACCGTTTATGGTGCCCCGCTTTATCCTTCTTCCCTTTCGGCCTCCTCTTCCTGGCCTGGATGGCCATCACTGCCGGGCGGAGATTTGGATCGTGCGCGAGCGCAGGCGACGTCCGAGCCCGGGGGAAAGGAGCAAGGGTGTCGCGGAGGCAGAGAGAGGGAGAACGAACACACATCATCAACCGGCTCACGGGGGCAGACAAAAAAGCTGCAACGACTCGAGCGGTGTCGTTCAAACGTGCACACCCAGCTCGCGCTCAGCCGTTACTTTGCACCCGGCTCTCACGTGAACCTCAGACTGGACTCTGCTAGCATGGCCAAGTTAGAGGCTGAGGGATACGCACCTTTCCTGGAGCTCATGTTTCCTCCTCTTGCCTCCGCAGGAGCGGGCAGCAGCGGCAGCAGCCGGATCTTCTCTCTCTCTCTCTCTCTCTCTCTCTCTCTCTCTCGCTCTCTCTCGTTCAGTAACCTCTCTACCTCTGGATGACATGCGCTCCCTCTGTCGTCAGGAGCCGGAGCGTGCAGACCAATCTGCGCCTTGGTGCACAAACGTATTTATGAACATGTCTATATTCGTGAATGACACCAGTTAAGCTTTAGTTGCGTCTATTAATTTTGAATTTACCACTTTGTACAATAATGCATACTGTCCGAAGCGGTTCCCATTCACTGTAATGCACTTTGTATGAACCATAAAACAAAGTAAAATTTAGATAGATCATCTTCACAAAAATTTACATTTTAATTAACTTAACACATGTTGGTTATTGGGTTAGAATAGTATTTATATCGTAGGATTTAACTTACTGCACATTTACCTTTAAATGTGTCGTAAAGAGGTGGTTGATAATATGATCTGCACTCCTCTCCTCCATTAGTTTTAGGAAGTTTGACAAGGCTGATGTTTAGTTAACAACAAAGTGCAACATGGTCAGTGAGAAATATGTTCATGATTTAAGTGCTGCACTTGATTCCTGTCGTGTTGAAATGTGAAGTTCCGCTGGCAGTGGAAAAGGCACCGCTGGGATTCGAACCCAGGATCTCCTGTTTACTAGACAGGCGCTTTAACCAACTAAGCCACGGCGCCGGTGGGCGAGGGAAAAAATGGCTGTGAATTTTCGCGGAATAGCCATCTGGTAGCTGTGGAATTGGTCGTGTTTTCATATGGAAAAAAGATTTATTATCAGGGAATTGACACGAATTTTCCTCCAAAATAAAATTTTGGTGACATTGTTCAATCAAATTTCCAGTCAGCCAAAATAACAAAAAAAGTTCAATTAAAGCCAATGGGAATTTGTTTTCAATGGTGTTTCAGAGTTTTGCAGGTAGGCTGTTATGAGGGTGTATGTGTGTGTTTAGGGTTTGGCCACCAGTGTGGAGGGTAAGTGGTCGTAACCTCCACAAGCAGCCGTCATAAGCCCTTAATCTGCAATACTCGTGTAGTTGCTTTTGTGATTTCCATGTAGTTTTTAGTACTTGCTTGTACATTGTGCATTTTGTCAAGTATTTCATTTGATTGATTTGATTTCTATTTTCCGAGTTTTATTGTGTTGAATAAACCGCATTGTTTTGACATCCAGCCTGCTTCTGATCCATTTTTGCCAGTTTGCAATCATGTGAGTTTGGCTGCGGTGCACTTGCGCGACTCAGATGGTTCAACTCCCAGAAACAGCGGTCATGACTACGGAACTGGTCGAACGAAGCCGAGAAAGGCCGAGCAGGAGGTAGGCGGGGCCTATAGAGACTCTTCCGCGCAAACTCGGCCCCTTGTCCCCGGCTGACTATGCGCAGTACGGTTTTTCTCAGACCCGGAAGTTGAGCGGATTTTTGCTTCAAGCGCCACTGAGCAACTGACTGAGGAGTGAACGGGGCTCCGCCTCCGACTCGCTATCCAGTTCTTATTATACGTCCGTGGCCCGGACACACAAACACACGTGTGTGAAAGTCTGGCGTTTACAGACACCCAGTTCCTTGTGAAAATTTGCCAGACACACGTGAGTAAAGCCGAACCTCTCCTGCAAACAGCGTTATTATTCTCTCTTTTCGCATCTACATCGCGGCTCTTTTGTGCCCGAAGGCGAAAAGAACTTGAGCCGACAGTGTCGAGCTAGCTTGCTTGTGATCAGCCACACATGCGTTTGCGTTACAGTCTGGCTGAGTTTTGAGTCTCGGTCCTTCGTATTTGGCTGTCAGGTCCCACGTCGAGCTTCTGCGAGACAGAGCGAAGTGAAAGATCAGAAGTGTTCCCCCGATCCAAGCCCGTCTCCTGCTGCCTCCCTAAAAACTGTGGGTTGTAGGATCACAAGGATGTAGATTTTTGCCATATGAATGCAACGGTAGCGGCATCATAGCTTTGCCTGGCATCGATGGTAAACCTGCTTTATATTTGTATTCGTTCACCACAGTTTTTATTCATATTGAACACATTCCCTCTACTGGCAATGCAGTCCATCAGTTGGGAATAAAGTGCTCTTGTGATCAGTTTTCAAGAAGATTAACTTTACTAATGTATCCTTCAATTTTGTCCCGATAACAATGTAATTGTGCATGATTTGTAATATGCCACTGTCGCTGTACTTGAAGTTGAGTTTTTGGTTGTGGCTGTATTTGACTCCTAATTCTGTCAGAGTCAAACTGTCCCTCCGTCTCCTGCCTCAGCTTGGCTCTGATGGCAGAATCAGAGCCCGTGTCTGTCCCTGTCCAAGTCGGTGAAAAGAGGGCCTGTCCAGAGGATGAAGGCCAGGACACACCTTCGAAAAAGCCAAAAGTTGATGGCGACTGCGAAAACGGCCACGCTGCCCCCCAAGATGAGGAGCCCGAGGGCGAAGGGGGGAGTGACGGGGAGGAGGAGGAGGAGGGTGAGACCTTTGCCGACATGATGAAGCATGGCCTCACTGAGCTGGATGTCGGCATCCTGAAGTACATCAGCGATCACGAGGGTTTCTCAGGCATCTTGAAGGAGAGGTTTGTACTCCTTACAATGCTCTAGAAAAAGCACTTGTTTCATCTGCTCGGAAGGCATCCACTTTGCTTGAAGTATTCTGTGTTTTTTCCTGCGATTCTGTCCACAGGTACTCGGATTTTGTTGTGAATGAAATCAACAAACAAGGCAAAGTGGTGCATTTAGATGATCTCTCGATCCCAGCAGAGGCGGAGGTAGGACCCCGCGTCTGCTGACAGTGCTGAACGGAACCGAAAACTGACGTTACACATCGGTCGTCTGATGTCGTTCCCCTGAGGATCATTTAATATATTAATATTGACTATTGTAATCTTGAAGATCATCTCTGTTTCTCTTTTTAGGAAGTCCCAGAGGTTGATGAACAGCCCAAAGAATGTGAAGTCCTGACTGAAGAGCAGAAAAAGCAGCTCGGTGAGCTGCAGTTATTCAAGAACAAGGAAGGAAACGTCTCCATTGAGGTGCATTTACTGGAGTCCACCCCCCCCCTTTCTTATACGATTACCCCATAATCTTCAAAAACACAACTGTATTACTGCCTTTATATTTCTAGGTGATGGACGATACGAAAGAGAAACGGACGCTTGTCCACAAAGCCATCAAGACTCAGTTTCCTGGGCTCGAAACAAAAACGGAAGAGAAGGACGGCCACAAGTTCATTGTGGCCTATCACGCTGCAGGGAAGAAGGCTTTGGCAGGTAGGTGCCTAAACAGCAACGGCACCAGTCCGGGTGGTCCTTTAAATGAATGCTCTGAGAGGATTTCTTGCATGTCCTTCACGCCTCTACTTTTCCCCTTCGATGCATCGGTGCATGCTGTCCTCTGCAGTGAACCATCGCGCATGCACACCTGCATCTGCATGGTCAACACACCTGCACGCATCAGTTCATTGTCGTTGTGAACCTCCCTTGGTCCAGTGGAATGCTCCCGTCCACGCTCACACCGAGCAGTTTAAAGGGACGGTCGAGAATTGCAGTCAGCTTCTGGGGAGAAAAAAGCTGTTCGCCTGTGTTGCATAAACCATTTAGCTCCAGCACTCCACTCTGAGGCCAGTGCATGAGATCTCAAAGTAGTCCCACGGTGCTCAAGATTACCTTCTTAGTAATGTTATTCTATCCTCCTTTTGCTTTTCTCTGGTGGATAGAGGTCAAAACAACTGCAGGTAAGACTTTATTCTCTAACAGCCAAGACCAGGGTTTGAAACTCACAAGGACTTCGGTGCAGGCCCCGAGATGTGTAATAAATATGACGTGTGAGCTTTGTTGAGCCTCCTCTATGTCGAGCATCAGAGTGATTGGAAGTGAGAGGGAAACGCGTAGAACGGTGATTAAAAGCTGCATTTTTTTGTGTGAGATGTGAGAAAGCTACAGTGTTTGAACCTTTTCAAAGCGTTTGTGTATCTGCATTTTCTAACGACACTTTTTGTTTTGTCTCATCACAAGCTCCCAGGAAACACTTCTGGCCCAAAAACCGTGGCAGTTTCTGCCACTTTGTCCTGTACAAGGAGAACAAAGACACCATGGATGCCATCAATGTGCTCTCAAAGTTCCTCAGGTGTGGTGGGAGTGCTTTTAATGGGTTTTTTATGTTAAATTCAACCTGAAGCACAAACGGACCAAAAGTTATCGGAGTCAGTGCCTGCCACCGATGTCTTGCTGCCTGTTGTCACAGGACCAGACCCAACATGTTTTCCTACATGGGAACCAAGGACAAGAGGGCCATCACTGTGCAGGAGATTGCGGTGCTCAAGTAAGTTGGAACTGATGGGGAAACGCCTCCAGAATGACTCGGAGAGCATCATACGTTCTCATCTGCTCACGGTGACTCCAAAGGTTTTCGCCGGTCTCTCATCCGCCAGCTGTCGGTGATGCTGTTTGTTTGGCTGTTCCTTCAGGATCACAGCAGAGAGGCTGTCTCACCTCAACAAGTGCCTCATAAACCTCAAGCTCGGGAACTTCTGTTACAAAAATCACCCCCTGAAGCTGGGGGAGCTGCAGGGGAACCACTTCACTGTCATCATCAGGTCTGCACACGACGGCATCCTCAAGTCTGCTGATATTCTGGTGACGCGTAGGATTTTTTGGAACGTAGTTTGTATCAATCTGAGGGAAAATTCAATTGTAAATTCTCCAAAGTCCAATCTAATACAATTTAAAAGTGTCTGGGCGACTGCTCATCTGGTTTATTCTGAAAAGTTGGAACGTGACATTACACGTAGTTGTTTTTTATCTTCATCGACTCGTTTGCTCTTCAGAAACATCTCAGGGAGCGACGAGCAGGTCCATCAGGCCATGGCGTCCCTCAAGCAGACAGGCTTCATCAATTACTACGGCATGCAGCGCTTCGGCACAACGGCCGTTCCCACGCAGCAAGTTGGCAGGTGAGCTCTGCATGAGTTGCGAGGGGCTGGCAGAAGTCCCGGCGCAGCACAATTTGTGAGGGCAGTCCAGCTCACAGGTTGTTTTTCTTTCCCTCTCGCGTTGTTTTGGACAGGGCCATTCTGAGAAACGACTGGAACCTGGTTGTAGATTTGATCCTGAAGCCTCGCCCTGGAGGTGATAAACTGTCCCGCCGGTCTTCTCCTGCATTCTGGTGTTTGAGCAGCGACTCAGACCTTCCCCTTCGTGCTGGCTGTTTTCTGCAGCAGAGAAAGAGTTCCTGGTTCGCTGCAGGGAGGAGTGGGCCAAAACTCAGGACCCCGAGGCAGCGCTGAGAAAGCTGCCTAACAAGCGCTGTGTGGAAGGCCAGCTGCTGCGAGGCCTGTCTATGTATGGCAAGAAAAACATCATCACTGCCTTCGGACTGGTTAGTTCTCGATTGGCTGGAAACTCGGTCGACGGCGTGACTTCCACCATTTGTGTCTTTCATTTCCTGTCGGGTCACAATTTGCAAGCCGTGACCGAGATGTGATCGTTCTCTGACAGATATGAAAGTACGGACTGTATGCTGCACAGATTCTATCACACTGATCTTGAGTTTTTACCTTTGAAATGATCAAAAGGTGCATTCTTACACCAAATAACTTTTGGGTCCGAAGGGATTCAAAGCAAAGGAATAACTTCGCTTCTTTTTCCAGATCCCTCGTAACAACCGCCTGATGTATATCCACAGCTACCAGAGCGTAGTGTGGAACACCATGGTGAGCCGCAGAATCGAAGCCTTCGGCCTCAAGGCTGTCGAGGGCGACCTGGTGCTCAGAGGAAGTGAGTGAGCCAGCGCTTTTTTCTGCCTTCAAGCATCGGCTTCTCAGAACAATTTCAAACTGTGGGAACTGGTAACTCGTAAGCTTGAGCTGGTGAGGAGACGGTTCAATCAGACAAGTGCGTGTCGGCCACAAAACCTAACTGGACCAAGGAGTGGGTTTGTGTATTGTGCTCTTGAGCGTGTAGATGAGGAAGTATCATTGGAGGAGACTGACGTGACCCTCTGTTTTTGAAGCCACTGCGCACGTGCTGTCAGCGGAGGAGGCAGAGACTCACTCCATCCACGACATCGTGATGCCGCTCCCTGGGTTTGATGTGATCTACCCTTCTCACCATGGTAAGGAGTCTCTGTCTAAATGGTTTTATGTGAATGTTGCCTGAAGAGATGGCTTCAGAAAGTAGCTTAGACTGGTTTCAAAGCATGTGGATGCTCTACTTCTGTGGCCTGTGAATGGAAAGTGATGAGAAGGTGTCCTATTTGTTTCTGTCAGTTGGTAAAGGCTACAGAGAGATGCTGACTGCGGATGGGCTGGACATTGACAACATGAGACACAAAGTGAAGGATTACTCTCTGGCAGGAGCCTACAGACGGATCATCATCAGACCCAGTGACGTCAACTGGTTGGCTCACCATCTCCATTGGATTTCTCCCTCTTCTTCAATATTTCAGCTGTGTTTTACGGTTTCACTCAACAAGAAGCTTTCTTTTAAAGGCATCACCGCTATTTACACCACAGAGAGCGGCACTCGCATGGCACCACCTCAGCCTGCAGTCAGCCTTATTTTTAGGTTTCACAGGTCCTTTTTTATCTGAGGTGCATTTCATTTAGGTTTGCAAATTAAAGAGCATTGCATGAATTCATTCTTGCTTTAATACCAGAAGTATTTCCCCTGCACCCGTGGGCATGTCAGCCTAAAACGAGGTGTGGTGCAGCACACTGGTTGCACATTGCTGTCTGGAGGCAGTTTAACACAGTCACACGATTGACGAACTGAAATTATGGTTGAGATGAAAAAAAGCAGTGTTTCCTTTTTACTTTAAGGTTGCATAACACCGGTTGCACAGAAACAAATTGCTTTAATTTTCATGCATTTCATTCGAACGCAATGGCTCCGCCCCTTGTCAGTCTTCCTCGTTTGACTGCTCACCCTCCTACAAACTTGTTGGCAGCTTCAACCAGAACTTTTTGAGTTCTGTGCAGACAGACAGACGTACACGCTTTCCTTCTGCTGCTCCTCAATCTGATGTGGTCCAACTGTGGCTGTTTTGTGCAGGGAGGTGATTCAGTACGATGACCCCAAGATCTCTCTGGTGCACAGCGACTTTGAGAAACTGGAGAACAAACCAGGCCCTGTTTTCAACAAAGGTAACTTGATTAGAAATCTGTTTCGCCCTCTTTTGAAGTGGTGATGAGATGAGATTCCCATCTTGGCTCATGACTCACCAGAGCAGCACAGTTCTAACGGTACTTTCCTAAAAGCTGAAGCCGACAAGCCAAGCACATGCTGCAGTAGCAGTTCAGATTCGTCACATAAAAAAGTGAAAATGATGAAAGCCCGTTTGAATTATATAGGTTGTGTCGTGGGTTGCTGAATATGAATACACTTGTGTTTTATTCAAACAAATGAATCAATATGTCACAGATTTTTAGCAGCTTGCACTGCCTGGCACTGTCTAATTACCCCCCCCCCCCCGGCAGAGGGGAAGTATCGGGCTCTGCGGATGGAGTTCTCTCTGCCTTCCTCGTCTTATGCAACCATGGCGATCAGGGAGGTCCTGAAGCTCGACACAAGCATCAAGAAACAAACGCAGCTCAACACCACCTGGTTCAACTGATGCACACACGCTGCCGGCCTCCAGCTGGACAGCTGCTGCAGACCGCCAAGCATCGATATTCTCTGGCTTACTTACTGTTGTGAGTGTTTTAAGTGTCCCATGCATTATGTTGGAGAAAATTTGGGTTTCGTGTGAACCTAAAAATGATTTCTTTGAAGTACAAAGAGCGGACGTTTATCATATCGGACTTTTTTTAAAAAAAAATGTTTTTACTCTGAAATGTTTTGTGCTGCAGTGATTCAGGATATTTAGACAAAGGTTCAAGTGAACCATGTGCGTTCAGGGCGCTCACAGACCGCTCCCTGCTGTGGCCCCGGGTGTTTTTCATGCCGCCTCTGTACACGACTATGAATTTTTGTTTTGTCTTCTTTTTAATTTTACAGTTTGAATTGTAGAAAATCTTGAAGAATAAGAAA
This sequence comes from Malacoctenus gilli, assembly GCA_032164315.1. Taxonomy (NCBI): domain Eukaryota; kingdom Metazoa; phylum Chordata; class Actinopteri; order Blenniiformes; family Labrisomidae; genus Malacoctenus; species Malacoctenus gilli. The sequence continues at coordinate 5,406,867 of JASSRZ010000080.1, read as the reverse complement.
TAAAAGTTTCAGGCTGTTTATGATGAGACTCTTTTCTTTTTTGTATAAATGCTTCTCTTTAGTTCTATTGGAGGTTGTACTCACTGGTTAACGTCAAAATAAGGAGTACCTGCTTTCCGGAGGGAGGGGCAGACTGGGTTCTGTTATCATTGGCTCCCCCTGCTGGTTCATGCAGGACGTTCAGCCTTCCGCCTGCGCTGTTTGGGCTCTTATCTGGCTGCTGCCAGTCTGAACAGGCACTGTTGAGCCGACCATCTGGCGCAGTGGCACATGCCAGCTGGCAGGATACAGTTGATCCCTCAAAGTGGTGACTAATCATATCTTGCAGGCCGCCGTTATATTTGTCCTCCCGGTTCAGTCCATTACACCATGAACAGGTGATAATCCATGGTGCTCTGCCCTTGTTGATCAAAGCAGGTAAAACTGAAGTGATCACAGCAGTTGCAGGCAGATCTCCACAGTTCATACAAAATGCTTTATTGAAGAATGAATTTATATATATTTTTTTGCTTTCCTGGTTGGGTTTTTTTTGCAGATATGGCAATATGAATTACACAAATGTGCACCTGCTTTAATTTGGGGTGTAAAAACAAGCCAATCTCCTCCCTGAATCGATGTCTGTATGTTGGACTGTTGGTTTGAGCACCACAGTCAGCCTCCCGTGGAGCGAGCTCCAACCCGTCCGTTCTTGGAAGTCCAGCTTCTCCTCGGTAATTGCTTTCGTGCATCAAATGGCAAACGCGATGATAAAAGTCAGAGAGAGCCGGACTGACGACGAACCACCACGACGGTGCCACCATAACTGCCAAACACACAAAAGTGTCACCACTCCAAGCTCACAGACTGAACCTTAATAAAGCCAAATGAACTGGTCCTTCTCAACTCACGGTGCAATTTGAAGGCCTTTGGTTGGATGTGCAGCTCCAACCTGCTGTGGTTTGGTTGTGTGACAGTGCGGCCGTCGTGAACTCCTGCCCTTGTTGTTTCCCAGTGGGACTCGCGCACTGTGGATATCTTCCCCAGGAAATGCATGATGGTATTTGCTCTACCCCTATTTCCATCTCACTGAGTAAACTTGTGTGTGTGTGTTTTTTGGTGAAATAAAAGACTGGAATGCGCCTCAGAAACATCTGTTCCCATAACAACAGGTTGATGGCAGCATGACCTCATGGAAACAAACACTTCCTGTTTACCCTCTGACTCTTCTTCAGTGTTTACCCTGCGACTTCACAGCGCCCTTTTGTCCATCAGTCTTTGTATCTGATGCAGTCTTATTCCCAAACGATGCTTGCTGTGTTTTGGTCACACTATTTGTAAGTTGCAGCTGGATCTCAGGTTGGGAACACAACAGGCCAAGTCCTCTGGCTAAATCAGGGCCTACTTGAGGTTTTCACAGTTCTGAAGGAGCCGTAAAGCAGAAAAATACAGCTCCACCTCCGATTCTATTCACTGTCACTCGGTGTCGTATCAACCACTCATGGCCTACAGAGCACCTGGGCAAAACCGACTCACAAATCTCACATGTGTTCGCATGGTCCGTCTGAATGGTGCAAAAATAAGTTCCTTGGATAAAATGCTGTCCCACCAGTGAATGATGTGAAATGTTAAAGGTCAATGTTTTAACAGGGTTCAGTGAAGGTACTTGAGGGCAAAACAACTGAAGTAATACTCTCAGTTAATCCTTCAAGTTTTGCTGAGCGTATCATTGGACATTGGTGTGAATCTGGACCTACTTCTGCCTGTAAAGTACGGACCCTAAGCAGCCGATCAGCTTGCACTAGGTCTCAATGGAGTGTTTCTAGGCTCTTTTGTCACAGTATCCATGAGGCGCAATAGTCTCTATTCTGATACTGCAGTGGGGCTGTGAATGTGAGGGTTGTTGTTATTTGTCCTCTGTGTGGGTTGTTTCATTTGACTTCTGTGTACACTGTGTGTTTGAAAATGTGAGCCACGGAGAAACAAAGAGTGCATTTGTGTTTGCACATATTTGTGTACTGTGGGTGCATTTGGATGTGTTTTTGTCTGCATGGTGAATATGAACAGCCAAAGGGATGGGAGGCCCTGTTTGTGTGTCTCACGGTTTGTGTGTTTGTGGGGGAGGATGATGGTCAGTTATTGTGTCTCTCAGGAGGTGTGTGTGTTTGTGTTGGGGGGGTGTTATTTGCAGGTCTTGTAACTCTCTGCAGGGGTGGTCTCGTTTGAGGACGAGAGAAAGGAGGGTCCCGGGCAAGTGTGTGTGGGGAGGGTGGTGACTGATATAGAGTCAATGTCTCCAGTTGGCACATTACAGATGTGGTGATTCGGGGAGAAGCAAGAGACTCCCAGACGGACATAAGAGAGGACGTACGCTGATTTGGGCTCAACTGCGACCACCAGCTGGACGGATTTTGAGCAAACGGATGAAGGTGTCTGAGGTGAGTGTCTGCTTGGAGCTTCATCAGGGTTGTTTTCAGTGCCGTGTTACGCTGGGATGCAAAGTGTCGTGGAGGACAGACCAGCTGCTCAAGGCTGGAGTGCTACATCAAAAAGAAACGCCTTTTGCCCTGGAAGCAATAGCATCCAATACCTTCCCTTTTTTATATCAAGTTATTAGTACAAGCTTTTTCTCATGTTACTCTTGCTGAAAGTGAGTTTCAGTCAGTCTTCGCGTGCCTTTACTAGAATGACCTCGATTCCTTGTCTGGAAAAAAGTGCAATGATGCCAAAAGTAATCAAATGCCTGACACCGATCATTGAAAGGAGTTGTAAACGCAGTGGGAGATCAGATCTTTTTCTTGACATCCGGCTGCTCTTGAGACGAACCTCCGTTTGCCCTCAATGTCCCACAAGTCCGTTTCAGTCAGCTTCACCCAGACGTTTTCCTCTCTGTTCTCGAGCGAAGCTCAGCACTTGTGACGCTTTCATGAACGCCAGCTCTTGAACCACTGATTTAAAAGTGACTGCAAAGTGCCATTTCGATGTTGCGTATGGGTCCTTTGCCGACTGTTGCTCTTGCAATGATGTTCATGTTTTCTTTTATTTCACTCTCCAGATCATCGCAGGTACCAAAGTCTCTCTCTGCAGCTCCACAGAGAGTTAATGGCATCCTGTTGTGCGTAGAAACCAAGGAGACGGACAGATGTCGGCCACCGGCCTCCTCTCCTCCCCCACTCCCACCGCTCCTCCATTCTTCCACTGTGACTACAGCGAATGGGCTCCCACCTTCTCCATCATCCCGTCCGTCTACTTGCTGGCCTTCCTGGTCGGTTGCCTCGGTAACAGCATGGTGCTCTGGGCCTACTTGGACCGAGCTGAAGCAAAGAGGACACGGCCGGCGGAGGAGAAGCAGGCGGGTCCTGGGTGGTTTTGCTGCACCTCCGTTTTCAGGACGAGCGAGCAGGGCGTCCGCAGCGCCGGCCGAGCGTGTCGCGCGTCTCCTCCGCAGAACAAAGCAAACGGAGGATATTCCTCAGGAAAAAGCTGCAGACCTTCGTCTCATTCCTCGACCTCCTCTCATCCTCCCTCCATCCCTCGTCCCTCTCGCTCCCTCACAGACTCTCTGATAGCCAGTCTGGCGTTGGCTGACCTCTGCTTCCTGGTGACTCTCCCCCTTTGGGCCGCCTACACCGCGCTGGGCTACCACTGGCCTTTTGGGCAGCCCCTGTGTCAGATCAGCAGCTTCCTCACTGCACTGAACATGTACGCCAGCGTGTTCAGCCTGAGCATGCTCAGTGTGGAGCGGTACTGGGTTCTGACCGGACGCCGGCCGTCCAGCCACCAAGGCCTGCGGAGCTGCCCCAGCAGGGCCCTGTGGGTCCTGGGAGGTGTGTGGGTGGCGTCCGGGGTCCTGGCACTCCCTGGCTTGCTCCTGCGCTCCGTCCGGGAGGTCGAGTTTGACGAGGAGTCGGAAGACGACTGGCGGAGCGAGCGTGCCGACCGATCCGTCTTTCTCTCCTGCCAAATGGATTACTCCATGCTGATTGGGGCTGAGCCAGAGGAGGGGAGGAGGGAGAGGGCAGAGATGCGGTGGGCTGCTGCTCTGAGCCTCAAATCAACACTGGTGGGCTTCCTGCTGCCTCTTATTGTCCTCCTCTTTTGCTACTGCTCTCTGGTCCAGCTCCTCAGCAGACACTTTGGCCAGGGGCCTCGTCCTGACCGCAGGCGCCAGCGCAGACTCCTCAGGGTCATTGTGACTTTAGTGATGGCCTTTTTCTTGTGCTGGCTCCCTCTGCATGTCAATAAAACCGCCTCCCTGCTGCTAGAGTTTGGGTTCCTCCCCTACTCCTGCTCCTTGGATCGCATTTTGCTGGCTGCCCATCCGTACGTCACCTGTTTAGCGTACCTCAACTCCTGCCTGAACCCTCTCCTCTACGCCGCCTGCGACCCGTCGTTCAGGAAGAGATGTCGAGGAGCTCTGTTTGGGTTGTGCAGGACGACCAGAGAAGAGGGGGACCGAAGGGAGGGGAACAAGAGAGACAAGGACGGAGGAGAAGAAGAGAACGAAGAGAGAAGCTCCAATTTTCCCACGAGGACGCAGGAGGAAACAGCAGATAGGACTGAGGAGGGGGAGGTGGAGGGGGTGAGGGGGAGGGGGAGGGATTTGGGAGTGGATGACTGAGGGAGGACATGAGCTCATAGAGATCACTGCTGTATCGCCAACTAATCTGACGTCACTTTAAACAACAACAACAACAGCAACAACTACTGTGTTTTTCCCCTTTGTTTTGATTGTAGCAGTGCTGCTGAGCAGAAATGATCAGGGGATTCAACCAAAGAATCTGTCAGGCATCCTCAGTTTGGCAATCAATCCTCTTTGTCAGTTAAGAATCCGAATCGGGGTCCCCATGTTCAAATAAATATCGCTCCGGAATGATCCCCATGCCATTCCCGATGTTTCAGTGACCATTGGCTTCTCACAGGAAGTATCCCTCCTTCCGACATAGACCGTGTGGCCACTCCTGATCTTCCCATGTAATATGAACTCTTTCTATTTTATCCACTCCCAAAACACACTGGTTATTGTTTGTTGCCTGACAGTCAATTATTTGTTCAGGTTGTGAGACTCATGTGAAATGATTTATTTCTGTCCTTGCTCAACGTGCAGTTGGCCTGAACTCTAAAGACGGCTTGTTTTGAGTGTGTGGTTCAACTGAGCTGAATAAAATAAAGTCTACCCTGTAACATGTGATCAGGCACATTTCTTTAGGTGTATGTCAAAATTGTTTCAAGATACTTTCTGAAACGTACAACTGCATTCTACTTCCCTGCAGTTCATTTCTTTTTTTTGTTCTTCAGTTTCGCATCAACAAATGTACAATAAACAGAACTCCTTTTGTTATTGTCATAGATCCTATGATTTTTGAATGGATTTAACAATTAACATGCAACTGGGGTCACATATATGTGTACACAATAAAATCCAAAGGACTAAACAGCAAGAGTTATTTATGGTTTGGTTAGAAAATAAAAATTCTAACTGCATTGAACAAAGGTCTAAATCCACAGGGAGTTTTAAATCTCCAAGTGGAGGAGAGCACAAAGAAAAAACAGATGACGGCAGCTGTGAGCAGAGTTCCAGTTAAAACAGTTCAAAAGTTGTGTCTGTTTACTCTCACTGTCATCAGATTACTCTCTGTACAAGACAAGGTTTCTGATCATGTCACAGCATCAAATCAGAGACAGAAACCGTCACACACCCATCCAGAGTGGCGATACAAGGCATGTCTTTCTTCTCCAGAAAGAGTGTTAAGGTCATGGTTCTGTCCGAGTGTGTGCGTGTGTGTGCGCGCGCACATGTACTCTGGAGAGGCTGCAGCTATCTGGAGGGCGTAGCTGGGCGGAGCGCTGCAGCACTGCAACACACCTGTTCCTTGTTGAGAGTAATCACTGGCTGGAGCATTTAAGGAGCTGGCTGAGCTTCACTTGTCGCCTGAGATTCAACGCATGCGGTCCTGCTGGCTTGAAAACATTCCTGTGACTGATGACGTACTTTATGCTTCCATGGATAACCTCAGAGTTTTTGTTCCCCAGTGCCTGTTGGAGTTTGTTCCTGGTCGCCGCCAAGCCTGCCCGCTCTCGAGGTGCTCCCAAAACCAAGAACCAGCTCCTATGCTCCAGACTGCTGCCTCACCTGCCCTCACCTGCCGGCTGCCTGTCTGCCCTCCAATGCCTTCAGCCCTCTGCCTCTTCCACTCCAACCCCGGATCCAGACACTAACCTCCCCCCTGCACGATCCCCTGAGCTCCAAGTAAGACTGCATCTGGCTATCACAAACCACTCTGCTGGAATCTCAACTGAAACCTTTGCTCTCCCTTCAGAAAGCTGTCTTTCCCCCGTGACCTCCTCGTCAAGGTTCAGAGTTTAAAATAAACTGTTAAACAAACCTAGTGCTGTCTCCTGATCTACTCTGCATGTGGGTCAAGATGCTTCCATGCCCCATGTTGGTTACGATGAGAGTGTAAAAAATGTACCCATATACATAGCTGTAAAAAGACTCAAACTACTGTCATGTTCCTTAACTGCTTTCAGTTACTTGTGATCGTGCTGTTTTATGAAGAAATACTCTTAAATAAGAAATGATGTTCAGTAATGTTTATTTCTAGCTATTAAACCTAGTAAACTGACTTGAAATGTCAGTGTGCCAACATGCTATATTTTCGGAATCTGAATGAGACTTCATTAATCCCCAATTGAAATTTCTTTATTTAATGTTAAATGTAATTTTAATGAAATTTAATGTTAAAATATATATATTTTAAATTTGTTACTTTGCTGAATTTACTATTAAAACCAAACAATAGACATTAAATTAACACGCTATAATTGTAGTTTGTCGTTAAAATAAACAATAGATTCTCCTTTGTACCTTTACTGATCAGCTTAATGTGTTCAGTAAATAGTTTATCACCACTGTTCACTCAAGGAAGTAAACTGCTGGTGGGTGAGTCCATTGCTGAGGTGTAGGGGGGAGTCACTGCACATCACCACAGTAGCACAAGTTTGATCTCCTTTGACTGACGGCGTCACATTTAACAACGTTGGACTCGGTTGAGACGATTAAAATATTATGCGAGTCCAGTAGCCCATTCCGAGAGGGCACCACCCCCCATTTTTTTCATCCCCCCCCTTTTTTGCCTGTAGGCTTTATAATTCCGCAAAATCATTTAAAAGTATTAACTTTCCCTCCTTTAAAATTGCAGTCTATAAAATGATTTTGATAACACAACACTTTGGAGACGCTATTCAATTTATGGCTCATTTTTTCCCCCCTGTGGTTCAATTTTTTTCTGGTGTTGCTATTTGCAGACGGTCCCTGCGCCTTCGCAAACACAAACACGCAGGCTCTGAGTGGAGCCAGATGCAATTCCTCCAGCGTGAATTACGGCTCGGTGGGAGATAAAAAGCGATTGTATCTGTCTACCTTGCTGTGATTGCAAGGACGTGTCGGTTTTGTAGATACGATGTTCCGCTGATGAGTTTTTGATACGGAAAGGCCGAATCTGTGATTTTTTTTCCCCCGACTTTACCAAAGTTCCAGTCGGACGCATGTTGTTGTGGGAACTTGAACAATCAGGAGCCCGAGGAAAAGTGAGGATGGCCACAGCTCTGGTTTACGACCAAGAGATGACTAAATACAAACTGCTCTGGGTGGAGTAAGTATCAAACGCACTATGTTCTACATTTGTCTATTTGCATGGAAACACCGACCTTAAACGAAACCGGAAGCGTGTTAAACGTTTACTACAGCTGTAACAAAGCAGGGACAAGTTTGTTGATGTGATCAAGGTTTTTTTCCTGAATACCGCCAACTCCGTCGTTTATTTGGCGCTCTAAAATATGGAATCACCACATACATTGCTTTTGTTTTAGTTCCAATGAAGAACCATCAAACATATTTAGGTCCGAGCCAAATCTTCTAAAACTAACGTGAGCATTGGTAGGAACTAAAGTTCCTAGTCTTTGTTGCCCCTCCGGCCGATTATTCAGAAGCACTGAAGTATGACGCTCACCCGCGTTGTTTCGAAACACGAGTTGCTTCAATCATTGACTTCTATTTGAATTCAGGTTTAGCTACTCTAGTTTCACCCCGCTCAGTTATTCACCGCTCTTCAGTGTATTTATTCTCTGAAGCACTTCCCCGCCTGCCAGCAGCGCCGCCATTGTTACATTGTTTTGAATGAGTGGTCATAACGCTGCTTCTCCTGGTTTGTTCCTAAGACTAAATTTCAAATGTGAAACGCAGTTGGTCCAACAAAGTCCTCAGTCCCTATTAATGTTCACGAACGTATGTTTTGTCACAGCAATAAAGAAGTGTGAAATCTGGTCATGTTTGAATGCTTGGTTTTTTGTTTTCGTTTATTTTGGTTTTTCAGGACCAATGACCTACAATTAGTTTGGTTTATCAGCTCTCGAACATGGAATAATGCTTGTCAACAGTGTGAAAGAATTACTGTCATCTAACACCTGGTTCCATTGTGAAGTGGAAGACTTCATAAATCAGTCAATGTGTGACACAGTGAACTGACACAGTGTAATGGTTCACTGAGCTAGAAAACTCAGTCTGTCTTTAGAACAGTGTAAGTCCCTAAATCTCTTCTCTCCACCAAACGGCTCTCCCTGCAGTTCCTTGCATCTGTTGAGTGAAGGCTATTTTTGGGGGGACAAATAACCCCACGTTTCATATTCAGGACCAGTATGCAACAGAAGTATTTCTGTTTGTCTACCAATCCTTGATAGGTTTCGAATAATTGTTTCTTTATCTCCAGTCCTGCGTGCAAGATCGAGGTACCCGAGCGGCTGACTGTGAGTCATGAAGCTCTGGTCAGGCGCGGTCTTGCTGACCGCTGCGTCTCCATCCCTGTCCGTGAAGGCACCGAGGGAGAGATTCTGCTGGCTCACAGGTCGGTCGTCGTGGCAAAAAAGTGGCAAATTTTTTTAATTAGAGCTATGAAGGCTCCCTGAATACATGAGGTCACTCAGCTGCATGCAATCCTGCTCCCGCCAACAGTGAGGAATATCTGGAAGCTGTGAAAAAGACCCCTTACATGTCCCTGGAGGACTTGATGGAGTTCACCAAGCAGTACGGTGACGTCTACTTTCACCCGGTGAGCGTCGCGCCTCCTTCTTCCTCACATCAGCAGCTCATCTCTGAGCTGGGAGTCGTGGCGTGACCTTCTCGCTCCCTTCTCCCTTTCCTTAGAACATCTACCACTGCGCTAAACTGGCAGTGGGGGCCACACTGCAGCTGGTGGACGGTGTGATGACGGGGAAGGTGAGGAACGGCATGGCGCTCGTCAGGTAAGACCCATCGGAGCCGTTCCGGTACCAACTGGGATTTCTGGTCAACTGTTTAAAAGAACTTGCAACTTCATATTTGAATGAGCCAAAAATAGGTGAAAAATCGGAAAAGATGACGGTAACAAATTTTACATTTCATATTCGTTTGTTAATTGCTTTCAGGCAATTTAATTATTTGGTTACTTCATACTTCATGAGTTCTTTTGTGGTTCATAACAAAATATGGATTTCCTAATTCTTGTGCTCATGAAATTCGGTATAAATGAATCCCATTTTACTCAGATGTCATTTTTGTCAGGATACACTGATTGTTGGGCAGGTCTGGCTCACATGATGACCATGTCTCTGTGACTGTCCACAGACCACCGGGACACCACAGTATGCACAGTGCTGCCTGTGGTTTCTGCGTGTTCAACAACGTGGCCATCGCAGCTCAGTATGCCAAACAAAAATATGGACTCAAAAGGTAAAAGGAGCTTCAGTCCTGATGTGTGACAGCTTAACTATCGGGTGGGGCTCCAACTAGATTTCTGTTCCAGAGTGCTGATAGTCGACTGGGACATACATCATGGACAGGGGGTGCAGTATTGTTTCGAAAAAGATCCAAGGTGAGTGTTTTCTTTATAGAATGCTTGTCCGCTGTCTTTTTAAATTCTTACATTTCTTCTTCTCTTGCTTTTCAAGCGTGCTCTACTTTTCGTGGCATCGCTACGAGCATCAGAAATTCTGGCCGCAGCTCAGAGACTCGGATTACGACGTTGTTGGCAAGGATCAAGGGGCTGGATTCAACATGAATGTACCATGGAACCAGGTAGGAAAGTGCTGTTGCTCTGTTGCCCCTGTTGCCAGTTTGTTGCTTCCCTCGTGCGTGTGGCCTGTCGTTTTTTTTCTTGTCGACCTGTTTCTGCATCTGTGTTTCGAGCCCTGGATTATCTCTGTCTCTTTTGGAGTGAGCTTTCACTCAGCCTTTGATTTTTGACCTGCCTGTTGCTGAAGCAGGGTTGCCTGTGCATGTGTGTTGAAGCATATATCCAAATGGCCTCATCGTATTTCAGACGGGGATGACAAACAGCGACTACCTGTCAGTCTTCTGCCATGTCCTCCTGCCAGTCGCCTACGAGGTGAGCTCCGAGGACGAATCCACCGTTTTCTCTGACTCAACGCAATTCACCTGAGTTGGTTCTTTTTCCTGACAGTTTGACCCAGAGTTGGTTTTGGTGTCCGCCGGCTTTGACTCGGCCATCGGCGATCCAGAGGTGAGGTGTGGCTTTTTACTGAACCTGAAGTGCTGTCGCAGTATATCCTCAGTGTTTTCCTTCTGTGCTTATTCAGGGAGAAATGTGTGCCACTCCAGATGTTTTCGCACACCTGACTCACCTCCTCATGAATCTGGCAGGAGGGAAACTGTGCGCCGTTCTGGAGGTCAGACCACCCACTGTGCACTTGACATCAAGCACATGACGTGCTTCGAATGCGACGCCCTTCCCTCCCCCCAGAGACCATCGGCTCTCCCCGTCGGTCCTCTGCTTTGTAGTCGTCGCTCTGGCTGCTTCCTGAGGGGTCGTTAAATTTGATGTTGTGTGCTTTTTTTCCAGGGAGGATACAACTTGACCTCCCTCCCCCAGTCACTGTGTCAGACAGTGCACAGTTTGCTCGGAGACCCCGTCCCTCGACTCGCAAACCTTAACGGTGCCTGTCAAAGGTGGGCTTCACCCCTCCACCATCAGACGGACGCTGTGGAGCTTGTGTTTCTCACGTCTCCATCTTGTGTTTTCTCTGTCAGTGCACTGGAGTCGATTCAGTGTACCCGGTGGGCTCACAGGCCATACTGGTCCTGCCTCAGACATGCAGGTACAACACCCACACAGACATTGTCAGAAAAAGTGAGTTCTACATTGTCAGTATAAGCCCAATGCCTACACTACCCACGATGCAAGTCCAGTACAGACAGTGTTCACTCTGTTTTGGATCTTGTCAATGTCATAACAAGGTGCAGTCACATCAGTTCCTTTAGTTTCGGCCGTCTCATTTCCCCAAATATTCTTCCTCGTCCAGCTGACCTGCCGTCCTCTGGTATCGCCACCAAGCACATTCAGTCAGCAGCAGCAGCAGAGGCAAACACAGACATGGATGAAAAGGACCAAAGCGCAGCGGAGTGCATTTGGCCTGAACCGTCGGAGCGTGTCAGTCCTCCGGTTCGTACCGCTGCAGTGCTTCCTGCCGATGCAGTTTGTCCCGATGGCTGCGAACGCCTCACCTCCTCAGACCACCTGGACCCACGCACAGTCGACAGACTCAGGTGTGAAGGAGTCATTTTTGTTTGAAGCCACCAGTTTTTCTCTTCCAATTTTCTGCGTTCTTCTTCGGTTCGAAACGTGCTTGTTTCTGCGCTTAGGGAGAACTTCTTCAAGGATGCAGACGACTGTGCGGCTCTCACGGCGCTCTCGGATCTCGTCACTTTAACAGAGAAAATGGGGAAAAACGAGGTAAAGCCCAGAGGCTGTTTTGGCTCGTCTTTTTTGTGGCCTGCAGACTGACACTGTGTTTAATTGCGCCCTCACAGATCTCCAATGGTGTGGCTCTGGTACGTGACATCGCCATGGCGATGATGTGCGTCGTGCAGCATGTCGCAGTTTCGCCCAGCAACCGGTACATCAACGTGATTCGATCTGAGTGTTCACTGACTGTGTATTGCATCCTGCCCCCTGAGCTCCTCGTGCAAATAATCTGATCTGAGAGCTTCCTGGAAATGTGACACGTGGTAAAAATCGTTTTGCAAACTGATCAATACAGCTCCCGTAGGGCGCCATGCTAAGACATTTTACAGAGGAAACGGGAGGATTGTAGTCTGGAAAGTCCCTCACAGCAGCACAATTTCTTTCTATATCCAGAACAATGACGGTTTCTTTGCAAGGATTACCAACTACAAAGCTACAACCTGCTGTTTTTCTCAAGGATTAAAGCAAACAAACTAATTAGGGGCTCTTAGAAGGGCTGAACTGCTGATTATGTCACCTACGGTCCCAGCCAGTCATTTGCTTCCACCCCTCCTGCAAAAGCAGTGCAATTAACTGCAGTTTCCTTGCTATGAGTTAAACTGAGAAACTCTGCTTTCTGAAATGGCCAATATTTCCTTTAAACAGTGTTGTGTGCTCAGGAAATATGTCTTTTCCTTCTGTGTGATCTGCTTCTTTTATGGGGTTTTACCACCAAACAGCAACATTAGATTTCAAGGGCATAAAACTGGAAAGGAGACGACTTTCCTCAGACTAACCTGACAGAATGTCTGAGTGCTTGGGAGGTTTGAATTGCTCACCAGCTCTGTTCTGACTGCTCTCTGCTCGCCTGCACGCAGGGTTTTGCTGGTGTGTGTTGGAGAAGGGGAAGTCCCCGGTGATGTCACAGACAACAGGTGATTATCGTGTGTGCTGTCGATAATAAACACATATTGGCATGAACATCATGCTCACGACTTTTTCCACCTTCAGGAACACGCTGGTGGTGCAGATGAGCAGCAGAGAGACACAGGCGTCGAAATCGCCAAACTACGTTCCTGTGTGTCTGAAAAAGGTACCGTGGACGGTTTGAGGAGTGATGAGTCACTGCAGGAGTTTTTAAACTGTGGGACGATACTGATCACCTCAGATTGACATCAGTGTGACATCTGATGGTAGAGTCAAGTCAGAAAGCCATTCCCAGTCTGGAACGTCCATGTCTGACTTCTTCATTCAGTTAACCAGACGAGAGTGTCAATATCTTTAGAGATAACTTGTGTTTGGAGTTATTGCTCCTGTCGGAGTCAGTGTAACACTTCTGTTTGCCATATTGTGTTTATACCCGCGTGTTTGTGTCCTCACAGGGCTGCAGTGATGTCTCAGGATTCCTCCAGGCAGTGTTTGGTCTCCTTCTCCCTCTGGGCTATGAATACGACCCCAGTCTCCTGCTGCTGGTTCGGACGGCAGGCAGCGGAGTGTCTGACCGTCTGTGGCAACAGCTGACGAGTCTTCTGCAGAGCTTTGCACAAGGACACACTCTGGTGCTCATACAGGTAAAAAAAAAGAAGCTTGCAGTGCGTCAACATCCATAGTTTATCTGCAGATGTAGCTCAAAAGAGGATTTGTTTACTTTGGCGGTGAAAGTGTTTGTTTAATATCAGGAGGATGAGAAGGACTGTGTGAGCCCCACAGCCTGCTCCCTCCTCGGGGGGCCGGCCCCTCCGCTGGAGCAGATTCAGCCACCGTTGGCGGAGGATGTGGTGAGCGTCGAGCGGCTGCGGTGCCAGCTGCAGGCTGACTGGAAACTCCTGCAGACCACAGGTGAAGCGCCAATCATTCTGACGCCAGAACTCCCCCCCAAAAATGACCTGCTGTAGTTTAACTGATGTCTCCTTCCTTCTCGTCACAGCGCCTGGAGGTGGAGGCAGAGACGATCAATGAAGTCCAAGAGCTCCTGTCTGTTGGAGGATCACGCCATTTATGGAAGTGAACCTTTCAGCACAGTCTTATGCTTGAAAACACAAAATGAAACGTGGAGATTAGGATTTAATGTAATGCAAGCCCAAGCTACCTAATAAGGAAGTCAACACTAAATGTTTGTTTTGTTGCATGAATGTCTTTGTTTGATCATTTTAAATCCCGAAGGATGTGAAATCTTTAGTATTCATACTTAAAAAGCTGCTAACTGTTTATTGAAGCCAAAAGAAATACAGACTTAGAAAGATTTGATGTTGTTTTTTTTAAATTTGTTTTTTACATGATCTGAGTCATCTCTGATATGGTCCTGGATTGTATGTGTGTGTTTGGAAGTGTGTGCGTGCGCGTGTGTGGTTGAAAAGTGCAGACAATCAAGACTGGTTCACTGTGATTTTTTTAGTGTAAGTTTGATTCTTTCAGTTTACAATAAAATATCCACAAGGATTTCCCTTCGGGAGCTTTGACATTAATGCCCGATCTCTCCCCGTCCTGCCTGCTGGGGGCGCTGTGGCTGAGCCGGTGCAGCAGAGGAGGCTCCCACATGTGAGTCACTGTTGTTGCGGTTGATGCCAAACCGCCGCCGCCCCGCAACGGCGGCTGTTCGTCCCACTGAAGTCGGGGTGTTCGGGAGGGTGTTTCCCCCTGCGGTGATCGGATCTTCCCTTCCGGTACCTGAATGCATCACAGGGCGGAGTGAACTCTCCAGCAAGCGGCCAGAGCGCGCGCACACACGCGCTGAAACATGTCCGCGACTCCGGCCGCCGCTGCCAACCCGCAGACCGCAAGAATGAAAAAGGACGAGTCCTTCCTGGGGAAATTAGGAGGGACGCTGGTCCGGAAGAAAAGGTCCAAAGAAGGTGAGCTCCGACACTGTTTTGTGGGTTTTCATTGCTTTTGAACGAAAGGCCGTGAACGTGTCTGCTGATGTGCTTCTGTCCATGGTGCTGCAATCACATGATGCACTATTGAAATATCCTCCTGTGGGACATCAGCAGCAGCTGGCCACCACACCGAAGATGAGCGGAACCTGCCTTTACTTATGTCGGCCACTGGCAGCATGTTGGGTGACAGTTTAATTCGAATACAGACAATGAGATTTCTTTTGAGTTGGGGTTGATTTCACCCCTATGTTGTGTGAGGCCGAGACAAAACAGCTTGGCATGCATTCCCCATGGAGTAAGTCCACACAAATAGACGACACACTCTGTGACCTGCGACAGGAATGCAGCGTAATGCAGATAAAGGAGCCAGACGATCACTTGCTGTGGACATCCAAAACACTCTCCTGCCTGTTTCCCAGTTTTCACTGTTGTGTGCTATTTATTTCCTGCCCTCTCACTGTCTGTTCAAAGGGACAGCTGCAAGCTTTAACACCTCAGTGTGTGTGTGTGTGTGTGTGTGTGTGCGTGTGCGTGTGCGTGTGTGCGCTCTTAGTCAGTCATGTGTTTGTCATCTCCTGCTCCTCCTGGCTCACGAAGGCATTTTACCCGAGGAGCCTCCACGCTTTGGTCATTTACTTTCAGAGACTGAGTTCTGAGAAAATCGCCTGAATTTGTGGTGAGAAGGGAAAAAGCAGGATGGCTTCTGGTACTTTCACTTGATGCTCCAACACTTTGGGTGAAACTTTGGCTCAATCTACTGTGATAATACACAATGCCTCAGTGCAAAATGCCTGATGTATGTAGTGACAGCCTGTTGCCACATCAGTGCTGACACAATCTTTGTAAAGTGTTGAGAAACTGATGACTGTAAACATCTGGCCTCATCCTCCAAAATGTGCATGTCGGGGTCCTTTTTTCAACTGTCTTTGAAACGATTTCATGACATTGTTCAGATGTGAACAATAAACTGTTTGTTCATTATTATTTGGAACACAGCAACTATCAGGCATTGTTTACCTGCTTGTTTTTTTTTATGAAACTAGTAGTGAAGCATTAGGTCTGTATCACCTTTGTTATTTGTCAGACCCTTTGAAGCCATGATTCTATGCAGGTGGTCACATATGGACCCCCCCACACACACACACACACACTTACACAGATAAAAAAAAAAAAAAAAAAAAAAAATTTTTTGAATTTTTTTTTTTTTAAAAAAA
>JASSRZ010000080.1:5375614-5387956 GCA_032164315.1 Malacoctenus gilli | reverse complement strand
CACACACACACACACACACACACACACACACACACACACACACACACACACACACACACACACACACACACCCTCAGCCTCTCCGGTAACTGGACCGTGGGGTGGAGAGTTGTGACCGAAATAAACACGTGATGACGCCCCTGCCACTGCTCAGCTGCACCGACTCCAGTTCACACACAACACACACAAAACACACACATACACACACTTGCGCACTACCTTCGCTTTTTTTGCCGTGAAGGAGACTCCGCTGGGTTATTGTGGGGACATGGCGGGGCTGCTGTGTGGGACCAAGAGAAAGAAACAAGGTAATTTCCTTTGAATGATTTTTGAGGAACTCGGACACCTGATTAGGGAAGCAGGACCTGTTAACGACAGTCTGCTGAACTGCAGCAGTGAGCGATGTTGGTGCCTGTGTGACGTCGACGAGGGGTATTTTTATTCCCATATATAAAAACCTTGTTATACTGCATCTTTGCTCCTTCCAAGCGCGAGTGTTCTCGGTGACTGAATGTTCAGAGTCCAGCTCGGTCCAGAGCAGCAGTACTACGGTCGAATGGCCACAGAGGAGGAGGAAGCAGCACATTTCTGATGCCTGTACTGCAATCACACAGCAAAGAGCTGATCTGTCGAGATATTGGGGGCTGGAGCAGCTTCCCAGCTCTTAGCAGAAGGCTCCATCAGATAGTGAATCTGTGGGGAGAGCTCCTTTCAGGCTAATTCTCTTTATCTCTGCTTCCTTCGCGCTTTGAAGTGGAGATTTTGTTCAGCATGCACCTAAAACACATCGTTGTACTCCTTGTTTCATCTCAGTTTCGCAAGAGAAACGGTTATTTCCATTTCTATTTCATTTGAAAAGGAAAAGGAAATCTGTTTCCAATACGTGTGTCTTAGCAGCATTTATAAATAGACACTCAGTCCATGAAACGACAACTTTGAGACTATTGATTATGTCCCAGCCTGTTACGGGTCTGACAACCCGACTGCATGGAGGTAAAAGCAGTTTGGCCATTAGGAGGAGAAAGCCTGGAGATCCCAGGAGGGTCTCATCTCATTGATTTTTCACGATACACTCAAAGGCAGTGTGTTTTTCAGCTTTCTTCTTTTGTTGCCGGCCAAAATCGGCCTTTTCAGATTGTTGCTAAACAGGGTGGAGGATGTTGCCGAGGGACGCTGCTACTCCACAGACTAATCTGGGAGGGAAGGAAAGAGCCGCTAACGGCTGGAGGAAGAAGCGGGAAGTGGCAGATGTGTGCGAGACCTCAGGCTGCAGCTCCAAATCAAATGAAAACAAACCATTGATAACATGGTTGACTTTTCCGAGTGAGAACCAAAGTGGCAAAACAAACAGTCATTGGCTTCTTTATTGCGTGTGCTGAACAATTCTTCACAGTTTTGCTACACCTCTGTAAACGGCTGTTTCTAATGCATTTAATTGATGTTGATGGAGTTGCCAAAACACACACACATAGTATAATGTTCAACATTGGTTTCCATCAAGGGGTCCGTGACCCTTTTTTGGGGTGGGGATCTCATTAGGGAGGCAAGACTGTGTCAAAGTTTGCGTTGCACATTGCAAAGAAAGTTACAGCAGGAAACCTTTTGAATCCCGTGCAGACTTTGTTGGCTGACCGGTGCTTTTATTGTGAAGGCAGGTCATTGTGTTTGGCTTCACTGGAGTGTTTTTTTTTTAACATCAGCGATCAGAGTGAAGATCAACAGCTTTTCTTTGGCAGAGATAAAAGAGGAAACGGTGAACCCCTGAATTCAAACACGATCCTGCCATTAAACACGGTTGCAAAACACTTCTGAGTTATTCAGCCAGTTTTGTGAAACCTTCGAACAGTCTACATTAATGTCAGGATTGTCTCATTGATTTGAACAACTTTGTGAGTGTTTCTCATGAAAACTGAACAGTGTGAATTTGTCATGTTGCACTTTTCGTCTCCACGATTGAACACGCGTTCACGGAGTCCTTCACAATCCTTCCACACGTCGTGTTTCTGACGGTCATCCCATCCATGGTCAACCCAACGGTGTCAGTGTAAATCTCTAACCCCCACACTGTCTGTACAATGTGTGTGCACTGACACGTAACACCAGAGGGCCAAGCTTTTTTTTGTTAATCTTTTGTTACATTTTTCAAAAAAACCTTTATTTTTTGATGTTTTTGTCTCATCAGTGAGTGATCTACACGAGGAGGGGAAGAATGCCATCAACGCTCCTCTGCTTCCCACAGCGCCGGACATCCACCCGGAGGACACGCTGCTGGGTACGCGCGCACACACAGTTGATGGCTCCCCCTGCTATTTCTTTCTGGAGCTTTCTGGAGCTGAGTGCGAGAGGTGGCCGAGGTCACAATGGATCAAATGAATGTTTTGACATGTGTTGACTGACGGGGACTCCGAGAGAGGCACAGCAGCAGGAAATGAAAGTGGGTGGAGTGGAGACGCCCGTGTCTTCAGTCACCATGTGAAACACTGTGACATGGAAACATTGAGCAACTATTTCTGTGCTGGGTTTTTTTTTTATCTGAGACCGACTTATGTTAAGGTTCTTCTGCTTAGTAAAATGAGGAAAAACAGGAAATAATAAATAAAGAATAAAAAGTCCATTTCCACATGTGCACTATGAATTATTCCAATCTTTCCTTCCACAGAGGAAAACGCTGAGAGGATCATGTTGGAGCCAACGTCGAGAGAAAACCTGAAATTCAAAGACCTTTTGAAGGTAGCACGGTCACGGTTACTGCACAAGAAATCTGTAGCACAACAAAAAAATAGCAGGCTACCACATAAACACATGAAAAGCATTGCATCCATGAACACACGACTGAGATCACGTGTTGCGACGTGCACGCAGGTCTTGATTGACTGGATCAACAGCGAGCTGGAGGAAGACCGAATCATCGTGAAAGACCTGGAGGAGGACTGCTATGATGGACAGGTGCTCCAGAAGTTATTTGGTAAGAAGCTGATCCGAGAGGAAGTGGAATAAAGACTTTAACTGGAACTGCAAGTGTACACAACATGAAGCAGAAAACCGTGCTTTTGTCTAAGTTAGAAATCAGAGAGCACAAAATGTGAAACATTCGTGTTGAACATCACTCCTCAGATGAGGTTCCTGTTCTGTCCGCGGTGCCTCTGCTCTGACAGGGACGTCCCTCTTGTGACTGTTGTTTGCAACTACAGTCACACGTTGTTCTTTCCGTGCCCTGCGTTGACATTGAGGACGTGCGTTCCAAAGTCCACGGCGTGTTCCTCTCAACATGCCTGATATCGATGCGATGCCACATGCAACAGTCCCACTTTGGATGTTCCAGCTTGTCTCGTGCACGCACACTTTTCTCCACACTGTCTGATCTCAGAGCACTCAGTGACATTCTGTGCTTGTTGCGCATGGTGGGTTTTTTATTCAAAGTCTTTTGTTTTCCTGTTTTTGTTTTGGCAACGAGTCCATGACTAATTTAGTTCAGTGATCACAAGTTTTCACGGTTGCTGCCAAACATGCAAGAACATGGGATGAAAAACAACGTGCAAGTCCATATCTACCCCCCCCCCCCCATCCACCCACCTACAGAAAATAAACACAACCATTTATTCACATATGTTGCTGAAGAGTTGAAGGAAAACAGTGAAGTCACACAGCGAGCAACATTTCGGCGAATGACGGTGTTACATCTTCCTTTGTCTCCAGGCTCCCTTTAGTTTCACACTCCTTTATCACTTTTGCACCTTATGTAATCTCACTCTTTCATTGCATGTGTGCTGCTTCTGCTGCCAGTTACTTTTTTTCTGCCTTTTTAGTTGAACCTCCGCTCTTGGCGCTAAGCCTCTAAAATCCTCTGCCTCGCTCATGGCGTACAGCAGAGAAACTCCTCCTTTGTAATTCATCTTTGTTGTCTGCTCTCACTGAAGTCTTTTTTCGCATCTTTGCGTCCATAGATTTCAAAGACTGGGACTCATTACAGGCGTGAACACACAAATGTTTCACTCTTTTTTGTTTGCAACGCTTATGCGACTTTGGGCTCATTACATAAATGAATTTTCCGCCTGCTGGCAGATAAGCAATTTTTTTACCGCCTTTTGAGAACAATCTCGAGAAGATTCCTGCTTATTTGTTTACAGTTGCACATGACACAAGCTTTTCTAACTGAGACGAGCACAATAATGAAGTTTGTGCCCTGTGTTTTCTCACTCCTGCTTGTGGATTGTAATTTTCTTTGAGGCTTTCCCTCAACGATGTTGGTTCCGTCTCTCTTGTCGACAGAAAAGCTGTCTGGCCGGAAGCTGAATGTGGCCGAGGTGACCCAGTCCGAGATCGGCCAGAAGCAGAAACTCCAGACGGTTTTGGAAGCTGTCAACGACCTCCTGCGGCCTCACGGCTGGACCATCGAGTGGAGCGTCGACTGTGAGTTTCGCCTCGAGTCCTGCGATTTAAAAACAGCACGTCAGACGTGGCTTCAAGTGGGGAACTCAAACGGACCAAAGGATTAGAGCTGATAATGTGTCAGCTTTGAGTTAATAGCTGGGGACACGGCCTGCATCTCCCATGATGCAACTGAGGTTTTTCAAGCCTCCGAAATGTAGTTTGTCAACATGTAATATTAGAAACTTTAAAGACTCTTCTTGGATACCATGACACAACTATCCTCAGTGGTGCTGCTCATTAAAAGTATTCTCTGAAATTCATGTGTGACAATTGTTGAAACGCCCCTTCCAAACACAGCTGCCTTCATATTTGCACTGCAGACAAAGAGGATTTAATCCAGCGCGTCGTTTTGAATCAGTCTTTGAACGTTAGGATTTCTCCTCCGCACTGAATTCAGCCTCATTACGTCTTCCGTCAGCACCACTTCCTCCTGCTTTCTTTTTTTCTCAGTCAAAGCAGCAACTGTTGCCTTTAATGTTCAGATAATTGCTCACATCACCGCGTGAAGAAGACTCACTGTCTCCTCCTCCGCGTTACAGCCATCCATTCAAAGAACCTGGTGTCCATCGTCTACCTGTTGGTGGCTCTGGCCATGCACTTCCAGGCTCCCATCAGGCTGCCCGAGCACGTGTCCGTGCAGGTGGTGGTGGTCAAGGTGATGTGCACCGTTCCATTTGACACGATCCTACAATTCGAGGGACACAATGCATTGTCGCTGCAGTCCTGCGTTGAATTCCTTCTGTTTTTGTGTTATGGTCACCATGAAGTTTCTCTTTTAATGATATCTAAACGGAGTGATTTTCTGTGCGTGCAGAAACGAGAGGGCATCTTGCAGACCGCTCTCGTGACCAAAGAGCTGACCAGCACCACAGAGTAAGAACACGTTTCAAAACCATGATGCCTCTTGTTCTGTAGGTGCATGAAATGTCTCCCTACTGGGGTCCAGGACCCCCACAGGAGGTGACCAGAGGTCCCGGGAGGAGCCCGAGGCTTTGCCTGCAGAGGATTGTCTGATTCAATGTAACACATGTCAAATTAAACACCATAACAAGACGCTCCCTTGAGTCCTGTGCTGATCTGAAGGACTGCACAGTGCTTTCCTTTTGAAAGGAGTAGTAGTTTGGCGACAGAGTGTTTGGCTTCCCTGTAATCAATGAGGAATTAGTGGAGTCCATAGTTTGACTGAGAAGTGAACTGGAGGCTCCAGGGGAAAATGTTTGGAGCCTCTGCTGTTGTCCAAAGTATCAGTCCTATTTCTGAAACCATGTCATTCATGTGTGAGTAACTCTTTGCTGTGTCTTCTGTCTGTCTCTTGTCCTCTCTCTGCTTCGTCTTTTCAGAATGATGATGGGCAGATTTGGTGAGTGTCACTCGCATGTCTGTGTCATCCCTGAAATTTGTTCACCGTGTGAAGAAACTTCGAGGCAATTAGGTTCACTCGACTGCTCTCACAGATCACATTTTTGATCTTGACTCAGAAGTAGTCTGACACACCTTAATTAGCCTCTTTATACATGCATTTTTCCCTGTCATTTCAATAATGAGACGTAAAGCGTGAGGAAAAGAAGCTCAGAGGTGACAGGAAATGGATTTTTTACACCTCAGAACAAGGCCATACCAGCTATTACTCTGATTAAAGATGCAGTGCATTCAAAGGAGAGCGCTGTGAGGAGCATTGATCTTCTCTGCGCCACGTTTGACACTGTCCAGCGTCTCAAACTGTTGGGATATTCATCGCCACTCAATTTGTTCTCCAACAGAGCGGGATGCCTTCGACACTCTGCTGGATCACGCCCCAGACAAGCTCAACGTGGTCAAAACGGTGGGATGGAATTCAGTGACAGGGTCGATCTGTGGTTGCAATTGCTGTGCTTTAAAGTGATAAAATAACAACAGACTTGTGTTTGATTTGCTTCCAGTCTCTCATCACCTTCGTCAACAAACACCTGAACAAGTTAAACCTGGAAGTTACGGAGCTGGAATCTCAGGTCCACACGCTACTGACAGCGCAACACAACTGCACACTGCAGGAATGTTTTTACTGCACATCATACTTGTACCTATATCGTGTGTGTGTGTGTGTGCGTGTGTGCGTGTGTGCGTGTGTGCGTGTGTGTGTGTGTGTGTGTAGTTTGCAGATGGCGTGTACCTGATCCTGCTGATGGGGCTGCTGGAGGACTACTTCGTCCCACTGTACAACTTCTTCCTCACTCCTGAGAGCTTCGAGCAGAAGGTGGATTTCCCTCAAGCTGAAATCAGACCAAGTCCTGCAGGATGTAAAGTGTCGTCTTTCTTTCCCTTCAGGTCCACAATGTGGCATTTGCCTTTGAGCTGATGCAGGACGGAGGCCTGAAGAAACCCAAAGCCAGACCAGAAGGTAGTTCACACTTCCATTTGATCAGAACGCCAAAGAAAACACACCAAAAAACCTTGTCTCTGACCTGTAAAACTGTGTTGTCGGTGTGCACGTTGCCATGTGGCGAGATTGTCCAGTAGGTGGAAACCTTGCCTCAAGCCTCAGAGCGCGGTGACGGTCCGCCTCAGTCTTGAACTGCTCTTTGTTTCTAGCCGGAAACCTTTGAAGACACGTTCTGCTCCAGCAGTAACGTGTTCATGCGGATCATACTTGATGTAAATTTAACCCTTCATGCTGCTGCTGCATGTTCCAGGTCGAGCTGGAATAAAACATTCCAAATCTGTTGGACAAATTGACAAAAGTTTGACTGAATAACCTTTGAAATAAAACCATGATGGTTAATAAGACTTTTGTTTACTTTGTTGTGCAGCTTTGTCTAATCCACATAAGCTTCCAAGGCCATAAAACATAACAAGAATGCAGATATAATTGCAAACAACACATTTAAAAAGTTTTTTCAAAAGAAGTCGCAGATGGGAAATGACGTATTTTATTAGATCGAGTTGAGTCATTTAATTCCAATGGACCATAAAGATCAGTCCACATCTGTGCCAGCTGTGTCAGAGCCAGAAATATGTGTCGGAACTTTGCAGCCGCCTGTTTTGGGGTGTTTCTGCTGCACAGCACTAACTGCCATGCTTTAGGATGAGAGATTGGATAAAGCTTCATGTTACAGGCAGCAAATCTTGGTGTGTGCTGTATCTGTTGTATTGTTGCATTTCATGGCTAAAAGGAATGTTTTCCTTGTTTAAATCAATGCTTTGTTGTTGTTGTTTTGCTTTTCCTCCTTTTCTCACTGTCTGTGCATCATTTTCACTCTCCTGTATCTTCACTTTAAAAAGCTTGACCTTGTTTCTTCACTCAGATTTTGTGTGCATATCGTCTCTCTCTGCTGCTTTGATGCAAATGCATATTTCTGTCTCCGTTCTTGTGATCCACGCAAAAGAAGAAAGTATATTCCCTCATTTTATCTTTGTTTTCTCTGTTATTACCAAAGTAAAAGTCCTGCAGCACACATGCAGGTCGAAGTTTTCTTCCTGGAGAAATGCCGAGCTTGACGGTGTTTAAAGCAGCACAGTTCGCTGGTGCGGTGCTGTCATGTTCCTGCGGTTGTCTGGTTGGAGTCGATTAAAACAGACTTGGCTGTGATGATAAATCCAAACATGCGCGGTGCCCACCAAGAGAACAAGCCGTGCTTCAAATATCCTGGTAAAAACATCGTGTGATAATCATTTCTGAATTCTTGGTCGCTATTTTTGAGCTTCGTTCATTTCCAAATTTTCAAATAGCCTTTTTGAAGCGGAGCGGTCCAGCAGAAATCATAAAAGAGGCTCGTTTGCATTGTAAACATCATTTTCATGGTAGCACAGCCAATTCAGTTGTTGCCCCAGGGGTCCGAGTTTTCCCCCCGGAATGTTACTCTTCCCTCAGAGCTGATGCTCCGTGCTGTTTCTTTTCCAGATGTGGTCAACCTGAACCTGAAGTCCACCCTCAGAGTCCTCTACAACCTGTTCACCAACTACAAAAACTCCGAGTGACACCGCCCTGTTGGACCCCCCCCCCCTCCCCCACTACGCCAATCACCCCTGTGCCTGCGCCTTTATGCATCCCAGTCTGGACCCTGGAGGAGGCGAGCTGGGACTGAACGTCATCACGATGCGGACCCTGAGGAGACCCGGTGGGGGCTGGCCAGAAAATAAGGGCTGTGAATGTGGGTATTTAATGTCCCCCAAATGTCAGTGTTTATTTATTCCTTCCGCCAATGTTAACTGCAACACAGGAAGCCCTGCAACCTTTCGCCCTGCATTTGAATACACGGGGAGGTTTAGAAACGTGAAAACATTTCCAACTGAACGGATCCCTTCCCCTCGCAGGGTGTTTGACAGAGCTTAAAACGCTGTTATGAATTCCGTCCTATCTGAATGTGCTTTGTATGAATATTAAAGAAATAGTTGGCAATTTGGGCCAAGGTGTGAGTCCTTCTTTCACAGTGTTACATGAGACCCTTTATGGCGGCTCTCACGCCTGGCTGAGGCAGAATTTCATGCCTCTCGATACTTTTCAGATTTCCACGTGTCTCCTCTGATTGCGACATGTGCGTCTCACCGTGGAGCTCGGCGCGTCACAGCTTCCCCTTCCCACTCTTTCTATAGCTCTGCCCGTCACGCTGCACCTCACTGTCTGCGGGCCCCTAAAAATGTCGCCTTAAACATGGAAGTGCCTTTCAAAGGAAAACTGAGTGGGAGCAAACATTTCAAGGTTCAGCGCCTCAGCGATGGAGTTGTGAATTTGATGTCGGATATTCAAGTTTAGGTTTATGTCGGGGTGACTTTCTTGACCCGTCAGCAACCTTCCATGATCAGCAATATGAGTCTCATTTAAATGCTTCATGGGTCAAAGGAATATCCTGCTGCTTCCAGCCTTCCTCTTAAGCTCGACTAACCGGTTTCGTGCTATCTGACTCTCAGATATACTCACTTACTTTTTGTTTTTTCGCCCGGATTCACCGGATCGATACTGCCCTGATTGTTTGCGGCTGGTTTGCTGGAGTCCACACAAAAACTCATCGCCATGCAGCAGCAAACAAAAGTGCACAAACAAGCATGTATTTATTTGATCGATGCGACCTTCTCAGCGAAACACACAAACTCACAGGCAGTGTAATTTGATAATTGAACGATTCTCTTGTTATGTAGTTGCACTGGGCCCCCTTGCCAGCAAATGTAAGCATGCAGTGTGAGTGATGTCTGTCTGCTGTGAGCTGCTTGAAGCCTTTAGCCTTAAGTGCAGTGTGTTGCTGCCGTCCCAGGAGAGCCGCAGTCGCACAGTCTTTCTATCGACGGACCTTTTTTCCCCCCACGCGTCTCGGCGGAGACCCCCGACCTCTCACCCTCCTCCCGCAGCAGAGCTGGCACCGCTGTGCCACCTGGAGACCCGCTGGGAAGTACAGTGCACGACTGCTCATGCATTTTAGAGCCGGGCTGAATTATTGAGAGAATGAATGAGTCAATCCGCACTGAGGTAGTGCTGGCTGGCTTCGCCGGCGCGCCATTTCTTTTATATCTCGGCTATCAAGAAATAAATTCCTGGAATCGAGCAGAATGAGAATTTCATTTGATCCCTTATTTGTGCGATAGGTTAGATTTGCTTTGGCTTTTGGGCGAGATTGGCTTTGGAACAGCCAATTCCTGCAATTTGGGTTCAGCTAAAGGAATTATGGGTTTATTTTCAGGCCTTTATTTTCTTGTCTCATTCCTTTGTTGCTATGGTAACCTTCCACATCCCCCAAATTGCCCCTCCGTCTGGATGATGGGTGGTCTTTTTTCCTTTCTTTTTGACTCCACCAGCACACGTATAGAGGTTGCTGTTTTGTTGTCTCTCTCTTGCTGTTTTTTCGGGGGGATTTTTCTGCTTTGTTTGCTGTAGAGAGGAGGAGGAGGAGGAGGAGGAGGGGGCTGAAGGCCAGATGACTGGAGATTGATCTGCCCAGTCGCAGATGGAGAAGTGCGAGTGGAGTCTGAGTGGTCCGGGCCTCCGAGTGTCACGTTTCTCTCGGCCCTCCTGAAGTGTGGCTTTCCAAATATCGCGGTTGTGCCCACCAGCTCCCCCTCCGTTCTCCTTCCCGCTCCAGACACGTCTGTGTTGTTCAATACTGATACGCAGATCGTGACACAGAACGTAAACGCCCTCATCGGCACAGCTCGACATCAGAAAGGAGGAAGTGCAGGCTTCTTCCTCTGTGCCACATCCCCTCGGTCGCGCTTCTCGTTCGACCCTGGAGCGCGTTGTTTTCTCTCCCTGTATGCCGTCGAGTGCAGTCGGGCCTTTTTCTGCATTGATAGGATTCACAAGAGCCTCCACTCAGTCTGAGTGCAACCACTCCACTCCTCTGCTCTGACAGTATGCAAAGCTGACATCAGTTAAGGAACCCAATTCAGCAGAAGTCACCCGGTTCTGTCGACTTGCTCTCCGAGTGCTGAAGGTACGCTTATTCGAAAAGACTTCTTTTTTATGACTTTGTTTGAAAGTTGCTGTCAACCTCAGGAAAGGGAAACTGCAACACATAAACAGGGAGGAAAAAAAGTTGCACACGGGTGCTGCTTTTCTCTCTCTCTCTCTCTCTCTCTCCCTCCCTCTCTCCCCCCTCTCTCTTTCTCCTCTACATCCTGGAAACAAGCGTCTGACACGCTCCAGGTCACGTCTGTTGTGTCACACTGTGCGACTTCATGTGTTTTCATGTGCTTCTTTGTCTCACACCATATGAATCGAAACGTCTCAGGAGAGAAAAAGCGGTCCTGCGAGTCTGCCGGGATCTGCCGTGCCTGATGTGTCTGCGTGCGTGCCACTGACAACAAAGAGGAAGTGAGGAAGTTAAATGTCTTCCTCTCTCGGTCTGACAAGTGTTTGACCAGAACAGTTGGGTGTGGGGCTTTTTTTGAAAGCTTCCAACGTCTTCGGTTGCAGGCGGAAAAGAAAAGCGCTTTGAAAGAACCTTTGTTGTGGAGGTGTGCTGCCGTTGAGCTGAGCCCAGGACTGCACTTCTTTATACTTGAAAAGCTGAAAATTTGAAGGGACACGATTTCCGCTCGAGAGTGAGCCGTCAGTATAATCAGCATCTTCCGCCTCTGGTCAGGAAGTCAAACCCCAGCAAACACGTCCGAGGACTCTCACCGAGCTGCTGCTGCTGAGAGGAGGGAGGCTGCCTGCCAAGCACGCTGATGCACAAAGTGTTTCTCCACTCTGCTTTGGATTATATTTCAGCACTTCATCTGACGGTGTTTGAGGAGATTTAACTCTTCGCAGGTTGTTGTTGACGGGCCAGCCGGCAGCAGTGGATTTCTCCCCCTGAGGTGGAGCGATGGAGCCAGACATCTTCGAGTGCCACAGAGAGGACGACTCTCTGGACGCTGAGTCTTTCCAGGGTACGTTGGCACTTTCGCAGCAAGTCCCGGCGGAGGCCGGTGAAGGCAGCCAGTCTCAGGCTGTCAGCTTTGAAATGAAATTGCCTGAATTGGCTCATTGACACGAATCCCAAACATGGAGATCAGTGGAAGCCGTGTCACTGTGTTGGAGAGGTGTAAGATTACATCACAGCTGAGGCCTGTCTCAGTGCTTCAGGTTAATCTCGTCAACGCGACACCACATTGAAAGCTTTCCCAATATTTCTGACAGAAAACACCCCAATAAAGATGTGTGGCTTTTCTTCCCTTTTGTTCCCAACAGGGATCGGCTGCTATTATCGTCTGGACCGTTTTCAAATGTAATCTGCCACCAGACTCATGTGTGGGACGTGCAATCCTGCATACCGAGCACGTTATGTGTATTCCTGATTTTTGTAATGGCTTTTCCCAAATTATCATAATGTGATTATGCGGTGTGAAAGATTCAACACAATCTTGTCCTCACTTAAACCTGAAACAGTTCTCACACACACACACACACACACACACACACACACACACACACACACACACACACACACACACACACACACA
>JASSRZ010000080.1:5330838-5371898 GCA_032164315.1 Malacoctenus gilli | reverse complement strand
CACACACACACACACACACACACACACACACACACACACACACACACACACACACACACACACACACACAATGCACAAGGGTCCCCATGCCTGGACTCGAACAGGGAATCTTCTTGCCCTTAGACATCAGTGCCAACCACTACACACACTACGACATCATGCGTTTTGTGAATATGAAGCTGCTGCTCACAGTTTACATACATTGTCACCAGCTCTTTGTGAGACTTTGCTGTTGTTGTTTAAACCACAAATCACATCTGGATGCATCTGGAGCCTGTCAACCACAGAACCAAATGAACATACTCAAAGTTTCTACATGTGGGTAAATGTTGCAACGTATCCAGAATATGAATTTTTTTTCACAAAAACGCTGTCTAAACATCCGCCCAAAAAGGGAGAAACACAAGAGCAAAAACACAAGAGAAAAGTGAGATTAGCGGCACAACTTTAAAGAAGAAAAAAATATCTTTCCATACAACAGACCATCTGACGAATGCAGATTTTACTGTCCTTGTATGTACGCAGGACAGAAAAGAAAAGTCATTCAGCCGACGTCTTTAAGGGACCCCAAGCTTGAGAAGCTGAAAACGGTGAGAAACTGAATTGCGCTTAAAGAATCTGTTTGTGATTCACTGTTGACTGCAAAAATCCAAACACAAAAAAACAGATTTACTTTCTTAAATGCTCAGTCAACACCTCTGAATATTTAGCTGTGTGTATATCTGCTGCAAAAGGTGTAAATAAAATTGATGAACAGAGGGAGGGAGGGGTGAGTGCAGCATTGTTATTTTAATCAACGTAATTATAAGAGGTGATGGGAGACAGATTCGACTGTCACTGTGAAAAGCCCACCGAGTGCCAATCAGACCTTAAAGCACTCAGTCAAAGATAAAAACGGCAGCGAAATTGTTTCCTGTGCGTGACAAATCCTAAACAAACCCAACTTGTTTCGTAAGCGCATCCAGGATGAAAACAAATGAAATGTCAGATATTTTTAGGGGGCGATTTGTATCCGTCACTGTTTTCATCCACTTTGGGATCAAATTATCTCTGAAAATTGATTAGGAGGAATGAAAAAAAGAAAGAGAAGGCTTTCGTGATGGCTTTTGTTCATTTAAAGAGTAATGTGAGCGAGGAAATGAGTCAGTTTGATGTGTCTGACTGCTTGATGAATTGTGTCTGCAGAGGCTGCTTGATTGGATCAATGCAACTTTGAAAGCAGAGCACATAGTGGTCCGAAGTTTGGAGGAGGACATGTACGATGGGCTCGTGCTTCATCACCTGCTGTGTGAGATGACGCATATTTGATCATCCAAGAAAAGAAATTGTCCTTCCATCATTACAACATGAAACGAACAACTGGAGCCTCTGAGATCAAGCATGACAAGCAGTCTCTCGATGACCCCCGCAGCCCGACTGGGCGGCGTGCACGTGAGCGCCGAGGAGATCGCACTGACCAGCGCGGCTCAGATCCACAAGCTGGAGGTGGTCCTGGAGGAGCTGGACCGGCGACTGGGCGCGCATGGCAGCGGCGGGAGCAAGTGGAGCGTCCAGCGTGAGTCACGCAGCTGACTGGGCTTCAGCAGCACAGCAACAAGTCAACAAATGCTCTCTCCTGGCTCTCACTCCGCAGGACGGCGGGATTTGGTGCGAGCTGGAGGCTGCCATGGCAGCTCGCACCAACTGTGAGGGATATTAGAGGAGATAAAATGTGCTGACATCACTGGGACGCGTTTTATTCACTCGATCCTACGGTTGTTCGAAGGCGCCCGAGTGTTTTGGCTGAGAAAAGGTCAAGTTGAGAGATGAGAGCTCGTGATTGTCTGAAGGCTTTACAGGTCTAATAGCCCAGGTTATTAGTTGCCCGTGTAAAGTTTTATTCTTTCGCGCAGTAGGAGCTGTGGGCCAGAGGCATCGCGTTAATGGACTCTGTTCTTTTCTCAGTCACTTTCGTCTCCTTGTTACTCTTGAATTACCTCAAATTTGGCACAAAGATTCAGACTCACTGAAAAGTAAGTTGATGCTATTTTGCGGAGCTAATTTCCAGGTCACAGACAGCATGTTTTGGACCCATTTATGCAAAAGAATCATAACATGTTTGTTTGAGGAGGGAGGGGTGAGTGTCTTGGTTGCTCAATCTACAAGGGATTTTCACCAGTCAAATTTGTTCCCAGTACCATCATTTTCACTGTGTCCCGCTCGGGCTTGGTTCTCCTTCGGTCATGAAGGCTGATTTGATTGTGTTTTGTCCTCTGCTGCCTCCCCAACAGTCATTCACACCAAAGACCTTCTGGCCACTCTTCATCTCCTGGTTGCCATGGTGAGACGCTTCCAGCCTGAGCTTGATCTGCCGCCCAGCGTGAAGGTTGAAGTTGTGGCTGTGGAGGTGAGTTGGAGTCTGAGCTGCTTTTTTTTTCTCCATCTTTCTTGTTGTTGCTCCGTATCAGCTTTCACAGAAAAATGAAATAAATAAAAACAAAACTCTGGCTGCTCACTTTAAATCTCACTCAGGTCAGCAAAAGTGGCATCAAGTCAGATGTGCAGATGGAAGTGCTCACAGAGGAGAGGTGAGGAAACTTCTGTCCGGTCAGATCCAGTGAAAGTGAGAAGAACTTCAAGGTTCACCTCCTTTTTATTTATTTCGTTTATTCTGGGCAGTGATGCAGCCTCAGACTCCACCGGCAGTTCTGCAAGTGAGTGAGAGCGGGCAGAGATGGGGGTGGGGGGGCGAGGGGTGGACATGACATCTGGAATGTCATCCAAACAGCTTTACAGGCGACTGACACTCTCTTTTTTTCCGGGCTGCCTGCTCACCCAGGGGAGGATCCTATTGAGCAACTGCTGAAGCTGGATGCTCACAAGGTCAACACAGTGAAGAAGGTATAACAAGGACAGAGGGAGCAGTGCTGAGACAGACAGGTGTCCAAACACACCGCAGCACTGAAAGTGTCGCCGTGCAAACACAGCATGGAGATGGCTCGCTGTTACAAGCTCGCTTCATTCTGACCCTGCAAAACACTGTCTGCATGATCGATGCTGTTCTAGAGAAAGAGGTTTGTTTATTGCCAGCATGGTCGAGAGGTTGAAAAAGGGAAAACTGGATAAAATGCACACAAACTGTTTCTGACTCTGAAAATCACAACGTATCCACAGAAATGAATCGAGTTACTTTTTCTTCGTCGCGAAATGAAAAAGTATGCAGTTACTTAAGAGCCCCTGTATTACCTCTGGGTAGGACAACTTACATTTACATTCTCCTTCACTTCAGCTTATCACAAAATGTGTGTATAGTGCTGTTTCACGTGACGTTAACTGAGCTTGCCAGCATTGTTTGGGTTCATCTCATGATTCTCTCAAGTTGCACCTCGATCCAAAAAACTAAAACAAACGTGTGAATTACTGATGGGAAGAAACATGGTAAGAAAACCCAGTGGAGAAGAAGACTGAGTGTACATTTATGGAGTCGTCATTTGATAAATAACCTTCACAAACAAGTTTGACCCGACAAAAGCTTGAAAAGTGTTGCTGACCGTCATCATGGTTTACTGGCCCTCCAGAGAAATACACCTTGAGAAAATGCTGCAAAAGTGTCAGTCAGACGAGGTTAATGCACAGTTTTAACAGCCCAACCTCCTCCTCCTCCTCCTCCAACTCTCCCTTCTCCAGGCTATCTTGCATTTTGTCAACCAGAATATGGTGACTGTGGGTCTGCAGGTGGCTGATATGGACAAACAGGTAATAAACCAGCGGCTGAAAGCTGTTTTTTCCTGGCGCTCACACGATTCGCTCCATTCGTTCCCCCGAGGTGAAGTCACCTTGCCCGGACTCGTTGCCGTGTCCCATGTGTTTCCTGCCCAGTTTGCTGATGGAGTGATTCTGCTGCTGCTGATTGGACAGCTGGAAGGTTTCTTCATCCCCCTCTTCGACTTCAACTTGACCCCTGTCAACCACTCGGAGATGGTGAGATAACAATCTCATTTTGGATTCATGCGACGCCGAGCGCTTCCTCCCAGAGGTGACATGTCAGGACTGAACACAGGCCCACTTAACATTTACCTGGATGATAAATACATCCGGTTTGTAGGTGACAGCAGATGAAGTGGTGTACCATCAACTTTTACACTGGAGACACACAAAACTGTGGTTATACACCTGAGGAGACTTTTCACAATGTGTTTCACAAACTTCTGGCTTCTTTCATAAAAAATAGAAATTTAAACCACACCCCCTTTTGAGATTATATGTATTTTTGTCAATGCAATTTTATGTGTAGTGTGTTGTCATGACAGACTTATATCGATGCCAACAACTCTCGTGTTTTGCATCTAAAATATGTTTTAGTTGACAGTGATTGTGGATATCTTTCCGACATTGTGTTGCTCCCGATGTTGATGTCATACAAGCACAACTTGTGAAGCTTTTCTGTCCGGCTTGTTTCCCTCCTCCAGCTTCACAATGTGACCTTGGCCCTGGGCCTCCTGAGTGACATTGGCCTGCAGCTGTCCAGCGTGGACCCACAAGGTGAGAAGAGGGGGGAAAAATTCAGTTTCATTTGGTTTAAACTGCACCACAGCGTGGAGCGAGGCTTTGACAGTGTTTAGAGGAAAAGACAGAATTGCTGGAGGAATATGAATGAGTGCGACTCGTGCTCTCATTGAGTATCACGGCAGATGATTGGCTCAGTCCGAGGCCGTCGCCCTTCGTTAGAGGAGGGAGCGCCGGCGACAGTCTCAAGGGGACAATGTCAGTCCGGTGGCGGCTGATAGACACAGGGATTTGACCTCGCCTCTGTGGCTGGATCCCCTGCGAGTGTGTGTGTGTGTCTGTGTGTGTTTGTATGTGTGTGTGTCTGTGTGTGTGGGTCTGTGTGTGCACGCGCATGCCTGGAGGCAGATATGTAATCTGTATTCATGAGCACAGCGACTGCGTATCACACAGTTATCAGGACGATTCCAGAAATCCCGTGATTGCATCTCACTACTTTATAACTGCGAGTTATTGTCAGACACAACTTGCAGCACTTGCAGTCAGTTATCAGATTCCTGATTTTTGGCTTGTGCCGTAAACTTTAGTGGTTGAATAATCTCAACATGATGCGCAGATGCCTGTCACACAAATTCAGTCCTAAACTTAAAGAGAAATGTTTGTTTCTCTTTGTGTAGCGAGGCCACGGTGGCTCTTGATGTACAGTAGGTTTGAGAACACAAGTTGTCTTACAAAAAGAACATAAATGATCTTTAAAGTATGGAGAGATTACGGTTTTGAATTTCGCAAGAAAGCCAATGAATGGCTGCGTGTCTTGTAGAAATGAAAAACACTCTCACCAAAGTGAGAGTCTTCTGAATAGAAGCACAGGTCACAACGTTTTTCTGGTTTTGTCTGAGGTTTTAAACTTTAGTTTTGACAGTTCGGGCTGAACGGGTCAGTCGGACTCAGCGAGGCCGCGTTTGGATGGACTCGGAGTCGTGAAGAGTGAAACCATTTGATTTGTCTTTTAGGAATTTTAAAGTAAATCAATTTAATGAGCAAAGTCAGACCCAGGGTTACGAGGTGAAAGCCACATTTTTCCATCAGAATCATATTGAAGGAGAAAGTATACAGCTTGAAAAGCAAACACTCTCTCCGGACTGACGACTGCAGACTGTAGCGACAGAACAAGCGGCGCTGATTGACTGACTGGTTTGGAGTGTGGACTTGTAATCAGTGTTTGGTGACTCCGAGAGGAAGAGACAGAAATCGAGTGAGTGACTCGGCCAGTTACTGACTCGTCTGAGTGTGTGAATTAATCAATGGCAAACGGATCAACCTCACTTCCTCTTTGCGCTGTTATTGACAAGACGAGCTCCTCTGTGAGCTCCAATCTCCCCCCTTGCCGTCGCTAAAGCTTCCCCACCTCAGAGCCTCCCAGCCAAGCAGCCCGTAATTGTAAAATAAATCCCTGACACAATAACCGTTAATGTAAAGAGCAGCACAATTAATTGTGAGCCAGGAGCAAGCAGCTAATTCAATTCATTTTTCGTGTCTTTTTAATTAACGACAAAATTGCTGTGATGGAAAGAGGAGTCCCAGAACTCAGAGCCTAAAACGCCCGCGTGCCGCCGTGCATTAACGGCGCTCGCCATCGCTGGAGTCTGTCTCTATGACACATTTATTTGGTTAGTGCATCTCGCGGCGAAGGGCAGTTCAGGGGCGGCCACGTAACTCAAGGACGTATTGATTAAGTTAATGTTTTGCCGTCCTCCTGATCTATGACCCGTTGGGGCTGCGTCGCCAGGGCAGCCATTAGCTAATGCTGGTCAAAGGGGGTCATCGTGTTCTCACAGCCGCCGCGGCTGAGGGATGCTCACGCGCTCTCTGTCTCCTGTGGCGTCTGTGGCAGATATCGTCTCTCAGGACACAGCGGCCACCTTGAAGGTCCTTTACGCTCTGTTCAAGAAGCACCGAGCCCAATGAGCGAGGAGGACGCTGGCGGCAGGAGGAGCGGCCTGAAATGTGAGACCGGCCAGAGTGCTTGGCAGGTTTGTGTTTGACGCAAAGTAGCTTTTCTTTGATTTTTCTTAGGCCAATAGATGTCTTTCCCTGTCAAAAGTCTCACAGAGAATACTGGTTGTGGACAGTTCCCAGAAAATCTCTCTCAAATAAAAATAGCTCCATGTGTGGTTAACAGAAAGAGGGTCTGGTCTCTCAGGTCTGCTGAGACTTAAGGGCGAACCTCTAACAGTAATTGATGTGTGGACAGAAAGTGCCTGAAGATGTGGTGATCTCAAAATAAGCTATTTTACATAAAAGAATTACTGCACATGCTCAGAGCACACTTATGTAAAGTACTGCACAGCTCAATGTCTGATTCATGTATGGAAGCTGAAGGGACGTGAAGCAAAGTGTTGGTGTGGATTTTGTGCTGTTTGATCTGATGTGTTCAGCTGCATGTTTGACAGTCCTGCCTCATACTGTATTGGTCAGTTGGAGAAAATAAAGTGGAAAAATGAAGCTTCCCCAGTGGAGTTGTTTGGTGAGCCGTTGTCTGAGGGGTGGCTACGCTTCCTGTTTGTTCTTTATTGAGTTGTTCATCCTTAGAACTGTTATTCCTCCTAATTCTGTTACATATTTGAAAACATGACTGAGGTAGCTTGGTCCAGTTTGATATTTTGCAGCGTTTACCAGAAATAGATAGCGTTGATGTCGACCTGCAAGAGCTCCCACGTGAATTAGAGAAAATGGACCTTTACTCTTTGAGACCAACGTTAAAAACTAAATATATCATATCGTCTCCTCTGTAAACGGTCACTGGGTCCATCTGAAGAGACATGAGCAGCACATAAAACCTGAAGGTTCGAGGTGCAGCCGATGGAGGCGGCGGCAGCAGCAGCAAATGACTGCGGCTTACTCCAAGACTCCAAGACTGATCGAGTGGAAGGTGAAGTTATGGCTGACTGCACCTGACAGAGCTGCTAATAGGAGACCATGAATGAAGCAGCTGATGCAAGTCAGGTGACGTGGGCGCTATTTTCAGAGGCCTGTCTCGACCAGACACCTGCTGGGAGCCGAGAACATGGAGACGCGCTGGAGACACACGACAATCAGAGGAGTCTCAGGCAAACATCCGAGACACAAAGTCCCGGAAAATGGAGAGAAAATAGAGACGTTACTGAAGCTCATCATCTGCAAGCTTTCTCATCGATTTCCTCTATTGTGCTTGTTCCTGTGGTGCACATGAAGCCAGTGCACACACAAGAAACACATTCACACGCTCCCTCACACCCTTCGCCAGCTCATGTAGGAGTCAGCTCCTTGGCGTGTTTCTACACTTTGGATGAAAGTTAGAGTGTCCTCCACCAATATAAACACAGAGAAAACATGCAAAGCACACTGCAAAAAGGCCCCTGAGGCTCAAACTGAAGACATTCAAGAGCGCAAATAAAGATGACAGTGTACTGGGGTCAGAGGTCGAACAGTCTGCACAGATAAAAGTGTCTGAGTTGTCTTGCTGTTGTGTTTTTTATGGACAAATGTTGATGTATTGTTCTGAGAACCCAGCCGATTTCACAAGCTTGATTTTTGAGAAAAAAAGAAAAAAAGACTTAAGTACATTTGATAAAAAAAAGCAGCTGAAGCTAATACATAAGACCCCAAATCCAATCACACAACACAACAGACCTCAGCATTTGGATTCTCATCAGTATTTATGAGCCTGTGCAACATATTTCTGAGTAGCAGTACTAAATGCTTCATACCTGGCAGTTTAGGACAAAAGGATTCATTGCTGTGTTGACTTTCTTGGTCAGCATGTTTTTTGCTTGAGGTTGCCTGAGAAGATGTTGGGTGTCGCTGTCGGTGTCACGCTGTGAAGTGTCCCTCTGGTAATTTAGTGCTTCCTCCTCCATGGTTTCCCTTTGGCCCCTCACTATTCTTCCCTGTCACCCATGCTTTTTTGGAACATGGCACTTTCCTTTCTTTCAGCGGCCCTCCGCTGTCTTTGACTGTCACCTCTCAGCGAATAACATCGTTTCTCTCCTCGCTTCTTCCTGCGTGACCGCTTTTTTCCTCATTCAATTCTTCACAGCCCAGTGTCACACCACTGTGAAAGGACGCATTGAGAAGCAGACAAAGGATGTGGCGCTAACAAAGCACACTTTGCAGATGCGATCAATTAGGAGTCAACAAAAAGAGGGAAAATGCATTTAATTACACTCTGCTCTGCAAACACATGTAATTTTTTCATTTAAATGCAAGTTATGCAAACAACGAGTGAGTCCTGAAACACTTCTGAACAGCAATAGAAGCAACTGTCTGTCACTGACTTTTGTCTTGTAGATTTGTTTTGTGTTGCTGCAAATTGCAGGCTGTGTTTCATTGTTTCCCTTTCGTTAAATAACAAAAACAACCCTTTCTCACACGTATCACTCCCTCCACTTTTCTTGCAGATGTGCCTGCTGAAAAAAACAAACCCTGGTCCATTTTCTTCCATCAGGTTGATGGAAACTGCTCTGATTCATGTCTTATTTCTTCTGACATTTCAAAAAGTTAGTCTAAATCTTATTCTGTGGTCTAATGGAGACGTCGCTGGTCTGAAGCTGAAGACAGCAGGAACAGGGAGGGACACGGCGGCGTGTTGTTCATTCATCACTTCACGGCCGTTCAGTGGACCCTTTTTATAATAAAGAATCCAAACAGCTTATCGTCGCGTTCCAAATTTACAGCACTTCAACTCTTCCCCGTGTGAGATTGTGAAAACTGGATTGCTTGCTGGAAATTGAATTGCAATTGGCTATCAGGGTGCAGAACCTCCTCCAGTGCTCAGTCCGACCAGAAAAGAGCAGTCTGAGTGAGGAGAGATAATTCTGTTCATCTCCACAGCTTCGCGATGACAGCTGAGGCAAAGTATACAGAGAGCGGAGGAATAAGGTTGACCACATGTGTTCTGTACTGAAGGTTCAGGACAAACTGTTGTTCACTCCCACTAATGATGGATCCTGCCTCCCCAGATGCTGCTTTATGCAGTTTAACTACATCTAGCATGCCAACCTTCACCTTGGTTTCTGTGCTCACTGGAGTTCTGGTGCAGTGAATTGAACCATTTGTGTTGAACAACCACTGTTCTGAAGTAGCAGAGCCTTTGGCTATTCTTTTTTCAAGCCTGCAATATTCTGAAAACCTCATCTTTGTTAAGGTAAATCAAAAACTCATGAGCACTAGCGACTCACGGGTAAAACGGGGGGTAAGATGGGTAAAAACCGTCTGAGCCTTTACTGGAAGTTGTCGCTGATGTTGTGTTGAGAAGAATTGTGTCTTTTCCGACTCCGCATAATTGCGTTTCCTTGCTCGTTTATGGTCCCTTTGTGCGCCGTGCTGCTGTCCAAAGAAACTGAAAGGATCTGTGACACTTGCCAAACCGTAATTTCTACCACCGTTGTCGTGTGGTGTCCTTCTTGACTGATCACCTGCAAAACGCTCTCCAAACTGAGAGTTACATCTCTTGATGGATGGACACACCTTGGCCATCAACCCCAACCGTGTGCAGTTTAACCCCCTGATAAGTCATCTGGAAGTTTTCATGCTTCAAATTGGACTGCAGAGTCTTAAACAAACCTTTGGTATTCTTTTTGTAATAGAGTCCCTTGTTGTTCCTTTTAAGTCCTTCTGTTGTCCCCTCTGGTCATGTGGCACTGCGGGCGACTCAGTTTCTCCCTTCATATTTCCGCAGACCTGTTTTCAGCAGATATAAGTGCGATGGCCAGTATTGACTGCGTCAGTGGCCCGTGTTTCCAAAAAGCCTCATTAAACAGAATTTATATCTCTTCCTCTTCAAAAATGTCCAGATGCGGCTCCCTCGGTTGCCGGCGCCTTGTTTTCTTCGACTGTGGCTGCAGTTAAGTACCAGCAGGTCCCGGTAATTGGTACAAGAGCTGCAGTCTGAAGCGTCGCCCGACACGAGACAAAATGGATAAATCACGGGCGCGTCCGGGCGCCTGTGTGTCAACACTCATGCGCCTTATATTGGCGCTTACGGCGACGCGAGCAAAAGCCAGGGAAGATTAACGTCTGTGAGCCACTGCACGCATATCAATGGAAAGGTCACAGCTCAGGCTGACACCGCTTTTTAATCCATCACAATAAACAAGGATAAATTTGAGGATAAACGTTTCAGGGATTAAACACGCTCCGCTTCACAAAACAATAGCCTTTCTTCCTCTTCCTCATCCTCTTCTTCCACATCGCCAGCATCAACTCCTCACAAGACAGCTCCTGGTACTGAATAATAGGAAATAGAAATACATCATTTATACCCACTTTATTCAGCAACAGGAGAGAAGGGAGGAGAAATTGATTTCATGGAGTTTCCGAGGCGACCGTGGGTAGATTCTCCCGCCTGGAGGTGCCTCAGCAGAGGATTTTCTCGTAAACAGATTTAGAAGGAAAACAAATGCTGTCTCGCTGCCTGGAAACCCACTGGACAAATACATGTCGGAGTCCATCCAAAATGTTGACAGGAAACATGACTAATATCTGCCTCCCTTGTCACACTGAACAGATGCATCTCTGTGTGCGAGAAAAGCTGGAAGGAGGCCAACGCCGCTGAGGCGGGGCGGCGAAAATAACCTGGTGGCTACTTCTCCCGCTGTCTGCTGAGTCGGAGCGTGTTTACCTCCTTTTTCTCGTTAATTTTCAGGTTTTGGGAAGAAGCCGTTAACAGAAGTGAAGGACAAAATGAATATGTTTTCGGAAGGAGTCGTTGAGACGCTCAGGCTCAACTGACAAGGTGAGCTGTGCTGCAATATGAAGGGAACTCCCCTCCTCAGCAGGCCAGAAGTGTCTCTGAGCAAGACGCTGAAGCCCAGACCGCCTGCATAAGATGAATTTGTAGTAATGTCACATCCGTGTTTAACCGTATGAGCAAATATTTGAAATATGAAGGAGTTTTAGACTTCTGGTGAGCTGTGATGAAATACAAGCAACATGTCTTCATTCAACTTTCAAAGGATTAAAGTCGTCTGAGAACCATTTGCCACCGACTCCTCCTAATCTAAGTTCCATCATCGGCCATCGACGTCTCTGCCTCGTCTCCTCTTCCTCCTTGTCTCGCCTTCTCTCTTCTCAGACACTTTGAGGAGCTCCCTCCCTCCCATTGCATTTTGTTGAGGAACTCCTATTGCAGGCTCTCTCCGTTCGACTTTTCAAAGCTTTCTTCTCTCTGACTGAGCTCCATTCAGTAGCTCGCCTCTCTGCCAGCTGGTTTCCAAGTCGCCTCTCGGCCCGTTCGACCGCACTCGGCTCAGACGTGGCACCTCTGGGTGCTCGTTCCTCCACAGCCGCCGCTGATCAGCCTTTTAGAGCTTCAGGAGCTCACGGAGCATGGAGGAGGGATGGTGGGAGACAGTGAGCAGATTGATGGATGACGCATGTGGATTTTGACAGCTGTGGTGCTGAAACTCTGGCAGGGTTCAACGGAAACACGTTTCACATATCAAACCAACATCTGTCACTTTACCGCCTGATCGTAACGCCTGTGTTGATGCAGCAGCTGATACAACCTGCACTTTCGACTATTTTATGTTTTCAGCTGATGAGACTCTTTGAAATACAGTCTCAAATATGCATTCAACAACTTCACCCGCTTTTCCTGCCTGTCAGTGCCCGACGCTCCCCGGATTGCCTTGCAGAAAGCCTGTGGACCCCCTCTGTGATCTGTGACTTGCCAAATGATCACAGTGAAGACAAACGTGAGTGGACACACCCACACGAACACATAGAGACACACATTTCGAGCACCAGACTGTGTGTTTGTCCTGACCAGTAGAAACTGACTTCATTTAATTTCAGGTTTGACAACAGGAGAATCCTCAGGCCCCACCTTTGATCTCTGCCCCCCATGGGGGTCCCAGCTTCAGGGTGGGAACGTTGGTGTCGTGCAGACTCACGAATCCTGGAAAAAGATTCTAATTATGTTTCAAACAGCAACCTTTGAGCAGGAGGGAGGTGGCGTGTACGAAAACCACAGGAGGGTAATGACTATTCAGTAGTTCCAATAACGACAGGCTCCCCGTGGCTGTGTCGTTGTATTTACTGATAAATTATTCACTTCCTGCACGAACTGATTATTTATGATCAGACTTGGTGCATTTTATTATGCATTTTATTAGAAGAAGATAAAAAAAAAGCCAGTTGCTGCTCCAGGAGAAAAAAAAAAACAACTTTCCTGGTATTTGACTTTGACCAGAGGAGCACGCTGAGAGCGAGGTTGTTGTTGTGCCGGAAAACAAATTACACTGAGCGTCCACGCTTCCTCTTTGCGACTATGACCGAGGCGGATATAATGAAGTGTGATTTAAGCTGAGTTTTGTTTTGCTGATCCCCACTTTTTATGCTACAATAGACACGTCCTCCTGTGGGAAACTTGTCCTCTGACTCTGACCCGTCCCCGGTATTTATAGCCAGCCGGGGCTTCAGCGGCCGATACCAAACACGGGCGTCTTTTCAAGTGGGAGGTCACCGACAAAGGACCGAAACCCTCTCGAAAGATCAGTCCGAATCCCCGAAGAAAACAGCCACGGCTGAGGGTCGAGCTGCAGCATCTTTCTTCAACTTCATCAAAAGTCACTTTTTAAAACTTCTGGCATATGTTTTGCAAACACGAGTACAACTATTGCAGCCTGACATTTAAACTGTAGACACCTTTATGTTGCTTGTAGGGATCAAAGTGTTGAGTGAAACAGCCTGAGAATTGCATTTAATGCCAGTTTCTTCATTAGTTTTTGGTGGCTTTGGCTGATGAATCAAACAAGATAACAAATTATTTCAGGGATTAAAATGAACCTGAGTTGACGTGTGACCAGAATTTGGGCTCCGAAAACTGAAACAAGATCCGTCGATGTTTATCTTAGTGGATATCAAACATCTCACGAGTGGAGCACAAGACCAAATCCCAAGTCTGTCTTCCTGTTGTCTTTTCCTGCACTTAGAGGTGATTTACAGCTGTATTCATAACATGACCACTCACAGGAGCCAGGTTTCATAAACGTCATGAATGGTGGCATTAATATGTGCTTCGGACGGCTCTTAATGTGCAGTCGTGCCACAGAAGATCCGGCATGAGCAGACAGGGTATCGCCGAGTCGAGGCCTAATGGAGTTTTAATAGATAAATGTTGGCAGGATGTAACTCGGCTCCTCAATAACAGCAGGATGTGGAAATCCGGGCAATGGCTTTTAAATGGTGATTGATTGAGGCAATTGCCCGGACAGGCAGAGCACTGGTTACCGGCACACAGGAACGAGGAGGAGGAGGAGGAGGAGCAGGAGGAGGAGGAGCAGGAGGAGGGAGATGGATAGAAAGGAGGGGAAAAGACGCCAGCGTGACGGGCTGAACCTGGGCGGGATGATTGACAGGGGATGACGGGCGGGGTCACAAGAGAAACTGTGCGTCACTGCTTATTAGGAAAGTTGAAGAGACACCTTGACAGCGAGGGAACAAACTTCCCGGTTAGCGAGGCCACCGTCGAAGGCGAGCGGCCGCAGGTGTCTGATTGGAGGCGAGGCGTTGAGCTCTGACACCATCCGGCCTGTTCCTCAGTTCCTCGCCAGCGGCTCGGTGCTTTAATGATGTTTCCATGTTGGCGCCGGCCAACAGAGCTGGACGGGACTCTGCCAGCATGAAAAGGTCACTGCCTAAAGCCCGGGGGCGTCATCAGGAGCTTTATTGATCGACTCAGACGAAGGAATAAGTCTGGAGACTCAAAAGAGTAAAAAACACACAACTGGACACATCAATGATTCTCTCCAAATCCCCTTCAAATTTTTGATGGTTTCATTTGGAGAACTATTATACTGTTTGCACAGACATTTCAAAAGACATTTTTCAGGTTGCTTTCTTTAAAAGTTCATATTTTTTGACACAATGTTAGATTTTATGAAAAAATTCCAATTTTTGGTTATAATGTTGGACAGTATTTGATATGGTTGTATGACACTCTGTATCTTTTGAAATCTGCTGCTTAAAATGCAGTTTATGGTCTGTGTGATCATTGGATAGAAAAGGCCAAGCTTCCTCCTAAACACATGTTAGTCCTGGTTGCTATAAAAAAAAAACAAACTTTTCTGCATTAGATCCTTCACTTCCTCATTATGCATGCTGGGAGCAGCAAGATGCCGGGCGGGGGGGGGGCTCTTCAATGGGAACTTTGTTTAGGAAACATTTGTTGTTTGCAGATGTTTTCTGTAACACTAATTAGACAGAAAGTTGGGAAAAACCCCAGCAAATATGATGTTGCCAGTTTTACTGTGTCACTAGTAGAATAAACCATGAATGAAGAGCTCAGTGCGCTGAGAGTAACCAGGTGTTTGTGGTTGTAATGTCAGCGTGCGTTCACACTGGCGGGATTCAGAGCGACCACCTCTGAGCGACAGACGACGTGACGCAGAGGATTTAAACACACTGGAAAAGATAAAACTTTATTTCTCCCTGTCGTGACAATACAAAGTCAACAAGTGCAAGAACAACCCAACTGAAAACGGTACTGGTCCTCCTATCTAAGTAGTAAATACCAAGACAGAACGCGGTGCACACCATCACCACCACCACCATCATCATCATCATCATCATCATCATCATCATCATCATCATCATCATCATCATCATCATCATCATCATCATCGTCGTCGTCGTCACCACACCCAAAAAGTGAGGTATCAACCACTACGAAGCTCCTGTGTACAAGTGGGTATTCGACTGTAAGGCAACTGTTACCATGACAACCTGGAGAGAGACTGAAACAGATGTGTGCTTCCTCCTTCCCGTCTTTTTGTTTTTTTCTCTTCTTTTGTTGCTTCGTTTCATCTCTTTTATTGTGGGAAGAGGGTTGCGCTGATACGACTTTACAGCACCACATCACATCAGGCCAGAGTCAAGACTGTTTTCAACAGAACAGAAAACATCACGAAACCAACTGGAAACATTTTCATAAAAAAATTGGGAAAAAAATCAAAGAAAATCAAGAGATGGGAGTGACTTCTCGCCGTCACCTCTCTGACCCTGCTACTGCTTGTTGGAGGCTAAATGGATCCACTTGCTTTCATTCCCTGGCTGATTCCCTGACTTCTGGAGAACATTACTGGTGATAAGAGCGGACCTCCTTTCTTTTATCACAGGTCAAAAACACACAGCATGGGGCCCCCGAAAAGCCTCCTCTCCAACCATAACACCCCCCCACCCCACACTCATCCAGCACGGGGGACTAATTAAATCCTCTTTGTCCTGCAGCACCTGTTAAAAAAAAACCTCTCCACCCTGTTTGCCACTGCTGCAGCTCCTCACGCTCTGGGAATAAGGAGGCAGCAAGAGAGAAAGAGAGAGAGAGAGAGAGAGAGAGAGAGAGAGAGAGAGAAAGAGAGAGAGAGACAGAGAGAGAGAGAGAGAGAGAGGGCGAGCATGACTTTAAAGCACTGCTGATCTGGAGGCCAATTATTTCACTTGGACACATCCTGTTTCGCTGCCCTGAAAGTGATGGCACAAGCCTACTGGGGCGCCCATGCAATTAAACTACTGCTATTGAAGTGGGAATTAACTTCCTCTAACAACTCAGCAAATTTGAATATTATTGCTGATAACTAGAGGGGGGGGGGGCGTCAGCAGGCCGCGCTCTATGCCACTTGACCGCCGTCCTCTTAGGTTCCACTTGGAAGCGACACGAGACCATCAAGGTGAACCCCGAAGCCTCTCGGTGAGTTCCCCCCGACTTGTGCCCGCTGGGGCCCACATTCCACGTAAGCTCCTGTTGGATTTCGCTGCACGTGAGGACAAACGAAGACGGCAGCTGTCAGATTACGTCTCACAGACTGCACAATTCAAACAGACAGACCCCCCTTCCCGTCTCTCCTACTGTACCTGCCTGCTGTCCACCTGCTCCACACACCAGCAGCTGCTTCACACACTCGTTTGGGAAACTGCAGTGTGAAGTCAGCCGCTGGGACCTGTTTAGCTCGGGGGGTAAAATGTTGAAGTGGACTGTGAAGCTGCTGCAGTTCATCACTTAGTCAATGGGTGAAAATTACTCTCAAGCTAGCCTGATAATCGTTTTTTCAGGCGATAGCTT
The DNA here is from genome assembly GCA_032164315.1 of Malacoctenus gilli. NCBI lineage: Eukaryota > Metazoa > Chordata > Actinopteri > Blenniiformes > Labrisomidae > Malacoctenus > Malacoctenus gilli. Next base: position 5,355,310 of record JASSRZ010000080.1, on the reverse strand, counting down.
TCCCGCTCTCAGGCTCTGAGATGCCGTGATTTGGGGCTTTTCTGCTTGCTGTGACATCAAACATGTTGCGTAAAGTGGCTCACCACCAGAGACCCTCTTGAGGGGCGCCATGTGGGGCCTGGAGCTTTACTTGCTCTGAGCTTGGCTGAATCAAAGTGGCAGAGCTCGAAGAAAATCACGATCACACCTTTTCTTCGATCAAGAGCAGGCGAGAAAACTGCTTTTATTCTGGAGGCCCGGCTCCACTTTGGGCGTGGGATGGGAGTGGAGTCTTTGGCTTGATTGCATTGTTTTGCCAAAAGATGTTTTAGAGGTATTCTTAGAGGGGCTGCAGGGGGAGTGGCTGGAGGCACAGGTCTAACCAACCACAGACCAAACAACTTCATTCGTTGTCAGAACAACAGCTACAATAATCCAGAAACAGGTCATTCTCTCATGTTTTTTGTTTACAGTATTCAAATATGCTTTCTTGTTAATGATTTTCCTGATTTAACCATCAAAATGAGTTGTTTTCTTAAATTCACTGTATTCTTTTGTTTGGCTACGACAAACTACTCCATCCTTTGATCTGCAGACAGCTTTTACCGGAAAGTTCTGATTCTTTAGAGGGAAAAAAATAAGACACGAGTTGAAAGTCGTCTTTAGTTTGACTTCAGTGGAAACGCTTTTTTGTGTTTTCTCCTCTCTTCATACAAAACCGACATGGAAATCTTTGGAAACCCTCTGAAAGCACAATTAAACCAGGACAGCGACTTCCTACCGGACACTGAAATGGAGCCGAAAGCACTTGTTTAAAAGATCTGCGTGACCGCCGGCACCTGGAGAAAACCAGCCTATCTCACTTTTACAGGCTGAGTCCCGGTTGTGATGAAGTTACTGTACATTATTGCTGACAGTGACGGGGAGTCGAATGGATTTACTTGATACTTTGAACGTTGGCTAATATGGCTAATTGCTCACAATTGATTCCTACCGATGTGGGATATCGATGGCTCCTTATAAAGGAGCTGATGGATCTTCGTTTGCAACATATTGCTGTTGGAGCTGTTTCCAGGCAGCGAGGCAGGTCCGACGAGTCACCGGTTGAGGATTTCGGAGCGAACTTCAAATTTCAAAGTAAGGGTCAGTACGTTTGCAGGCCGCTGGCCGTGGTGTTTCTCGACCCTCACTAGTCGGAGAGCTTCCCTGATCTCGTGTTCTGGGTGAAGGGACCGTTTGATGACCTGCGTCAGACCTGACGACAGTCAGTAACTGTATGGCATCTCTGTCCGCGTGGGACGCCGCGCAGATAAAGACCGCCGTTATTCTGCAGAAAGGAAAAACTCCCCAAAGAGTTCGCACAGGTTCTTCCAAACATGGCTGCAGAGACTCTGCGTCAGACAGGAAAACACTCTAATCTAAGTGAGATGCTCAGCATCAACCTAAGCCAGCACATATTCAGTATGTTTGCCACTCATAGATTTCTCTGACTAGTTCACATAAATAAATCACCAAATAGATAACCCACGACTGTGTCTAACTGCTACTGAACACAAAGTGACACAGCAGTGTAATAAACATTTGATATCTAGAAAGGATTTTAGGTTGTTGTTTTTAACAAGGAGGCCGCTTTCGCTCTGTGGACTTGATCCAGTTCAGCTCATGGTTGTCTCGGGTGGTCCGCCAGGCCCTGCCAGCCCTCTCAGTTGGAGGGGTGTTGGGGGCGGGGCGCACCCCTACCCTGTCTCTCCTCTGCAGCAGCAGCAGCAGCAGCAGCAGCAGCAGCGGCGGCGGCGGCGGCAGCAGCAGCAGCAGTGCAGTCCTCTGAGTGTCCTCCGAGCCGGTGGTCCGGCATGCGTCTGTGGTCCGTTGGTGATTTGTGCTCATTACTGAGGGGCAGTAGTCACTTCTAACTACTACAGTATGGCTAGCCCACCAGCGGGGTTGTGTCAGTAGTCCAGAGAGGGGGGAGGCAGTGGGACATCTCCTTCATACCGTTGTAAGGAAACAAGGTGTTGCTACTCTCAGGTGGGTCCACTCGCAGGGTCTTTCTGTCCATGAGCGGAAAAACAACAGACAGACGAAAGAAGTTTACAGCTGATTGCGAAGATAAAAAACGGTCATGGACAAAAACATTTTGGTCATATTTCCAAAAAACAGAAGAGATCGTAGCTTGAATCATTTTCTCTTCCTCCATGACTGGAGGACACATTCAGCCCTGTGACTGGAATCAACACATGCAGCGCTTACAGACTTCTTCTTCTGTGGTTTGCAGATTTGTTCCATGCAAACACTTTTTCCAGGAATGTTAGCAAGTTTGGGAGCTGGACTGTTCAATGCAGAGGCTGAATTATTCAGTCTTGTTTAAAGATTTTCTTCACTGACCGAGAAAAATATTCTCTCAGATGTCCACAAAAACTAAAACGTCCTTCAGCAGAGCAGAAAGTCCATCAGACTGTTGTTCAATCCTCTGAGGTCTCAGCTACATCGACACACAGGGATCGATTGTCACACCCTCAGTGGATCTGTGAGGACCTCCACTGTGAACCCCACACCCATGCAAGTAAAGAGTTATTGACCGCGAAAGGGTCAAAGGTCACGGAGATCTGCTATCTGCCTCCAGAAAGACTGAAGGGGCCATTCATACTGATAGCACGAGCGACCGTGTGGTTATTTTACATTCATGCGTGAAAAATGTTGTCACAAGACGAACTCTATGGCCGACACCCTCTCAACCTCATGCAATACAGTTTAAACCTGCAGTGTGTGAGTCTGAGGATCCCACGCTCCCAGAGAAGTGGACTCACAGAGCTGGAATGAGATCATACAGTGTTCGTTTCTCCTCCTTGAACAGTTGGTTTGTGACCTCGGGTTCACCGAAATTCCACTAAGTTGCCACAAAAATTATTATGGAGGAACAAAAAAAAGCCCAATCGTCTGGATCTTATTGGGCGCCACAGACAGGGCTTCGAGCGGCGCTGCCGAAACTGTCTGTGACTGCGCGGCTGCGGCGCGCTCCACGGTCCACGCTGATCTTTCTATAACAATGTTGGCTTCGAGATGAGCTCCGAGCTCAGAAACGGCGAAAAAGCTAATAAAACGCGGCCGCTTTGCCTCTCAAAAAAACAATCAGATTTACAGGAATATTTTACAAGTCAGTGATTCTTGTAAAGCTGCGAAGCCCACCGCGGCACGATGAATCACATCCACCAGAGCCGTCTGCACGGCCCAAGATATTCTCGCCGTGCTGTAATGGGAGAATGAAAAGTTCCCACTTTCTTCACCTTATTGATGACTCGCCGCGCAAGCTGTAGTTTTTATGAGCAGCATGACAAAGGCTGCTTTTAGGACTCCCACAGCACTCTGGAGAAACTGAATGGAACACAAAGCAAATGTGTGACAGCACATCCAATAAAAGATCACACACGCACAGTGCAAAAATAAACACCAAACACAAAAAAGGTGCATCTCCCCCACTTGCTTTTGGCAGCACCAGCAGTCACTTTCCAGCTTTCAAAGAGCTGAACCTGTTCCCCCGCTCCTTCCCTCTGGCAGAACCCTGCGTCTGGCTCCCTTTGTAGCATCTATGATGTTAATTAACCAGCACCACATGGAGAGCGTTGCTTTAATTGGACAAGGTCTTGGCGTGTCGCTCTGCGGACAGACAGGCCAGGAATAATTTCATAATGTGCAATTCTATTATTACCGCCGAAAAACCGAGCGGCGAGTTCAAAGATGGACGTGAATATGGAGGAGACGGCGCTCGGCTTTGATCACGCTCCGACGGGGGGTGAAGAAAGAGAGGGAGAAAACACACAGGAAGGAGAGATGTGAGATGCAGGGTTGGTTTTCTGAGCTGAGCTGAGAGGATCCGCGTGTCACTTCCTCTCCAGACAGCGCAGCAGGTGCTTAAGTGCGGGCGTTAGCAGTGGTTACCTACGACCAAAGCGACGGACGGAGGCCGCCTTCGCCAGAGCGGGTGACGGCGCTGACTCACGGAGGGCTGCCTGGAAGAGGCAGTGTTACGATGGCTGCTGAGTCACACGTATGCTGAGCGTGGTGACAGATGCCACCTCGCAGGGACTGGTCCGCCTGTGTCTGCGCTCAGCCGGGTCCACGAGCCCCTCCGCCGCCGTGGCGGCGAGGGGGCAGCAGGAAATCATTGCCCAGTTATCCATCAACAGTGTTGAGGAGTGAACATGATCCTGCAACTTGCTGGTTCATGAATAGTGGCAGGAAAGCTCCAGCAACAGATCACTGAGCTTCACTCAACTGAAATGTGTCTGAAAATGATGGAAAGTTGCTTGTTTTTACTGACCTGTTTACGAAGCGACACAGTTACGATTTCTCTAAACTCCGTTTGAAAACAGAATTGATGCAGCGCTTTAAGATGATCTGAAATCGTTCCGCTGTGAAAAAAACACCGGCATTAACAAGTACCGACACTGCTTTGGGCACATTACATCAATATTAGTGTGGGCGCCATAAGAGCTCTTTACTTTACAGCTCTTTAGTCTATATTTGATAATTGTCATAACTCCAAACTTCTGGACTTTAGAGCATCTTCCTCCGAATAACTGATGGAACATGACTTGAAATGTGAAGAAAGAGATGTGGTGCCATCGACAGCATGTTGCCTAACATGTCTGTTTTTTTTCTCCCGATCTTTTCGGCCTGGTTTTAATCCCCCATTAAACAAGTCATAAACTTTGATTCTGGCCCTCCGAACTTGAGCAGAGCAGCACCAGTTTATTTCCCATCTTGATTGGACAGATTTTTTTTCGCACAGTAAGTCTTGATCAACGCTGCCTGAAGATAAAGTAAATTTATTCAAAATAAGCAGTAAAGAGCCAGACTGCAGTGACAGGCGCAGCTTGTGGGAGGGAGGACGTCTCAGCCTGTAAACTGCACCGGGATGTGAAATTAGTGGTGCTATAGGAGGCAACTCGCACCCAGCCTCCTTTAAATCTCTGTCCTGTCACGATACCCAGCCACTGATGGGGCTGATGCTCCAACAGGACCACTTAATTGCAAGATGTGGAGAGTGGGCAAAGTGGGTGAGTACAAACTGGGAAGTCGGCCAAGCCTTTAATGTCTTAACAGCCACGAGTGGACAACAGGGCCGGGCTGTAATGCTGCCCAGCGTTTTTATGGCAACAAGCACGAGAACTTCCAGGAACACTCGTGTTTAGTGCCGTTTAAGGGGGGCGCATTAGAGCCCCGCTAAGACCAGCCGTGCCAGAACACGTTCTGTTTTTTTTCCCCTTCCTCGAGCAACATGATCGCCCAGCGCAGTGGCTTTTGTGCTGCTGTATCCTCGTCAAAGGGGCTCAAGCGTCTCTTAATTGTGAGCCAGCGGTGGTAACGTGAAGCCATTTGAAACCAGAAGGCAAACTCCAACGTCATCAATGCCAACGCTTCCGCCAGGCTTCAGAGCTCAGCCACAATCGAGGGATCCTCCACGTTAAAGCCGGACGCAGACCCACAAACTTGTTGAGAATACAATCTGTCCGGATCGCTTGAGATAACAGCTTCAACCAAATCTTATTTTCAGCTCTTTAGACTTATATAATATCAACGGTACAAAGTCTGTGGCATTTAAACTGAGCTGGTGTGAGCGCCTGCTCATTACGGCTGATGGATCTTTGGTTACTGTGACAGTAAATCTAAAGGAGAATAACCCAGAACCTGTTTGAGTGATTTTCTTCTTTCTAAATGCAAATACGGGCACTTATGTTTCCATAAATGAAGTAGAGATTTACTACTTAGCTCAGTGAATGCAGGAAGGTCTCCTGGGATACAAACAAATGTTGCAGGGCTCAGCTTTTTTTAGCTCCTCTCTCGTGCAGATCCGTCAAACCAACAGTCCTGACTGCGGGAGGGGGTGAAAGGAAGGGATGCTCGGGTGTTTGTTTTTGAAGGACTGTCTGATCCATCGCTGACTGAGTTGTTGTTACAATCAGGTGCCTCCAAACTCTGAGCGTTGACGGCTCAACGCCCGTCTGCTGGTAGATCTCTGTCGGAAAAGATCCTGTTGGTTTCTTCACTTGTTTCGCAACGTTCACTGGTGATGCGAAGGCAGCTCACTTTCTTTACATTCACACTGGAGTGAATAAAGCGATGGGAGATTCTAATAGAGGCCATCCGCTGGGAGAAAGTAATAAGTTTCTCGGGCCGCCCACGCCGAACCCCCAGTAGCTCCGCAGCAGCGCACACCAGCCTGTTCGCGCGGCTTTCCCACACGCCAGGCGCCGAGCCGTGCACTCCTCGTGCGAGTACAGGAACTCTCTGATACTTTGACTTGTTGCGAGGAATCGCTCGCGCTAGCGACTCGTTCGTGCTGGGTTGTTGGGTCGCCGTACGATGGTGGGTTGTTTTTAGATGCCGTTGCACCCGTTGTGGGACTTGACCCCCCCTCCCCCCGCCTCGTCTTTTGTTTGTTTACATTTGGCCGACAGATGTTCAGTGGACTAGACCCGGTTTTTCTGAGCCATTACCCAGCATTCTCTCTGGGGACGATGATATGTACCCCCGCAAATCAAACGCAGGGGCTATCTGATGACGCACTGTGTGGGCAACAGGCAACTGCGGCAGTATACATAGAGTGTCAGCCATTATGGTTGCTTCACACGCCGGAGAGAAAGTGTAAGCATTAACTGCGTCTCTGTGTAAAAACTGTAAACAGGCTATTCTGGTCCTGCTCCAGAACCTGCGTCCGATTGAGTTTTGCTCGCAGCATCCGTCACTCTTCCTTAATCTAACATGAGAGAAAGCCCAACTCTGGTTAACACTGCTGTGTTTATCCAAACGCTGTCATGCGTCCAAATAGGAAATGATCACACCATCCAACGGCCTTTTTTCCTCATCAGCGTGAAATCCCTTGAACTCATCACGCTTTTCCTTCCCAGCCTCCGTCTGTTAATGAGCGGTTTTTATTTCCGACACCTCCGCCTTAAAGCCGGCACGCTGCCAGCGGAGGTCAACGCAGCCGGCGCAAGATTGATGAGTCCTCTCATACTGAGCCGAGTCCACGTCTAATGAGGAGGCTCCGCGGATGTGTCCGGTCTCAGTTAACCACATTTTCACCGGCAGCACAGCCCCAGGATCCCTCCGCAGCTTCCCCGCTCGTCTATCTATGGCTCCCGCAGTCCACGCGGCTTCTCGGAGCCATTTGTCAAAACTCTGCCCACATTAAATTATCATGACCCCAGAGAGACGTCTCACTCCAGGAGGAGAGCGAGCCTCGGTCGGACCCGTTGGGGCAGCGCGGCGGGTCGAGACGGAGGGCTGGATGAAAAATTGACTGCGCAGGAATGTATGTTTGCTCGGGCCGCGCTCACGCAGCCGCATGATAAAAGTGTGAACAACGTCTGGCAGACGGGGAGAAGTTCCCCGCGGCCTCCGTGCACTAAAAGTTCGCTCCCGGTGTCGTAAATTATCGCTTATGCGCTCACGGCCGCATGCGGCCCCGCACGCCTCGAGACTCTCGCGACTCTTCTCGAAGGTAATAAAGAGCTAAACTGATGGGACGGCAGGTGGTGTTTTGCCATTGAAGCTCAGTGAATGGCTCCTAATGCGACTCCGTGTCTCCTCACTCGGACTGAATATGAGTTAGGGGCCCGAGGCGGGCGGAGGAGCCCCCGTGTTATCCTGCTGTGCTCTATTCATTAACAGTGACAGCTTTTCAACGAGGCGGTCGGACATAAAGCCAAGGAGCCGCTCCACACCAAACGTGTCCGTGTCTTTAAGAGAAGGGCTGGCGGTGAGAGTCAGAGAGCAGCTATTTTGGGATGAAAGATAAATACAGTTGAGATGCTTTGCAGTGAATTAAGGCTGGAATTCTCAACGAACCGATAAGCTCTGCTTCGGTTCTGAAGCAAACACCAGAATGCGTGCTCGCCGTCCGTATCGCCGTGTTTAAACGATCTTCTGAACAGGGACCGCTCGGAAGCGGAGAGCCCGAATGTTTGAGTTTCCTCCCCGTTGGCTCGGGGAAAGTATGTTAAAAATGCTCCAATACGGCCCGCCAGACTCCAAGTGACACTGCTGTGTTGTTGTGACGAAACACTGACAGACAAAAAATGAAAATACACAAGAAGGAAACCATGCAGAGAATGTATAAAGTGAAACAACACGTCCCCCAAAAAGCCACTCAGAAATGTCTCTCAGCATCTGCGACCGTAACTGATTCTTTGCATTTCAAGTACATTTGGCCTTCAAAATGTGTCTCATATGTGATGAAGACAGAACATTCAGGGAATCAAGATTCTTAAAAAATAACTTCTCTTTTCACTTTTTCATTGTTTTTTTTTTTTTTAAATGATCTACTGATTCAAATTCCTAACACAAAAAATGAAAACTAAAACCCACAGATGGAAGATTATCCTGATGTATTGCCATCTAAACATTGTTTTCTTTGTTGTTGTTTACTTCATCAATCAATGAACGATATTTGTTTTGTATTCAGGCCTTAAAGCCCTCCGATTTCCTATACGAATATAACTGGAGCCACCGTGTTGTTGAACACCTCCACTATCACCTGCATGTGTTCATGTTACAGTAGGTGAAAACACTGCGGAGACTCTGAGCCAGAGACTCTGAGCATGAGACTCTGCCTCATTAGATTCGAATCATTTTTGAATGTATGTAATTTTTTTCTTTATAACCTTCATTTTCACAGTGAAAATCTCTACAGCTGCAGACATTTAGCTGCTGTCCTGGGGCTCCATCCTAACTGATTAAAAGTGTGCACTTAAGCAGCCCGCAGCGCTGGGCTCACGCTGGGGAGAGCCCTGACATTATTCACTATATACTTGCTGATTCTTGCCCTTTTCGTGGCAGACACTTGTAGTGGGCTGCAGATAGCTGGGGAGCACGTGGCAGAAGCGGCGGCAGTGGCGGTGGCTGCAACTCACCATGCGGTGGACGTGTTGTAGGGCAGGAGCGTTGGGCTGTGGCTCTCCCCTCGCAGGCTGTGTCTGGGCTGGTAGTGGCTGGGGACCATGGGCTGGGCCTGGGCTTCGCTCTCCTCCGGCATGGACCTGTGCCACTGGCTGCGGGCCTTCTTCAGCCAGCGTCCCCCCAGGCCCCATTTCTCCAGGTAGATCCGGCACAGCTCGTAGTTTATGGCTGAGTAGTAGAGAAAGTCCAGGGCCAGCAGCACCATGACGAAGAAGCCGTAGATCCACACGCCGACCAGGGCGGTGTAGTTACTGCCGCAGAGACAGAGAGCGAAACCCATGAAGACAGACAGTCTTCACACGCTCTCCGCATTCCCCTAAATACTCTTCAAGCGACGCTTCCGAGTCCCAGAAGCTGCGATGGCAGCGCCAGGTGTGAGTGTTTGTGGTATTTATGAGGCAAGACCGAAACGTTCATCAAAGCCTCCCTCGATAGAGACGATTTAAATAAATAAGTACGTTGAAAACGCTCCATCTGCTATGTTTGCAGCCTCCTAAATTGGACAAAGAATTTCATTAACACAAGAGACTTTTTTCATCCCTTTCCTTTTGGCTCCCACATATTTGAAAATTCCTGCTCTTATTTTTTGCACCTCGCATGAGTTCCCTTCATGTTCGACATGATCCAGCTGGAGCTGTGCGGGGCGCATTTGAACTTCGCTTGAATCCGCCCACATCCATGAAGCCGAACGAGGTGGATGAGCTGAAACGGGCTGCTGAGAAATTTAAAAAAGACGCGTTTGCAAAGTCGGAGACGTCGTGAGTTGGTCGTCACGGCTTGAAGTGGAACCGAGGGCATTAGGTTGGAAAAAAAACATCAACTCTCAAACATCAGATGTGAAACTTTTGCAAGACAAAGACAAGAGAAGATTTTCCTCCAAGGTGATAAATTATCAACAGAGACATAAACTGTTTGTTTTTGTTTCGCTCCACACGAACAGGAGGAATGCGACTTCTTTGCAATCCTTGGATTTTATTTCTTCTTCTTCTTATTGTTACATCGCGCGAGTGCACCACCAACAGGCCTGTCGTATGTACTGCAGTGGTTTCACTCAATTCCGTGGCTTCTGTTAATTCCCTGCCTCCTCATTTGCAGACCTGTCTATAAACAAACAGTGAAACTGCTCAATTAACGGCAGACAACTCTGTGGGAACAATGCGTGCACCATTTGAAGGGGAATTGATCAGGACCACGCAACAAAAGCTAGCGATTTCAAAGGTTCTCCTCGGCTTTCTCAGAGGAAGGAGGCAGGTACAATTGATTACCTGTCGCAGCGCTTAACCTCTCCTGTTACTTTTCAGTAAATTATTCTCAGGCGTCACTTTTAACCGTTTCAGTCCCTCCCTCTCCCCGCTGCTGTGTGACCTTGGACACGTGAAGCCATTTGCCTCGAATAAATCGTCTGTTTCACCTTGAACTGCAGTGAATCCCAAGCAGAAGATCATTTTTACTGTGCAGTGCAAGAAGAGTGTGGCGCTATGGCCAGTTTAACTGGGCTGGCCTGTGGTAAATATCAGGCCGGCGCTCCCATCAGCCACAGAGTGGAGATGAAAGAGTGGCCCAACAGGCCGTCTGACACTAAAAATGAAATATCATGACCTGCTGCAGGGCAGCGCACACCGCCCGAGAGCACGGCATGCTGGGAGGGCATTAGTACAGAGAGCGGTGGCTTTGTCACCCAAACCTCCCACTGAGGGCTCCCTCACAACAAGAGCCACATTTTTTCCCCCTTTCTCTTGGGTTAATGCACGATCCAGTCCTGCAGGCTTCACTGTGTCCAAGTGGTCGCGTGTCCTCCATGAGGTGCTGTCACATCTTTGGCATGTGGACTCCAGTTTTATCACTAAGGAGCCTAAATGGGACCGTAACAGTTGCACTGACATCAGCGCTGCGAGACAGTCCCGGACACCGGAGCCTGACTGGAAAACAAAAGCTGGCACTGAGCACCCGCCTCAGCCAGCCTTCGTGCGGAGGCGTCTCACTCACAACTGCTTTGAGCAGCTTCTCCTTCCTGAAGAGGCTGTGAGCGCCTCCGTAGGTGTGGATCAGTGTCGTTTAGCCCTCTGAGCAAAAGGCAAATGATGTCAGTGAGGCCGGCGCTGCAGAGGAAGTGAACCCTCGGTGAGTCTAAGACACTGAGACCACCCGATTTCCATCTGATCCCAGCCAAAGTCTCTGAATCCGTTTGATTCGCCATCGCTGCCACCACACGGCGCCGTGACAGAAACTCCTCACGTTCCTCCCACTAATGACCTTTTCCGAGGAGTTCGACTTTTACTTGGTGTTCCTTTGAGTCCCAGCAGGGCATTTCAGAGAAAATGTTGTACATTCGAATGTGAATGGAGTCAAGTTTTAAACCAGGCTGAGATGAAGCTGACTGGTCTTTGTGTGGATCGTGGCTGCTGCTAACACACACAGGAGTTGAGGGCTCATCGCTCCCTGACAGGAAGGTGCTAGAATAAAAAATAGACCACATTCCTGCTTTAGATCTCAGAGCTTTAGATTGGAATTACACCCGACAACTTCATGTCAAAATTTTGAGGGTGAACTTGAGGTCATCCATACCGTCATCACCACCACTGTGAGCCCTTGAGCAAAGCCCTTAAAGCTCTGACTGTTCTTCAGGTGTTGCACTGCAGCACCACACTGCTCCTCGTGTTTGTATTAAAGTTCAGTATGAAAGAACTGAAGTAGTGAATAACTGCACTGACGAGCATCAAGCCTGGTAAAGCAGGCGCATTTCAGGCTGCTGAGGCCACTTTCTACTGCAACGTCTTTGCATTTGCTCCAGTGTGGGAACAATAATGTCCTGAGGATCCAGCAAAGACGGCTGTTAAGATTCGCTACGCATGCCCCACTGACCAATCAGTAACCTTGGCAACAGGAGGACACTGGTGGGGAAAATCTGTCCGATGACATTATCTCAGTGAAGCAGCGTGTGGACACACTTTGAATTTACAAAAGAAAGTTGTAAAGTCACGAGAAGACATGAGCGTCTTGCTGAGACGTCATGACCTTCACAGCAGAGTCCACTCAGTCTAAGCGAGGCTGTGTGGCGAGTCGCCCACAGCGAAACCTCTCAGGCCTTTGAAAGGTCGCTGGAGTGAAGGTATATTAGATACAGACAGAAACAACAGGGGCTAATAAAATATTCAAACTGGACTGGCCCATTGAAATTCAAAGTGTACAGCTCGTGAAATCCTCCGACTGCTTCAAGTAATTTGTCTCAAGACTGACCCACTGCAGGATGTACTGACCTGCCAGCGAGCTCAGTTAATACCCATTCTGCGATGGAGGAATCAGCCCATCATTTGTCATCCAAATGAGATGCAGGAGGGGATATGGCAGCCGCGTGCCACTTCTGTTAGACGCTCGTGAAAAAGGAAATCATCAGATTTATATGCAAAGACAAGTGGCCCAGTTTAAGCCACCAAACAGTCACCAGTGGTCCGGACTGGCTGGCCGGGATGCAGCATGGAGATAACTGTGTCAAACAATGCAAATTAGTGTTGGTTTGCTTTGATTATTCACACAATCACATTTCAGGTCATTCAAAACAGAGCATAATGCAAACTCAGCCCCCCTGCCCCGGGTCTATGCCCCCCCCCAGTCCCATTCAGTGACCCCCTCACGTCCATCGGAATGAAGACTAAACATAGGCGCAGCAGTTCTTTTAATCGCCATAACTCTCAGTAGCAGCCTTGTCAGGCATTTGCACTCTCAGAGGACTTTCTGGGTCACTTCATTATGGCCTAGAAAAGTGAATACAGTATGAGCCTCCAACATAATGACTTTGTTGGTAGAAACTTCATGACTGAACTCACTGCGGCAGCACAGTTGTCCCTGATGAGCTGGGAACTCCCTATTTTTGGCACCTCCTGTGCTGTGCGTCCGCTCCAACGTATAACAAGCCAACGGCCTTGTGAAACCAGCGGCTGAGAGGACGGAGACCAAGACACAGCGTGCCAACTCCTGCGGTGGGTTCGTTGTCGGTACTCACTTGTGTGCGTAACCGTCTGAGGTGGTGGTGAGGTTGACCTGCATGACCATCTGGAACTCGGTCTCGTTGCAGCAGAACTTGAAGGCCGTGTTGTTGTGGTGACAGCAGAACATGTAGGTCTTGTTGTCGGAGAGGCGCGGGCAGTGGAAGCCGAAGTGGTAACGCCCTTTGTGGTCAGAGTAGGGTTCACACACCCGGTAATGAGCTGAGAGGGCTGCGGTGGCAAGGAGAACACACACACATGCACGCACGCACGCACAAACACGCACGCACACACACACACGCACGCACACGCACGCGCACACACACACACACACACACACACACACACACACACACACAAAGCTGTCTGTTAGTGCATCATTGAGGAGACGGTATCCAATTGAAATGCAGATCATAACCTTTGAAGCAGAATAAGTCCCCCCAGTTTTGAATAATGACAACCTCTTAATATTGATGCATTATTGATGGAAAGCAGCTTTCAGTCTGCAGCCACCCAAGTACAAAAGCATAAGAGGGAGTGTTCTTTGTTTTCTCAGCAACCCTCCAAAAAGGCCCTACTGAAAAGAGCCTGCGCAGGAACAACGATGTAGGACAAGCAACACAAAACAAACACGGTGTACTCGCTCAGCTAATCAGACAGGAGACATGCTGTTAAGCATACAAAGCCACGATGGCACGGGCTACGTCACTTTTATTCCAGAAGGGATTCAACAACCCAAAAACATCAAGCGGATCTTATTTAATGGGTCAGTATGCAAATGCAAGCTTGTGTGTCTGACACCAGCGATGCTCCTCAGACCTTTAACAGAGTCTCAATAAAAGAAATCGCACACACACACACACACACACACACACACACACGCACATGCACACACACACACACACACACACGCGCACACACACACACACCACACACACACACACACACACACACACACACACACACACACGACGTGCCTTCAAAAGCTGGTAACAATAGAAGAAGCTGGACAGCAGGAGTGTTTCTACCTTCATCGGAGCCGAAGTCGCCCTGATAAATGTCACTTCTCTCTGTGGCTGCAGGAATCATAATAACTTCATTACAGAGCAGCGCGGGAGATACGTGGTGCAAACAGTCCTCTGGCTTGTTTGCATTGATCTGTGACTGTGCCTGGAGCCTCAGCACATGATAGATCTGAACATCCTCGCTGGATGTACGGAGGAGAGAACACAACGCTGTTTATCTTACTGGCTCTTTGAACCAATAAAGTTTGGCTGCGTAATAAAGTCACAGTGAGATTCTTCAAGAAACGTGTGAACTCTTCGGAATAATAAGAAACTACTTATTTTACCAGTGAAATCATCCTTGTAGGTGTCATGGATGAGTTGGGGCACCCAGAGATAAACAAAGAAGTTATTTTTTAATGGAAATAGAAAAGTGGGGGAGGATGAACTTATCTCCACATTTCATAAAGTTCAACACAACATTTCTTAACGCACCACTTTCACTTTTATCAGAGTTCTCATGTTTGTTTTTATGCCCCCTAGAAACGGCTGTCAGAGGAGCGACAGTGAGTTCCAAATGAAAAGATAAATGGACAACAAACGAGGCGTTTTTGATTTTATGGGTCATTTAAGCCATTTGTGTTGAACTCAGTTGAGACCATTTATTGTCCACAAAGCCATTAGAAAATCCTGAGTGTGCTCAGCTGACCCTTTCTTGTCTACCCACAATAATTAGAGAAACAGCCTAACAGAGTGTGTGTGTGTGTGTGTGTGTGTGTGTGTCTTTGTGTGTGTGTGTCAAACAATCAGTTTTCTAAGAGGTCCTTCAAAGACAAACCAAAGCTCCTCGTTTGCCAGAAGAAACATCTGAGACAACGGAGTCCGACGTGACACCGTCACAAAACACAACTGTCCTCGAAGTGTCGACTCAAACTCTGTCTTCAGAAAAACGCAGCTTGTGAAGGTTGTGAGCATCGCTGTAAAAACGCGGAACAAATGATCTGCAATGACTGAAGCTCCGTTTGGAGGAATAAAGGTGCAAAACTCAGAAAAACAAACCATCTCTCCAACTTCTCCAGCGAGAAGGTGGATCAATCACGTTGGACTTGTGCCGCAGCCAGCGGCACAGGGGACACTTCACTGGCAGAGCGAAGAACGGCTTCAGTTTAATACCGCCCAGTCGGGAAGTAAACATCACGTTTTCAGTGGAAAAGGCCGAGAGAGTGAAGAGAGGACGGAACGAGGCCCAGAGACAATGGACCGGCCCCCAGAGACGCTCTCACAGTCCACTGAACATAATTGAAAATCTGTCGATAGGCGCGGAGAGCAGCGCACGGAGGACGTCCTGAGAATCTCGCCAGTCTACGAGCATCGTCAGCGAGTGATCAAAGAGGCATCGATGTAGAATGAACAGGATCTCTGACATGAAAAAGCACTTAAGTCCAGAGACCAGCGAAAAGAGGATTTTGGCGATAACCAAACATAAAAGCTGCCCTTTGGGTGTTTCTCTTGTTTACATTTTTCTTGCATTCAAGACAGAAGGCTGAAAAAATTACTGTGCCAACAGTTAGTCAGCATAACCTCGAAGAGTTCAGTGAGTGGCTTCACAGGGGTCGCTCACGAGACCGACTCAGTTTACGTCTGCGGGCTTTTTCGATGTGATTTGCAGTTTGTCCAAGTGAGACACTCAGGGTTCTTTCATTAATCAAAGGCATATTTGTTAGATTAACTGGCCATTGATGAGATTACAAATAGCTGTGTTTGTTTGTTTGTTTGGATGTGTTGCCTGTTTGATGAATGTCCCCGTCTCCCTGTCCAGTCTCAACTGTGGTAGCTGCAGCCTCTGCAAACAGTCTCTTTGTAGAGCTGTTGATGTCTGGTTCGTGACCCAGCTGATCATGATGAGTCAACACCAACATCATTTAACAGCGAACAGTGTGTCAGGAGTGTGCAGGGACCCAAACACAGAGGTCAGGTAGAAACCACAAGTGAGCCTAATCCTAGAAAACACAACCCCCCCCCACAAACAGTCGAGACAAAAACTAGCAGGGGGACTTATCGAGGCACAGGTGGAACAAGTCAGAGACAGGAGCTGCGATCGGCGCATCAGGACCCACTTGAGATGAGAAGAGGGAGAACACAAGGAGACAATCATTAAACCAAGACTTGAAAAGCAGGAAATGACTTTGGCGTTATGAAAACCTAAACAAACACGAACGGGAAGCCGACGCAGAAACTTTTCCCTTGGTTAAACATAAAAAAAGAAAAACACTGTTGACACAAAATATTGCACGAATCAGCAATGAAGGAAATGATGAGGGGAAAAAGTAAATAGTTCATCCTAGAAACCTGAAACGGCTCGTAAGAAGAAGCGGAGATTTCTATAAAACTGTAAAAAAAAAAAAAAAAAGGAAGTCAGGCCAGTTTAAAAACTTAATGAGACTGACACATTAGGTTCCTAAAATATCCCTCCACATTTGCAGCCAGATTGGTTGCCGATCTTACTGTATGTACTGAAGAGGGAAGTACGGAAGAAGTCGGACTGTTACACATTCTGTGACACAGCTACCGAACAAATTCAGATTTCGTGCTTGTTTCCTATCTGCAGATTAGCTGCTGCGAGAATGTGTGTGACTCTGTGTCAAACCGTCACCACCTGATCCTCTAATCTGGTTCCAGTGTCGTAATGATTCTAAGTCCGATCAAAGGAATAACGCCTCTCGGATTGGTCAGTCCTGATCCGGATCCTGCTCCTTTACCGGTGCAGCCTGGAAATGTGGCGTGCTGTCAGTGAAGCTGCTGCGATCTCGCAAAAGCTCCACCGATGCAGACACAAGTCTTTCACTAATCTCAGGCGGAGACAGATCAGAGATGGGTCTCTCTCTCTCTCTCTCTCTCTCTCTCTCTCAGGTGAGCACGGACTTGCTGTGAGCAGCCGTCTTTGATTTACAAATCCTACTTTTAGCTGTCAAGGAGGTAAAACGAGGCATGACGGAAGGTCAGAGCAGGATGAGGAGTTGGGGAAGGAACGTGATGAGAGAAAATGCCTCATTCGACCCTTTCAGCGACGAAACAAGGGAATCAGTAAAATGGAGCCACACCTGGCTCGTGTTTTATTATGTCCCATAAACCAAAAGAAAAGGGGCCAGCTGTCGTAGTGAGGTGGTCTGGCAGCAAACAGAGGCCCTCTCCATCGGAAGTGAACCATAAAGGCCCCTAACGACGGCCGAATGGAGAGACACGAGTTAAGCGGCGAGTCTCTGGCTCCTCGAATGAACAACAGCTGCTCCTGGAAACGATACAGTCGTAAAACACGCCCACCTGCCTAATTTCATTAACACTTCTGGAAACTTAGGATACGGTTAACAACTTGGCTCTCGTGGTTCAATTTTGTTTACAACCCGCGGTTTGTAATTTGCTTTGCTCTGTCTGTTAGCGGGGCACAAAACAACACACACACACCGCGTGAACCTCAGACGGGGCTCAGGAATCCTAATTATTGATTGATGTCTGCGATCACGGCTGAACTTTGTTCTTTCTTTGTACTTCACGCGGCGCTCGGCTACAAGAAAACAGAGCGGTATTGACTCATTGGGTTGGACGTGTCGGTGAGCTGTAAATTTCATTTTCACATCCTTGTTCTGTGGCTCCGTGCGGAGCACGGCGGGTGACCATCAAGATATTAAAGCGTCGAAAACAAGTTTGCTGCATTTAAATTCAATATCTTCAGCATTCTGATTCAGACACACAAAAGGAAAACAAACAAGAGGCCTGTGCTTGAAACCTGATCTTTTTTTTTAGAACTCGACGGACACTTATCAAAGAAGACAAACTGAACCTGAATAGGTAAATGGAGACAACATCTACCCATCTTTCAGCACTTCATTCAAACCAGGGTCACAGAAAGTCAATAACAGTGTAATCTGATCCCAGAGCAGAGTAAACCTTCAAGGGCAAACACACAACCACACATGATCACACACACAAACAGGTCCATGATCCATGTTGGCTGATAAATGGTCATAAACCTGAGAGTGACCTGAGGCTTTGCTGTGTCTGTAAATGACTTAGTTTATGCTTTAATATGATTAGTTTACCTGGATTATCATTTCCTGTGTATTTGGTGGGGTGGATCCTGAAAAACATGTAATACTGATGCATTTACAGCCAGAAGAGATTCAAATACGGCTAATTTGCGTGTTGTGAAAATGTTAAGTCAGAGGGCTGAAAACATGCAGAGATCGAAAAGCAAACAAATAGGTTGAAATCCGATGTTTACTTTGTTTGTTTTTGTGTGACTTCAGCAGTACTTGTGTCGATCCCCTGAAATCATGCAAGGGGATGATAGTAATCATGTCATCTGACATCGATTACTTTTGACTCTCTCCCTCTGAAGAGAGTTTGTGTTTTTCCCCTAAACTCGGTGAAGTTCATGAAGGAAACGGCCCAATAACTCTTCATAATTTCATCCTCTCTTCAGGACCAACTGCGAGTGAAGTAAACATATTGCGAGTGTTCTCGTAACTTCTCAGAAGTGTTAAGAGCGCATTATCGTAACATTTAATCGCAGTGTTAACTACAAAGGCATTTATTGGATTTAATGGGGAGGAATGGAGACGACGCTGCCTTTTACTACGCAAACTTGAATTACGAGTGGAGTCAGATGTGATCTCCAGCTGAGCAGATTTATATTTCATTCTTCCTGCTGCCAACTACAAGCCAAACTCAGGTTCCAGCTCTTGTTTTCGGCACTCAGAGCCGCGGTCACGTACTTGACTTGCTTTGAAGATCTCCCTCCAGAAGAAATTGTGCTTCTCGGGGTTTGATGCATGCTTTTTTGTGCAGGCACCGATTGCAATTTTCCAGCTAAAGTGCATTGCCGAGTTGCTCCTAAATGACGCCTCCCAAAAATCACACTTTTCTGACTCACTGCATGCTTCCTACCTTCTGTACGCTCCTGTTCGCCATTGCAGTGATTTTTCGTTCGAACGCGTTGTTCCCCTGGTGCCCTATTTTGTCATTTTTCTCAGGCTTGAATCTGCACATTATCGCTTATGCAGGATGTGAACGCCACGTCTTGGAGATACGTGTTCCCCTTGTAGCTGCTGGGGGCTTTAATGTGCTCTCTTTGCACTTTACGCATGATGGCCATATTTAAAGAGCACCCCAAGGATCAGAGCTTTTCTTGAGTGAAAGCATGTTGGAGGGAGTGCATCTCTCTAAGTGGCTCGCCGTTTCATGTCCCGACTTCTGGCCGTCAGACGACAACCTTGATCTCGCTCTGCTCATCAACATCTTCTGCGTCACTTTCATGAGTTCATGTCATCGCACCAGGAGATGACCTGCACTTTTTGGGGGGCATGGGAAGTTTTTAGACACTGTCTGAGAAATGTGAACACACCCTGTAACTTTCAGGAGTGTCAGCAGCCTCCCGTAATGAAAAAAATATGAGCCTGTGAGGGTCCCGATAGGCGGGCTCGCTGATAGGTACACACTGAACTTGACAGACCTGCAGTGGACAGCAGGAGGAAGATGACTGTCAGGACGTTGAAGGACTGCCGGCTGGTGATAGTCATCTTCTTGTCCTCATGTGGGAGGGAGGGAAGGAGGGAGGGAAGGGAGCAGGAGGAGGGAAGGGAGGGGAGAGGGAGAGAGAAAGAGAAAGAGAGAGAGAGAGAGAGGGAGGAAGGGGTGGGGCTGGTGTCTTCTAGCTGGACGCGGGCATCCTGTGCTCGCTGACAGCTCCTCTCACATGGCTGCTGCTGGGAGTCGGGACTCCTGATGGAAACAAGACAAGCAGGGGAAGCAGAGATTAAGATGTTTGATTTGGATTACTGGAAGATCCGCCCAACTGTGTGGACAGCTTGTCTGGCAGCACGCGCCCATGACGAATTCCCCAATATGTCCAATATGTCCTCCGGCTTACGTAACGGCGTCGCCTGGGCGATGGCTTTAATT
Source organism: Malacoctenus gilli (assembly GCA_032164315.1). Lineage (NCBI taxonomy): Eukaryota > Metazoa > Chordata > Actinopteri > Blenniiformes > Labrisomidae > Malacoctenus > Malacoctenus gilli. Next base: position 5,335,425 of record JASSRZ010000080.1, on the reverse strand, counting down.
GAAACTGGCGCTCAGACAACACTGGGGTTAAATATTGCTCATCCTTATCAAGGATTGGAGTGTTGAAGTATACAGGTGGCATTACTGAGTATTACTACCTTTGTTGTTCTTGTGGAATGACCGACAACCGCAACCAAAGTTTGAAACCAAAGTACCGAGCTGGATTTCTTACTTGTAGCTTTTCCAAACTTCTCAGTTCTTGGATTTTTCTTTGTTTTGAGAAAATCACAAGAAAACTTGTGTTTGTTCTCTTCGCTGAACTGGCAACGTTTTCAATTCTCCCTCCAATGAAACATGAGAATGGCTTGATGAGAACAGTCTTTGTGGTTCCAGTGAAACGATGGACTCAGATTTAGCTTCTTGTGAAGGTAACTGATATTTTCACTTGTTGAACTTCTCCAACATCACAGGTTGTCGCGTTTATTTCCGAGAGACGTTCCCTTTATTTTAATGACCAAACTGCAGATCCATTAAATTGAGTGTTACGGTTTGTTGCAGCTCCATTAAGGCGCTGATCTTACCTTTTGTGGCTGCGTTTCCCGCCGAGAGCGTGCAACGCTCACCGATGCGTTTTATCGCGGCTGCGAGACATTACAGACGGGAGGAGGAATGCTTTGGACTGAAATCTGTCTCATTAATCAGGCTATCTGAGGGAAAGCTGACGCTGAAACAACAAGAAGCAGTTCGAGAAATTTTTCTGCTTTTCCCAGAAAAAAAGATGACGTCCGACTGGTACCAGATGACTGAAAGCCTGGTGCGCTCAGGAGGAAGTGAGCTCTTCACCACATACCTAGTGAATTACACAGTTTTGCTGGATTCAGCACAGCGCAGAGTTTGGATCGCAGAAGTGCTGAGGAGCACTTTGCTTGCAAATGATGCATTATGGAAGCTGGTGGATCCTTAAGCCACAGTATCACTGAGCAGTTCGCACTCGAGACGTCGTCACTGCCGCCTGATTATAAGTGAGATTAATGAGGTGGCGCCACGCTTTGCTTAGCGCGTGTTTCTTTAAAGGCACCAGTGTAAATTACACGTAAATAGGAGGCGTCTCTGCTTTAGTGTGAACGGAACACTTACGATGGTGAAAGAGTTGCTCCCGAAGTTACTCTGGAAGTTACTGCGAGCGCTCGGTCCCAATGTGACTTTGTGGATCACTTTGTAAAGTGAAGTGAATTGTCTTAACATGTTTTATACGATCCACATCTTTTATCTTTATGGCATAATTTCATTTACAGATTGAACTGACGGTGCCTTTGGAAATGACACCATAACTCCTAAGGGGGCTCCAGACAAGTGTGTGTGTGCGTGTGCCTGTGCCTGTGCCTGTGTGTGTGTGCATACTGAAACTCAGACGCCCTCCTCTGCATAGGCTGCATGGAAACACTCCCAAAGTGCTGAATTATTGAGCGGGTGCTGACAGCTGACAGCAGAACAGAAAGCACAAATAAAAGAGCAACAACAAAAGTGTAGCGAGCCATCAGTGTTTGTCGTGTTGTGATGAAAACCCGTGTAATGATGGATCACATCCAGTTTCATGTTGCGTCATCGTCACCTTTTGTTTTTTCCTTCCACGTCTTTATGTTTTCAACGCTCACGAGCGTTTTTTTCGCTGAGCTTTTGATAACTTTCTCAGAAACGCTCGTCCGATTGTTTCAATGGGCCAGAAATCAAGATCTGACCTTCCAGCAGGCGATTTGTCAGAAGATTGCATCGTCAACCCACGGCATTAAAAAGGTACGAACAAAAAATCGACAGAACTGAAAGAGTGAGGTTTGCTGGATGACTTTCTCGTTCTCAGAATGATCAAAAGAAAAACTGCTCAAATAAATTAATGAATGTTATCCAATTGTTTGGGACGTTTCAATGTCTCAAAATATCACACAGATTGGACACTGTTGCCTGTTGCTGCTCAATGATAGAGTTCAAACAACTACTTCAGAAAAAAAGACTTTTCGACTCGTTTCCTGCCTTTAGGTTCATGAGCTCTGTGCAGCCAAACACCTTAAAAACACGGGAGAGACGAGCGCTCAACACTTTTGAAGCTGTTCTCCTGTCTTCAACACGCTTGATAGAGAAAGCAGCACATCTCTTGGTTTGGCAGTTTAAGCGCACGACTCAATACCACCAAGAGGAGGACGGTAGATGCATGAAACACCACGTTATGTCGGCGCAGGCGCCATGTTTGTCCGTGGGCTCGCTGCCACACTGACCCGCTTCATCGACATCATAGAGAGATCAGAGCTGCTGGTAATGCTGCGTCTTTCAAGTGTCACACACATTGACACACAGATCCCAGAGCAGCAGGCGTCACCCTGACCTGATTAGACTCAATCTAATGTGATAACTGAAGCTGAGAGAGGACGCCGCTCCGTCTTAGGCCGGCTGAATCGACGCCCAGCAGAGGACTCTTGACCGTCGCTGCGAAAGGGCTGCGGCGCAGGCCCTCTGCTGCCTGTTGGGACCATGGTATGTAGCCACATGAATGCATAATTACGTCTTCCTGCGAAAGAAAAAAAGAAGATAAAACATGTGGCAGCCTAATTGAGCCTCAGTGGATAAACTACTTTTTATTCTGTGCTGGAGGAAAGCCAAGCGGTGCCAACACCTCGGAGGATCCCGTCCTCTGGCAGTCTCTGCTCCTCCTTGTTTCCATGCTGGTATCAGCATCCACACATCATGGACTGATGATCGCAGCACCACAACGCGCCGATACAAACACGGAGCCGGTTGCTATGGACCATATGGTCGCAGCATATACGTGAGGCAGAGCGCACCACTGCCGCTGCTTGGCGTCTCTCATCCCAGCATTTCAGATCAGAAAAGCTGTTCCCTCCTCGCAGAACGCGGCAGCCCCGCTCCCAGGAGGCTTGTTAGACTGGCATTTCATATATTTTTTCCCATCTTTTCATTCCTGGTGAGAGCTTTGGTTTACTGTCAGAAGACAACATGTGAAGTACAACGAGGGATCCCCCACACACACACCATCCCACCCACCCACCCGTCCTATTCCTCTTCCTTCCTCCTGCTGCAGTCCTTTTGCATGGCTGTATGATACATTATTTCTACAATGCTCACATGGAGCCACATCACTGTCACGTTGCTCCCGGCTCGGAAAAGTGCAAGGTTCACTTCATCATCGCGGCGGCGGGGCTTGTTTGCAAAGAAGGAGGCGAGTGTTGAGGGTTGGTGTAATGAGCCTGATGGTAGCGAAGCAGAACATGTACTGTAAATACACAGAAGTGCAGGCACACACTCACACAGCTCCTCCTTGGGACTGAAAATAGAACACGCCGCCCGGCCGAACAGGCAAGCAACACAGATGGAGAGTCGAGCGACCGACTGTTTGTGTCTCCGATCACAATGAAATATACATAAAGCCCGCTGTCACATCTGAGAGCCAATGGAAAGGCTGCAATGAAGGGGACGTACTTCAAGAAACATAAAGAGAAAGACAGAACTCCCCCCGTCAAGAAAGGCAAACAGAGCTCATTTATTTGTCCGCACGTTTCTCACAATCGCCCGAGAAAAAAAAGGAGGAAATAGGAAGTGACCAATTACTACAGCAGCCGCTGCGAATTTAACAGCACACTTTTCATCACGGCGCAGCAGGAGACCCCAATCTGTCAGTGGAGTGACGAGGGGGCACAGCGCCATGGAGGCATTTTGGGGCTTTTTGGAGATGATGCACAGCGATAAGTCAGACCCCCGATAAAGTCCCACTTTTTGTTCGCGCACCAACTTCGAACACTTTATTATGTATTTAAAAAATCATTATTGGTTGGTTTGGCCTGCGACGTGTTTCATCGGAGAGGCTCTCCAGTGTGTAAAGGCAGAAAAACGGGACGTCCCTGCGCCCCTCACTGCACGGCTCGACTTTATTTTTAGAGGAAACATTTGGGCCTGTCGTTTCCAGTATTCACATAACCTTTTTGTTTTCATCCCCGCTCGTCGGATATTTATGCGCTCGCTGTGCCTCGTTATTAGGTTTTCCACCGAGCGCACACAAATATGCTCTGTTGCCACGCCAGCCCCCTTAATCCATGTTAATGTGTGTTATCAATCACCATTAAACATGCAGCTTGGTGAGCTTCCGGAGTGAAGTGCAGTTTCGAGATGCGACTCCCACTTCACACACGGGGGGGCCATGAGTGAGCGCCAGCTCAACCGCCGCAGCTCTGCCGAGTGGGCTCGCTTCCAAAAAACGCCGAGCCGTGCTCAGTTACAGAGGGGGCCCCGCGCCTAATTTGCGCCCTCCCCCCTTTGACCGCCATCATAATAAATTGGCTTTCATTCACTTTTGATGTCACTGGGGCTTCGCTGAGGAGCCGCACGGCGCCCAGTCAGGACTGGCTGGGAGATTCAGAGGAGGCCTGATCTAATGATCATCATCGCAGCTGCCAGATCATCGCAGAGATGTCAGTGACCAGCAGGACGGGACACTGGGGGGGGGGGGGGGGGGGGGGTGGGGGGGCATGGAGATTGATTTGAAGAATTTCAAGTGATTTTTTTTTTCTCACAAAAATACAAAACACCAACTTTTTTTTTTTTTCATCTTGAATGGATCGGTTTGTGTTTCATGAAGCTCTT
>JASSRZ010000080.1:5267356-5299160 GCA_032164315.1 Malacoctenus gilli | reverse complement strand
GTGTGTGTGTGTGTGTGTGTGTGTGTGTGTGTGTGTGTGTGTGTGTGTGTGTGTGTGTGTGTGTGTGTTTGTGGGTGTGTGCCAAAACTCAAGAACAGTGGGAGGAAGACGAATAGAAAGCAGCCCACTGCCCTCTCAGAGGCCTCGGCAAAAACACACAGAAGGTGATTTCAATTTGATTTGTCATGAATCACAAAACATTAACTCAACCTGACACAAGACAGACACAACACACAGGCACTGAGTGAACGCAGTGAAGCCTCCAGCATGCTGAGCGGCTCCTACTGCAGGCTCACAGGGCTCAGCGTTTGTCAAGGTCCTCTTTACACTCACACCACTGTTATGGTGATGTATTTTGGGGTATCTGTGAATTAAGCAGTGACAGAAGGTCCAAAAGTAAATTTACCTGATTATTTCACATTTTAACAAATGAAAAAAATCTTTTTTTTGTTCCTAAATTCAATAAATATTAACGTAAAATATTGGCAGCCTCAGACTGTATTTTAAAAAAAGGAAGTATTGCTAGTTCATAATTCAGATTCAGCGCACTTGATGTTTGTTTAGTCTGCTGAGATTAACTGAATGTGTCTTGGTCTCATTTGTCACTCAAATATAAACTAAAACCCATATCGCCCTGTGGCTGTCTTCTGACACCTAACAACTAAATTCTAATTATGCGAGAGCATATTTCTACTTCTTTGCGAATCCCCATAGTGTCCCAAAACATTTATTTCTGTGCTCGCTGAATCCCACCAATTACAAGTTATTTTGATCAGTCAGTTGTAGGTGGATTTGGCAACGGCCCCAGTTCATTGGCAGGTAAACACACTCCTACACAAGGACGCATAGATACACCTGAGCGCTGTGAGACAGAAACGACACCAAAGGCAGATGTGTGCTTGCTGAAAATGGCCGAAGAGCACCGACAGCATGCAGGCAGAGACAGTCGCTACTTTCACCTTCAAGTAACACGAGCAGCAGACAGAAAAAAAAACAAACGACGGGTACATTTGTTAGAAAGTGCTTTAAACGGAGGAAAAATGCCCCTCTTTTGTTGCAGTAAATTGTTTAGTCTTCGGGTGCTTGTCCATTAGGCTTATTAAAGTGGGCGATATCATTACTGCCACATGGTGAAGCGGCCCACGCCCGTGTAATTTTCTCTGCAGCACAGCTATCATCATTCAATCATTTTATCAGGATCCCTGGTGTGTACGGGGAATTTCTCCCCAATAATTCTGCTTAATTAAAGATCAAATTAGGAAAAAAGGTGCGACGAGGGTAAATTGCAGCTGAGAAGTGGACGCAGTGACACTTACAGTTCCTGTCACACAAACAAAGGTGACTATCACCTCATCTGTAGAGCAAATATCGTTCAGTCTCAGAAAGAATGAAATCTCCGCCAATTTGCCACAGTGTCCAATCCAGGAATTTCAAGTATGTTATCAAATTATTTTGTTTCTCTTTTTTTTCCAGACTTACCGTTCAAGCCCAAAGACCAAACAATCTCTGTCTGGGAATCTGTGTCCTCGTGACAGTGGACCAGTTCACATGTCTTCCTGACCTCCGATGTTTTGGTTTTGGGGGGCAGTGGACGAGTGTTGCTGAGCGTTTCCCATGTCAAAGTGAAACCAGGCAAGAAGCCAGATAATAAATGATACAAAATATGTGTTGATCGGGTGGCCAGAGGAGAACAGATGTGAGACAGCAGCCTGGCCTGGGGGGCTGTAAACAAGCTTCGACCGAAGTTTAAGTGGGAGTTACTGCTTCGTTTGGAATGATCCTGCTTTTTTCTATGTTTGTTTGAGTGGTCGATATCCATCAGTGTTTGTCTTCACGGTAATGACCATGGGGGACTCCTAATAACAAACAGGACTATGGATAACAGACGTTTTGGGAGCAAGTGCAAAACAGAAAAGCACACTCACTAAGTTCAGCAGTGACACCACACAGAGACTTTTCCTCTGTGAAACACTGCATGTGTGATAAGTCCAGTGATTCACACATGCACTGCCGACATCCGTCACTTGACAGAATATCATCTCAATGCACTTTTTGTGCATTTTGTATGCACGTTGCTGTTTCACAGAAATTCTCCTCATGATTCTGCACCACGTCTGCCTCTCTCGCTCTTCTTTGTTGCTACAACACTCATTTTCCATACTGCATTTCAATTTCACGCAACCTCAATTAGCTTCCATCTCTAATAAGCGGCCTGTAAATAGATTCTCCGTGCGCATTGTACACGTACAGAGCGGGCAACAAATGAAGCTCTGTCAGTCTCTACCCTCCCCTGTGTACAGTGCGTGCTGTGCATGTTTACTTCATCAAACTGCATGTTAGGATGCTTGATTATTACATAACACACCACAAACAGAATGTAATTAGCAGTATTGGTGTGGACACTTTCTTTGATGTTGATGGAAAGAAACATTGGGAGAAGAGACGAGAGGGAGATGCTCAGAAGCGAAGCTCTGGTTGCCATGGAAGGGCTGACGCAAGAACAGGACCTTACACGCACGCACGCACGCACGCACGCACGCGTGCGCATGCGCGCACGCACGCACACAGACAGTGGTTGGCTATTTTTAAGCCCTACGAGACTGTAATTTGAGGGCTCCATTTTTGACCATTGTAACTCAGGGTGACGGCAGATGGGGGAAACGGGAGGAGGGAGAGAGGGCTAACGGGGGCGCAGGTCAGGGGGGAAAGAGCAACAGGTGAGTATATTATGGGAGCGCACATCCCAGACTGGCAGCAGGCAGGTCAAAGGGGCCACTTGTTATCCTGTCCCCTTTGCTCCTTTAGCACACTTTCATCTGCCTCCCCACAGAAGACCCTCATGCACGGACTTTCTTCCTAAGTGGCCCGAAGGGTCCAAGAGGGCTGAAGAATCGCAGAAGCATTTTCACAGCATGAGACAAGGTTTTTACACAGCTGCACTTTAAGACGGAAAAATAAAAATACTCCCTCTGAGATTTAAAGAAAGTTTTTGGAGAATGCTGCAGCCAAAAAGCCTGAATTTGGGATCCCTTTACCACTAAATTGCAAGTCTAAGTTGTGTTTTTTTTAAGGTATGATTTCTGCAATGAAACTGAGGGTAGCAAAGCAAATTATAAAAAAAATCCATTTCTTGTCTTTGGTGTTTTTCAGTAAAAATCAAAAAAAAAATTGCAAGAATGAAATTGCACTTTGGTTCAAGTCTTAATGGAATTGTGGATAATAGCTCAAGTGTGGAGAACTGAACAGTCTGATTGAGTTTACGTTTGGAAGCAATCACAACATCAAACCCTGTTTTCTTCCTCCCATTACTCAGAGCATAACGACCATCAGATGCTGCAGGTTGAAAGTTAAACTGCACTGTTGAATATTTGATACTTTTCAGCGTCTCTCTCAAGCATTGTTCACTCCGTGATCGCCAGGAACAGTCGATCACAACGTTCCACTGTGGAAACTCATCCATGACGTTGTTGAAAAGAAGCGATGATCGAACAAAATTGTTGGTTCTGCAGTGTTTGTGGTTGAATTTGCATTATTTGTAATGGTCACAACTTTGCAAATTGCAGGAGAAACTGTAATATTTATCTTCTATTTCTTTGTCGTTGCAGATTTGTGAGTCAAAAAGCTGCACCCCTCTCTTCATAGTTTCATGTTGCGCCACCGCAGCACACGCAGTCAGTCCGAGTGTGTCACCAGTAGACAGAGGCCTCGGTGAGTCATTCATGTATACTACACTGCTGTCATGTGCTGCACCCACACTGATTGGAAAGCACCAGAACTGGACACATGCCACTTTAGATTCCTTGCGAGGTGAGTGGGTGGAAGTCAGATCTATTCTCAGGTCCCGGACCAGTTTGCCTCTTAGACATCAATTAGTCCTTGAATAGCGGCAAGTCAGAGAGATTATTACCAGGACGACTCTGAGAGGAGGCTGACACCTGTGTCTGGCTGCCTGTTCATAATGGGAGATCTCAAACAGCTGTCCGGCACATCTGGGGAAAGTCACAGAAACTTCCATGTGATTTGACCTGAACAGCTTTGTGAAACAGGGGACAAAATTTGCTTTGTCTTTTTCTCATTTCTAATCTATGTGGAGATGATTACACAGAGTGGCACACGTTAATGTGTATGTCAGCCAATGGTCCATCATACAAAAATGTACTTTAAACTGTAGAACCTGAAAAATGGCTCAAAAACAAGACATGTCATCACACATGACATGAATAGATTTCATTTGTAAGGAGGAAATTGGTGCTCAGGTTGCATGACTGAAATGCAAGATGGAAGAAAAAGACAAAACTGCCTCCTTGGAGGATTAATCTGTCAGGTCATGATGTGGTGAATGAGCTGGAAAAAGGAAAACAAACAGATAATGAAGCGATGCCACACTACCTAAATTGTGTGTTTTTGGAGGGTCACATTTATTGTTAGACCTCCTCAGCAACCTCGAGGAAACGCCTTCTTCGGATGATTTCTTCTTGTGTTAGGGAAAGTCGTTTGAAGTCGTTTCCTTTTCGAACTCTCGGGTCCAGAGTGTGAAGTAGTCAGTGGTCAGAAACGTAATCAGGAGGCAGTTTTGATTTCACAAGTTTCCCGTGTTCGGTCGCATCATTAGAGCTTCCGGTTGGAGGGATAATTAGATGAGCAAAAATATTGTGGTGCAAATCATCAGACGGTTTCGCCACTTTCGGGCACTTTAAGTGGAAAACCCGCTTGGGTTTCAAATGTGATCTGCTGAGGTTACCGGGGGTCCGTCAGGCTGCGCGACATCACAGGTTCGCTGACAGCCGGCGTGTCACAGTTCACATGCGCCTGTAAGACCGAGGCGAAGCGTGTTTGAAGAGAGACAAGGCACCAAATAAACCTCGGTGTGCAGCTGCACTGCTATGAACATCCAATAAACATTTAGACAGAGAGAGAGGAAAGCTTCACTAATAATTACCAAACACCCAGCATTGACAATGACGCATTTCGCAGTGTCAACACAGGTGCAAATCCAAGAAACCAAAAGGAAATTTTCCTAAAATGTTTTGTTCGACTTTTTACTCTTTGATCTCCTTATTGTCCTTCTTCAGGACAAACCTTTTTATCTTAGATTTTCTTTATTATAAAAAGATTTTTATTCCTCTCATTTCCTTTTTTTGGCTTTGTGACATTTACATTATGGATGTTTGTCGAGCACTGTGAATTTCCTTGAATCCGAACAGTACATTAAAATAAACTTGCTGTTTTCATGCATGTGCTCTTATTTTGATTCCACCTCTTGCTCCTCCTTGTGCCTGTTTTTTTGGCTGATATTTGTGTGCCTGCTCCCCTACAGACCGGACATATGTACTACAGCATTTCCGCCAAATGGGATCCGTAGATCTCTGCAGATGTGATAATTGTGATTTGGATTTCTGCTACTGCATCGATTGCATCTGGGTGCAAAACAATTCGAGGAGGTTATACTGCAGAACGTTTCAACGCTGTATTTTCTGATGGCTTGAATCTCTTCTTCTTCTTCTTCTACAATGTCTCCTAATCAGTGGTGGCTCTGCTCAGTGAGGAATCAGCAACTAATCAGCATCTTGCTCGAGACAGCCTGGCTCAGCCTTCACAGGCTGTGGGAGCTGCAGCTCTGCCTGGCGCGGACACTCTGATACTCAGGACAGTGCTGCGTCCATCAGTCAGAGGGATCCCTGCACTCCCACACAAACCAAGCGAAGCTACTACGAGAAGCTGCATGATAAAGTGGCTTTACCTTCAGCATCCAGAAGCTCCAGCAAACAACACGTAACAAATCAGCTGAGAAATGTGTGATTCAAAGCAAAGGAAGCATTTAATTAGGTGACGTGAGTTTGAGATTCCCCTGACAGTCCTAATCCTCTTCAAAACAGACACACTGCTTATTCGTGTCCTGCACAAAGTTCGCTCAAATCGAATAGCACTGCACTTGCAAAAAGAAAAGGGGGATTTGAACAAGCCAGAGACACTTTTTATGGATCAAACTGCAATTCATCATTAGTTAACAAATGGCTGCCACTCAAAAAGAGGAAGAATAGGAGGGAGGGAAACAGGGGGAGGAAAAGTTTAGCAGCAGTTCAAAGGCAACAGGAAATTTGAACCATCTGTGTGAGCCCCAATTTCTTGGTTGTAAAAAACATTTTTTGTATATTTTTATTCCTAATAAGCGGGCAGTGTGCCTCATGGCTGTTTTCAGGCACCAAGTCCACTCAGAGTTCACAAACAGGGAGGCAATCAGTCAAAGGTAAAGCGCACAAGAAGAAGCAGTTGTGCTGCACTGGAATGTATCTGTTTCACTGGGGTCGCTGCAGTTTACAGTTGCATTCCTGGCAGTACAAATCCAAAAAAAGTCAAGCCTGCCCGTCCCTGTGTCTCGTAGCACAAGCGGCTGCTGTTCGCGCTGCCGGGGAAAATCTACACTTCGTGCAAGTCGCAGTAGCAGAGATCCTTTCCATTGTGTCTCTTCTATCTCAAGTTCTTGTGATAAAAAAGAAGAAAAATACTGCTCTGTGTCTTATTTCTCTCTGTCAGAAATCGAGCATGTTTCCATGGCAACGGCGCTGCCGTTAGCCAGCTGCCCAAAGTGAGATAACGTGGCGGGCCCGGGTGAGAGGGAGCTCTATGAATTCCCATTGTGATCCCACAGATTCACTACAGCTGTTGTGTCTGCCGTGGCTGAGGCGTGCGTTTACCTGGCCGGCATCACCTGAGCCTCGATACGAGGAGCTCATGGCTACGTCCTCATGGCTGATTCTTATCCGCGAAGCACAGAGGAATGCGAGCCAGGCAGCTCAAGCTCATCACGAGCCTTTGAAAGGTCCTTTTCCTATAATTGGTGTGGCAATTCCTTTCTTGCATAGAGGCCTCTGTGCACTCGAATCCATCAACACGAGTTGTAATTCATTAGCAGTCCTTAGCATAATCGTTCCCATGAGTTCCCCGTGTATTTAACACTCCTCCTGACAGCGTACCACTGCACTGTGCCAGCACATGCCCTATGGCATGAATGCATCAGTTGGGCCACCATCTGGCAGCTTGTGTGTTGCTTGTCCCATTGTGCTCTGTAAGTGCTCTTGCTGAAATGGCAGCATCAGTAATGTGGAAACAGCTTGTCTGAGACGTCCACGACTTATTTACATGCCCGTCCCTAAAGGAAAAGTCCTGCTGGCAGCCTTGAAGATGTACCATCTCGATTGAGGAGCGGCCGTAGCGGCACGTGCCCACACACGAGGGACATCGACGTGCGAGGCAGTGTATAAAAAAAAAGCAGTGCAGCCAGAGATGCAGATGTGACACCTACCCTGTAACTGTGCGAAAAAGGCTAATACGGCTGAAAAATGTGCATCCCTCCACTCCAACCCTCCCAGTGTCTAATAAGTTACCATGACAACCAGAGAGGAGAGGATTGCCCTTGTTGAGCTCAAGCTCCCTTTTGTTGGAAAGGCTTTCCTGTTTCTCCTGTGGTCACCCATAATCACTGCCATAATCTGCTCTAACCTACAAACAGGCCAAGCAGTGAAGACGCCCTCAAGACAATCAATTAAAAAGAATCACCCACACAGAACCAGAGTTCAACGCAACGATGAAGTCTGGATAATGAATAGAAAATGATCATAAATACAGCAGTGATCTACGGTGTCTTTCTATTTCTTTCTCACTGCTTTTGTACAGTACGTCACAAGGCTGCTGCTTGATGGTGATTTGTATAATGTGAACCCCCCTTGTGACATTATGAAAACTGGCAACAGGAGAATAAGAAGAGATTTCCCCCGTTTATTATCTGCAGCAGCCCCGTGGAAACACTCATTCAGCCACTCGTGGCATTCCTGTAATCAACACTCCTGCACCTGTTGAAAAGGATTAGCATTTGAGCCCACTTTCGCGTCGATAATCCCCCTTTAATATGCACTTCATGTAATAATGAGCTGCTTGACTTCCCTGATAGCACGGCTTGAATCTGATTCAGGGCCACCCCCTGGCTCGTCGGGCTCCTTCTCAGCTTCGGCAACCTAACTTTGTTCTCTGAGTGTTTAGTGCCTCGCCACCCCCACACGACAGCCACTGCACAGCGGTGCATTTTCTGGGGCTCTGATCCGAGCAACCCCCTCCAACAGCTGTGGCACAGACGGCGTCGAATCATGACACACTTGTGCACCACAGTCACAGGATTCTTTGAATCAGGAGTTGTGCCGCAGCCATTAAAGTAATTTGATGTTGGAACCAGTAGGGATGAAGACTTTGAGGGTTTTCAGTTATATTCATCTCAAATCAAATACGGGACTCAACCTGGAGAAAGTGCGAGCAATGTTGTCGATCGCTTGAAGGTTTGAAGATAGATAAAACATGGCCGAGAGGTTCATTTCCCACAATAACTTGGATCATACACAAACTAAATTTATTACTTGATCTTGTTTTTTGATATGTACTGACTTGAATTATCACACAGCAAATTCCAAAACCTGTCATTTGGATAAATAAAGCTTAATAATTTTGCACCACGATGATCTCTTCCATTTCAAGTTTTCACACCTTCTCTCACTTAGGAGACCCCTCCTTATCTGCCTTTGTTTGGGCCTTTTTTTCATAGCTGAGAACCACTCATTAAAACTCTGCTGAGAATTTGCATCTCAACACTGAATCGCACAAGGACCAAAATACAGAAGCTGACATTTCAATATCGATTCTGAGCTTCTGCCAGGAGCTGCAGGTCTGGGCCGATGAGAGAGTGGGGAAATTCATCAAGGTAAGGTCGTGATAAATGAGAGTGACAAATATTGAGACACAAATGGTAAAGGTCATGTGTCACGTTGGGCACGCGACTCACCCCCCTAACTAAGAGAGTGAGCCGTGTCGTTATCTCCTCTACCAGCTCAAAGGAGCGACCAGCAGGGCGATGGCCAGCGAAATGTCACATCTGCCCCTGCCGCCGTGTGCCGAAGGAACGTGCTGACAGCCCTGCGGTGCCACCGGCTGCCGCTGCTCTGCCAGTCCATTACAAAGTGCCCATCTCAGGACTGGCACACAATAGCTCCTGTCACGTTGCCACCTGAGCGCCTCGCCTCCAGCAGACAATGGGAACGCCACCGCCGCTCGGAGGGGAGTGTGTGTCCTCGTGTGTTTGGAAAGATAACCGTGTGTAACCTCCACCTTCTTCCTGCCAACAACCACCCGCTTTCTTCACCTTGCTTTTTCTCTCCACCGCTGTCTCGCTCTTTGAGAACGCTCGAAAACGCTCTTTGTTTGGGGAGTCATTCACTTCCACCTTTTCTGCGACCACGAAGGAGGAATGCTATTAAAGGCCGACGTGGAAGAGTGAGAAACCGCCGTTGGCACCTCCGCCTCTTTCAGAGTGACGGCTGTGAGGCTGCTTGTGAAACCAGCGACCACGCGGCGGCTCCGACAGTCGCATGCCTCGGTCACTCCTTTCACTTGACAGTGGCACAGACGGGAACTCGCCACTCATGTCTGAAGTCTTTTTTTGTGGCGTTTTGTTCCTACATATTTGTGCCTGTACTACTGGCTCCGTTCACTGCATTTATTTTCTCTGAATTACAGGGGGATGACTTGAAAGCCACGGGGGGAGAGGATAAGCAAAAAGAAAAAAAAATAGTGACAGTTACTGAGGGATTATGCGTCATCATTGACATTTGCAGAACATTTTTATCGAGCTGTATTCATTATCTGGTGAATTACTCCCTTTTTAGCACCTAATCAGCCCGCCACGGATTAGCTTCAGCTCATGTAAAATTTATTTCATGATTGGGATTCCATGGAAGCAGGGCATGAAAAACCACTCAGACCAGTGAATGGGCCACAGGCATGTAAATAAATGACACTTGGGATGGGCGGAACACTGCATGGAGAATCATTAAGCAATTATCGTAACATTTTACAGCACATCACACTCTTCCATTAAGTGCTCTTGATGCACTGAGTGCATCATTACAAACTTGAAAATACAATTAAAAATAAATCTCATTCCTTCAGTCTTAGTTGCCTTTCTTTCTTTTTTCATGTTACCCAGACAAGTTGCACTGAGACTGACCTTTAACTGCTGAGAGAATTAAGTCATCCACCAGGCCTATTTATATGGAGAACAGCACCTCATTAATATGTTAATACCTGCCAATGCTTCCCGGCTTTGCATTTAAGAAAGGAATAGGTTGACCTTTGCTGACATCCTGTCAACTAAGTCAAGCTGCCCTAATTTGAGAAAGTTGTTTAATGTCAGTTTTCCTTTGCTCCAAAGCACCACCGAATACACACAGTGATATGCTAATGTGTAACAATGAAATGGGACGAATGGTCCTGAGTGACACACAACAGTGACAACAAAACAGTTTGCTGTACAAATAATTTACAATTTTTAGTTGCCTGCTATTTTGGTCCCCCATAGTGTTCACAGAAAACGTCCCTGCTGTCCTGCACTCTTTGATTAAAGTGAGTAAAAGTACACAGTATGAAGTAATCACTGCAGAGGCAGGTATGACTGGGAGTCCCCACCTGTCCATCAACGTGGCTCTTCTCCAAACGGCACGATATTGGCTTTGAGTAAAGAATAAGACAAGTATTTGATTGACAATCAGCCTGACAGTCCTCACGTAAACCCAGTGAATCGTCTTCTATCACCCTTTAACACAGACGCACGCACGCACGCACACAGGCGGGCAGGCAGGCATGCACGCACCAATGTAGACACAATAAACCTAAAATTAGTACAGAAAAGAAAACTTGAGAGCTTTCATTCTCGGGGCTTGAGTTTTCCTGCCAGAAGTGCTCAATTTCAATTGAACTTTTTTGGAGTTGAAAAGTTTTCAGTTTGAAGAGATTGACTGTGACACCCAACAACTTGCAATCCAACACAGCAAGTAATGTAATGTAAACAGCGTGCACACTTGTATGACAAAGGTGTCCTGTAGTTACAAATAAAGTGAGATCAATATTGAAGTCAACAGGATCTTAATCCTCCAGGCAGAATAGGGTCTCACCTTCGTGAGTCGGTTTGAGGATGTCATTATCACTGTCAGTGACATTACCGTGGTAACATTCACAACAGCACGGGCTGACAAACAACAATAGTGCTCTTGGGACACACACCGAACAGGCGCTCATCGATCCACAGCCAAGACTAAATTACCTGTGATTTGATTTTTTTTTCTTTTTTTTGCCGCCATGACTCCATGTATATGATGCCTGTGAGTTATGTCCAGTGTGCACAGCAGGAACAGAGACAGCGGCCCCAACACAATGGTGATCCGCACTGAGACGAATACAGGCAGAGAGCACAGCAGTGAAGTGAGCAGAGGAGCTGTGGCTTTACTTATGAGCTCTCCAGCCACTTGAGGCTATCATATCTGTCATGCTGCCATCACCCACATCCGACACATTCACCAACAGAGACCTTTATGAGTTGGTATTTGTTGACTTTCAGACAATTTAAGATAACAAATATTCAGGAGCTTCTATTTCTGTAATTGATTCTAACAACCAATGCAAACAAGGTGGTCTCATCGTGCATGTTGATAATGGACTGTCGTTGAATTCAGTGCTTATGATGCAAATGTTGGACTGAAAAATTATGTACACAAACTATGCACAAAACAACCCCCAAAAAATATCTGGAATTGAATTATAGAAAAGGTGTGTGTTACATATTTTAATAAACAAAAAGAGGCTATTAAACGGAGGTATTACTTTTTGTAAGGCAGGCTGTTTAAATTACTGCTCAGCATGATTCCTAAAATTGTTGTCTCGCATCCAATATGATTTGCACCTGGAGGCCTGATAAACTGCATTTCATTTTGTTGTCTTTCTATTACGATTCTTGCTTCGTTAATTCTTGATGAGCCTAAACCGTTACAAAACAGCTGATGGGATCATTTTAGCAAAATTGTCAAAGAGTTTCAGTTTAATTAAAACTACACTTGCAGCTTGGAGAATTTCAACATTCAACCAGTGGTCCTGGAGACAAGTGTGACCTGCTGCACAATCTGTGAGCGGTGCGAGTCAGCTGGGAACGACTCCATCAATTTCTGGGACAATTAAAATAGAATAAGTGCGATAGAAAGTGAGAACGTGAATAAATGGTGCTTTTGTGTGTATTGTAGCTAAAAACAAAGATGACTCAGCGGCTCTTTGTGCATAAGTGACACTCCAGAGGTGTTTTACAGAGTATTAAATGAGTCCAGAGTGAAGCCAGAGCATGTACGAAATGTGTGATGTCATCAAACACTGCAAATTTTTCTTCCACATGTGAACTCACATGACCGGCTGTCGTTCACAGCATTAAAAAGCAGGACTTCCTCACACTTTTCACGTCATTCCACTTGACAGAACTTTTGTTTGTTTGCAGCTCAGGGCTGAATGAAGTCAACAACAGAGAGTTTTGTGGTTGACTCGCTGGGCGTAAACTGGAGGTGGGGCTCCGAGATTCAGACATTTACGGCACAGAAGGTCCATCCTCCCACAACGAGTCAATGTCTGTAAATGATTTGAATGACTCAAAGGTCAACGTCCGCACACCGAGTTCATTTATTCCAGAAGGAGGGCGATGAGTCATGCTTGGGCAATTTAATCCAGCTGAGCAGATTCAGGTGGCTGGAGTATTAAGGAGCGAGGAAATTTTCACTGAAAGTTATGATGGCTTGGTTGGGCGGCGCATCAACCAGAAACTTTTAATGACCCCCACTTCCACATGTGATCCCTGTCTTTTGTTTTTAGGACTTCTCCGAGTAACCCCTTCATGAAGCAGTCGACCTGAAACATGCTCGTTGGATTTATGTGTTCCCTGAAAAAGTGAATGAAAGGAACGGCTCATATTGGAGTCCATCGGAGCGCCTGCGTAATGCTGGATTGAGGCGCCTTTCGCACCAGCCATGGCATGAAAAGAAGCGGATGTCAGATCACTGAGCGTTCAGCGTTTGTGTCGAAGCACATGATCGAGCAATAAACAGAGATAGGAGTGCCGTGCCAATAGAATAGATTGTCTCAGAGTTTGGTGAGCTGACTGGCAAAGAGAACTCCATCTCCTCTCGCTTTTAATGATCTCCCTTGTGTCCTTTGGCAGATATGGAGTTTGAACGGTTTTCCAACGACTGAGGGGTTTTATTACCACACTGGCGTTACGCTGCGGCCGAGCATACTCGGGGGTGGAACAACACGTTTTAATTCTTTTATATTGAGTTTATTACATTTGGAGGGGCTTTAATATAACGCATGACCTTAATTGACCTCTTCCGGGAACTAACGGGACCAGCGTCAACATCACCAGAACTTCATTCCTCCCACACACGTCTCCAGCAGCCTTCATTCCCATTGCCCGCCACATAAACAAGTCCCATTTTCACAACAGAGGGGATTTAAGTCCCCGCAGCAACACTTTGGCCTGACGTCCACAGTGGAGCCTTACGAGCTGCAATATGTGGGGGCCTAATGAAGTCCTTTGATCAGCTCAATCGAATTGAAGGAAGCTGAGAAGTAAAACAAGATATTGGGGTTTATCTCAAAGCAGCACAGAAAGCAGACATGTTCACAAGTGCATTTTGATCACAGAAATTGACACAGTCGTGATTTTCCCCGAATAGCTTTCACGTGGTTTGAGTTGAGTCTTTGATGATGGTTTTATTTATCTATATTTTTCTGTATTTTCCACCAGAGTTTTATTTTTTATTTCTTTATTGTATGGGTGTTCTTTCCATACAGGGCTGAAAACTTTAGCATGGAAGCTTTCAGGAATTGAGGTATTGAACAACAAGAACTCAGTGCTGCTTGACAACCAGCAGCACTGAGTCCTAGTTGTTCAATTCCAGTCTCACTGGCTTTTTGTAAGCAAGTATTATTATTTTGGCAAATTAGAAAATGTCCTAATGGCATGCAGTTTAGTGCCCTGACACCTTGGTCCAGAATTTCTAAACAGACTTGTTACACGCAGAATTGATCTGACATTAAACAGAGGAATTCATCCTATTACTTCGAAAAACTGTAAAACTCCTTTGTTCTCAAAATCATTGACCCAAAAGCAGTTTTAAACACCACCATCTGAATCCTCATCATCTCCAGAGCCATCTACACCGGCTGTCAAACACAAACACTTATTTCCACCTCTTGCTTATTATGTGTGTGAGCGCTTATTCAGCCAGGAGGTGTGAAGTAATGTGCAGCATGCCCCTGTTTAACTACCACATTCAAAACAGAAGAGGAACATTTCTGACATGTAGCAATTTGCTTTGCTGGGATTCCTGGATGACAAAACAATTAGTGCAGCTGTGCTGCAGAGACATCACGCCACGTCCCCCCCGCCAGACGCTCAAGCTGATATGACAGCGTCAGACCACAGAGGGGATAAAGTGACCCTCCGCAGATTTACCTCTGTCATTCGCTCATCGGACTCTTCACTCTACCAACACTGTGTGTTTACACTGTGAAAGTGCAGATGCAATGGCTGGCAAAAAAGTGTGTGATCTTTATGTAAGCAGGGAGAAAATCTCAGCCACAACTGAAAAAAAGTGGACAAATATACAGACACATTTCGACTTGGCTTCATTCTATTGTGTGTAAGACACACTGAAATAAAGGATTCTGTACCACATCCAATATAAATCACAGTATATTGTGGATAACTCACAATATTTGTTCGTTTACCTGTATTAGATTAGATAGAATACATGATTGAGGTCCTTCTCTTTATCAACTTTATCGACTTAAGAGGGTCTGCACTCACTGCAAAACACACAACTAAATGTTAACAGACAGAAAGCATGAATTTTAGTCTACTTTGATGATAAAGGAGCCAGATAATAAACCATCATTTTCCAAATATTATACTTATTGACTGAAATGATTTCTCACACGACTTGGTGGTTAAGATGTTTGTTTCTTTTAAAATAAATACTTTATCGCAAAAAATGCTGGGTTTTTTTGTTTTTTGTTTAACAAAAGCCAAAAGACGACAGGTTTTTAGAGAACACTGGCTGTTCAGTTAATTTCCCAAATGGTATTAGCGGCAGACATGGAAGAAAAGTCTCCAGAGACTGAGGCTGCCTTTTTGAACAGTATTTGCTGTTTTCCTCAAGGCCCATTTACATTGTCAGCTGGAGAGCCTTTCCTGAAATCACAAAGGGGGAAGGTGACGGAGACAGGCAGACTAAAGGAGTGAGAGCAGCAAGAGAGCTGGCCGTCAGTGGGAGCGCTGCTCTTTAGTTTCTCTGTTTGAATGCAGATGAATGGTTACAATCAGTCAGCATTTACAATGGACAGCTTATGAACGACCGACTGTGTGAAAAACATTTCAACGAGCTGATTGTTTCTGTGTGATGCTCAGGAGTTTACTCATGACCGCGTTCACCCACCTGGCCGTCGAACACAGTGAAACATCCGATGTCTGAATAGCAAAAGTTCTGATCAGAGGTTTGAGGGGTCCAAAATATTTCTTTTAAACCTGACAGATATAACAGCATATTTTGAGAGTCGATAAATGCGAGTTTGGGTGAATTAAATTCTGTAAGGTAAGAAAACATTAGAATATCAGTGCACTTTTTTTCTCAGGTGGCCTCAGACATGAATGAATGCCAACAATGTTCTAAGTATTTTGATTAGGAGTCAACACACTTAAGAGGACACTTCAATAGTAAAAGTGAACAAATTGGTGTCAGCCTGTCTGTCCACATTATCGATGTTATACTGAAAGGAGCCACATCCAGTTACTTGTGGGCTTTCATGACCCCTCAAAGTGAACAGGAATTGGTTGGACACGCGTGATAAATACCTGCCCAGTAAATTTTCAAATGAGCACTTTTAGTATCAACGGATGTAGAATTACAAAGACATGTCAAGTTCTTAGCAGACAAAATCGTTCACTGTTATTTCAACTGTGAAGCGTCATCGCATTTGTTACACTCGTGGTTTTATTCTGAAGCTTAATTCACTGCCTGAAGCCATGAAACATCGGGAACTAAGTAAGCACAACATTGGTAATTTGTCTGATTTGTGATAAGAACCATTCATCGAAGGCTGTGACACTAATCAACACTGTGCTCTGTAAAGTCCTTGTGTGTGTCAGGTGCCACTCCGCACTCCGATATGACTGTTCCTTTTAACTAATCAGAGAGGACTAGCCAGACTGTCAAAGGCTTTTGATCAACAAACAAGGCTGTAAAGGGACAAGATACTTCACTTTCCCGCAGCTAATTATCTTGAGTGAGTTACCAGGACAATGACACAGCCGCTGCCAAAGCTGTCATCGGTCTACTACAAGCGTATCATCTGTTGCAATATATAACATACCATTACAGGGTCACAGGACTGAGTCACTGCAATGTGCGCGGTTGTCACTACAGTTTGGCTGTAGGTGACATTGTGGTCTGAAATCATGCCAATTTTCATGTAATGAAATTAATATAAAAAATAGGTGCCTCAATTTTAGATTGTGGTGATTAAAAGAAGCAAATGAGACTTTAAACTCACCGTATGTACAGACTACAAATCTGTTTCAAAGTGAAATAATGTCTTTGCAGTTGCACCTGCTGGAAGTCTGCTAAGCCTGAGAGGGAAGAGACCATGAAATTCCACAAGTAGCTGAGCGAACATGCATTACCACGGGGCACCAGGAGACCGCTCCCATTAGGCTGCCTTGGGAATGTTGCAGAAAAATAAATATAGACTCTAAAATCTCGATGTGCTCAAGAGAGCTTTCGAGCGTTGCTTTGATTTTATCCCTGGAGGAAAACAGGTGCCGGTGAAATTTACAGCTCCTTAAACGTACAACCCTCTCATGATCCATGTTGTCACGCTTTGGGTCTTTGTTAACAAGTTTGATACTCTTATCAGAGGGGACTGTACAATTAGACCTCATATGACTTAAACATTTGGAGGAAAGCAGAAACAAAACAAAGTTACAAAGTACATACAAGTCATAATTTTGAGATTTCAAGTGACATAGATCTGAATCCAGCACAGAGAGAGGTGTGCTGACCTGGTATGTGCCAATGTAATGTGAAGTGGTTACCATTACCAGATCCTCCGGCTCATACTGGGAGACAAAAGGAGGGAGTCTGACCTTTATCTTTAGCCTACATGCCATCATTGCTTCAGACAGCAGTGCCCCGCCCACTGGCGTGAGGCTGACTTCATGCCTGTGTTCAGCTACATGTGTGTGGATTTAAGGGAAGGGACAACAATGTCCTCTTTCTTTATCACTCGTCACAGACATGAGCCTCATCTAAGGAGGACACAAAATTCACCTTCTTGTAGCCTCACTGTGTCTTTCTGGCAGCATAACTGTGTAACTCAGACAGAAAATGTGTGATAATTACTCTAAAGTCACAAAAATGAATGTCAAACAAAATCCATGACATGTGGCTGATTCATTAAAAGAATATTTCAGTCTGGGATCAGGAAATAATGTAGCTTGCAATTAAAGGATTTTTTTGTTTTCGTAGAATATGTCTCATCACCCTCAGACATGCCAGCAGCCCCGTGAGGCTTTTCTTGGACAATGTGGTGATGTCAGCATGCTAACCTGCTGAGAGAAAGAAAGTGCCAACATGCTGATGTTCAGCAATTATCTTGCTGTCGGCTGACATAAGACTAACTGTGTAAAATGCACCCACTAGAGAAGGCTGATTTGTGAGTGTCTTTGGTTTTATACACATTTTCAAACTGGAAGTAAGAGACCATAAATAATGTTGTGAAGTGCAGGATAAAATGTGGAATTTATAAAGAAGATTACCAAGGCAGATTCATCACCCTCAAGAATTGGTGTTTGGACAAAAGTGATGGAAAGGTTGCCAGTCCATCACAGGACAAACAGAGGGAGAGACACACAATCGATTATGCACACATTCGAAACTGATTGACCTGACATGAATGTTACTGAACAGTGGGAGAAAAAGCTGTGACATGCACGAGAAGAACATGCAAACATGAGTGTCCCACCCGAGCACAAGCTCAGGGTCTCCTCACAGTCAGGCAACAGCACTGCAAGCACAACGGCCCTGGCCAGCTCAAATAATGGAAGCCAGGATACAGTATTGAAGTTCTACAGTTATGGCAGAATTAGGTTTGTACCAAATGTCAAGAGATTCCTTCTTACCATTCATGCATTTTTGTGTTAAACAGAATGATGATGGGCGGATGGCCCCAAAAACCTACATTCTCCAGTGACGTTGGATTCTGGTGTGGAAACCAAAAGTCCAGAATCTACATTCAGGCATGTGAAGTTACAGGACTTGAAAGGCTTCTGAATCTTTTTTTCCACATTTCACATTCTGAGACTAAGCTTTAACCAGCATTATGAGTGAACACAGTATTGAACCAAACTGAAGTCTCTATTTTTGATTAACTCCATCCAACCACTCATCAACTGATGATGTAATTGAGATGCAACAAAAAACAAGTTAATGACAGACGAGTTGTTACCACAAATCTTCTCCTTACCCCTGTTGCTACATTGGAAAACACTCTTAATACGTAAACAAATAAAAATAATTCAGGAATCACATTATTTCTTAATTATGTTTTAAAACTGACACAGCCATCACCTGGAATCATCGAGTTTCTTCTCCGTTTCCAGTCTCGTGGTTTCCAGCATGTCTGAAGGGAATTCCCTGGAGTATATCAATGCATATTCTTCATATCAATTCTTTTCCCACAGCACCTGTCACAGAAATATCCTCAGTGCGCAATCTATGACATTTACAAACAGTGAAAGGTTTTCTCCGTGACTATAAACAGCAAAATGTCAGATGCGGTTCTTGCCGTCTTCCTGGAGGTGAAATCAGCCAGGCATCTCAATCCAGTCACAAGGTACATGAACAATGAGAACCCGCAACACAAAGAATCTTTTTTTAGGTCAACGAAATAAAGGAAAAGCCACAGGTGTACTTGTGTCTAAATCAATACCCAAGAAGGAGAAATGAGCCACGGGAAGCAGATGTGGAAAACAGCGTGTCTCCCCCTTTTCATCAAAGAAGATTATTGGTTTGCTTTTCATGCATCTCTGAAAGGACTGTCCTTTGAAGTAATCACTTTGCAAGTGAATCCCATCTGCCCTGTTTTGATTGGCTTGAGGTTCTTGGGCAGATTTGAAAAGAGGATAAAATGAAATGACTGGCAGCGGAACAGGAAGCCCAGCAGGTGTCTATCCGCCGACAAACTGGGGAGTACCCGCAAAGCCATGTGCTTTAAACTGAAGGTGTGGCTTTGACTCTGTTTTGATGATGTCTCAAAAAGAACCAACACAGGTGCTCTTGTCAGAATTTTCTCTCTTTAAACACCAGCAGATATCCTAAATTGCACATTTTGACAGTTTATTCATTATTTAAAGATGCTGCATTTTTCATAAAACTTTCATTCTGTAGCAGCAGTCTGAGCCTCAATGCTCTACACCAAGTTATTACCACGCTGCAGACATTAGGAAAAGTTAATAATTGATATGATTCTGGTCCTGACATTTGAGAGCATGGAAACCGGCAATATATAAACCAGGCTGAAAAGATATTCCTGTCATTTCTTATCTCCTTCGAATACACCAGCTGGAGAAACAGACGTGCAAGCTCTCACACCAAGATCAGTAATATACACAGCTACATTTCCACCCTGCCAGCAACAACAATACGCATCCTGTAAGTGTTGCGATCCAGTAAATAAGTATACGTGACCATGCAAAATGTAGCTGCTAGATTATCTTCCTAATGAGCTCCAATGCAACAAGTATTGTCTTTCCAAGTAGGTAAAATTTGCAACGTCTGAGTCAAACCTAAGTCAACCACTGATCAACCCTCACTCTGAATCTGAAAAGTGGCCCACTGTTTCTTTACCATCAACTAAATGTGAAGGTTAGAATATCCCAGGTGAGTTTAAGGGACCCCCTCAATCGATGTAACGGAGTGCAGCGGTGAGCTTGCTTTGTCCAGATGAATGCCGTCCCACTTTGCAGTTGATGCTGCTGTGTGATTCTCGATGCAGTCCGGTGGCAAACAGGAAGCTTTCCTTTGGTGATGCAATTTTCTCTCCCTCGACTGCTCGAGTCTGAACCAGGAGAACCACAGAACCCCGGCCACTTTCCTAAGAGGGGCAATAATGCAAAGTATTTTCCTATCAGAATGAAGCAGTGTGAATCCAGACTCTTTTCATCGAAACAGACAGACAATCGAAAAGTTGTTCCACAGATTCAAGCAGTCAGTTATCACTCCAAAATTACATCACAGAGCAAGAACCTATTGTGCTAGCAAGCCATTACAATGGCCACTTTTACAGTTTTCCATACACTTTTACAGTTTTACTTTTCCACATCCAATTCCTTGATCCACATTGTTAAACAACATTTGTCTCTGTCGCACACTTCAGACCATATGTTCCATGACTATCATGATCAACATCATTTGTTGTTCATGTCAGTTTAAATAAACAATATACAGCCAAATCCTTTAAGATTTTTTTTCCTTGAACAAAGAGAACAGGAAGAAGATTAATCTTATGTAACATGCCCCTTTTCAAGACAAAACAAAAAGAAAATATTCAATCAATACAAAGAATTTCAACCCCAGTCCCAAACCCGGCCAAGTCACCAAACATCCTATCCAAGAGCTCCTCAAAATGCCTCCATTAGCAGACTTCTCATTACTGTGTTTACTTTGGGCCGACACATACAGGGACGCGGCATTACCCGGGCTTGTCTCTACATCACATGCTGGATAAATTATTCACGAGTGATCACATTCCAGTGGTATAATTATCACTGTCCGACACCAACACCTTAGCAGTTTCTTAGCAACTGCTACTGGCACAATTTCCACTTCCACAACAGTGAGATTTTCTGATCTGGTGAAAAAAAGGTCAAATTTGTCTGTCGATTCTTTGTTACAAGGTTACAGCATTTGTCCTGAGTGGAAGTGTGCACAATGTGCTTCACAATCAAAGCCATTGCTTCAGATATGCTGTTTTAGCAACAGCTTTTTAAACAGTAACTCCTCTGCTGATGTCATAACAAACACTTCTGCTTTCTCTCTGTTGAGAGAACACAACCTTGGAAACACTGGCTTTTGATGTGGAAGTTACTGACAGAAGAAAAACGAGGATGCCTTGTGCGCAATGGTAGATGGGAGACGAAAAAAAACGCCCTCTGGATCGCACTCGTCCATTATTCATCCACTCTTTAGAGCTGGACTGAGCTGTGCATGTCAGCATGGATGGCAGACAACCACCTGGGGCAACAAGCTGAGAGAGTCAGCCTTGGTCTTAGTCAATGAGCTGGTGGCTTATACAGCAGAGTGGATGACAGCCAAAGCAAGCACAAGGGAGGGTGAAAAAAAGGAGCAGGCAAATTGTGGATTTTTTTTGTTTGGTGAAGGTCTTAAATCACTGAATTGGTGCTTTAAAAGTTAGAACACGCACCAGAAAGTCGGAGTACTAAAAGGAAGCAAACGTCAATGTTTTGTTTTTTGGATTTTTATCTCACGTGGGGAACTCAAAGTACCTGAGTTACAGGATTTGTTTTGGGGGTATCGTGTGTCATCGATCCACCGTCTAATCGTGAAACTGACTCAGTGTAATGATGTAGAGGTATATTAACTGCAAAGTACCTTTCCCATATTGAGTGTTTTTACTTTTTTCTGTCCACAATAAAGCTCAGAAGGCACAGTGTGTAATACATAATTGAACATGTATTTTGCTTGCAGCAAATCAAGAATCGGGAGTAGAGAAGTGGAAAACTCCATTGATGGTACAAATGTCCCATTAACCTCTCAAATCTCAGCTTAGAAGATAAAACGAGAAAAATTGTATGTTTGTTGCAACACCAATAAGAGGCCCAACAGCTGGAACTGGTCAAAAAAAAAATTCCACTGGAAACCAAAACAGCTCCTTTGGCCGTGTGCTCACAATGCAAACTTAACTAACAGGAACTCCAAGTTTCCCGTGAATGTTCCTTCAATAAAAAAAGCAAATTGCTGCAGTGATTTCTGATGAGTTCAGGTGATCACACATTACAACATACTTTTTGGCTGCACTACAGGGAGGTGGCAAGTGGGCGGTGATGTGTTCTAAATTTAACAGTGAGCAATCAGTCTCTGGAGGAGGCCATTTAACTCGTCCAGTGACTTTAACACGGTTGTCACAGCAAGGACCCATGTTTGACTGGACTCCAGATTGTGTGAAAGCAACTTTCTGCACTTCCTGTCATCAGGTGTCTGGGTGCTATTTAGAGGAAGTTTTCAAACATGGACTGAGGGGTTCGTGGGTGCAGCCCCCAAACTTCTCTTTCTGCATCTGTATCGGATTAGATACTGAAGTGGCAAGATGCACAGTGCTGTGCTTCATTATCAGTATTATCTTGAAGGACTGTGGTGACATGTATTGTGGTCCCTCACTAACAGACACTTTGAGGTAGGGGTAAACGTTACATCATCCTCCTGGTAACGGGATTTTTTTTTCTCCAGAATTTACCAGTGAGCTTTACGGGACATGAACTGATTTCGTATCAGATTCAGGCATTTCCATTTCCTGTTTGTCTACTTTAGTAAATACAATTAATTCCACCACTACAGCTGCCTTTTGGAATAGTTTAATAGTAGCAGTTTCAGTGTATAACGCACAATGACACAAATGCAGCAGAGAACAGCTGGAAAGACAGGTTCAGTGTTTGTCTAACTATGTCACCATTGGTAAGTTGCTTAGACATGGCTGACAGAGGGCGAACTGGCTGCCTCCAGACAGCAGAAGCTCCTGTGTTCTGACTCATCCGCCTGTGGTAGATGTTTCTTTTATCTTTGGGGTGACAAGATGTTCAGATTGCAGACAAGCATATTAGGAAGGACAGAAGGGGCAGTTTGTTGCATTGCCAAGTCGTCCAGTTGCGCAGAGAGCAGGCAGACGTGAGGTGCACAAAAAGAAGACGCATTCACTGAAGGTATTCGGACTTAGCTAGAGTAGATGGGGTATCTTACACAACAACAACAACATGTTCTTTGTGAGCTCAAATTGTAGCTGATGAATTAGAAAGGGCTACACACGAGTCATTATTCTGAAAATATTAAGAATCACTGTTGCTTCTTATTTCTGAGCTACATCATTTCCTTCTCTGACATTTTGGTCCCTACTGGGCTTTTGGCCACTTCTAATTCAGTCTTTCACAGGCTGGGAACAAAAATGACAGAAAAGAAAAGCTGCAAAGTAAAGACACAATCATACGTATGGATTTATCTTTGCTTTATCTGTCACTCAAAAACAATAACAGAGCTGTCGGTCACAAAGACACTAAAAGCACAAATTTTCCCAGAAAGAACAACCTGTTTTTGTAGCTTCTGCTCTGTCAGTTTTTGTTGGGTCCCTTTTTGTCTGTCAATTTTCAAGTCGCCACATTTAAGGATGCTAATTTGTTGAAGTGATCCCCACTGGTAAACATGATCCTCCAGAGAACTTTCCACTGTGGTAAATTGAAAGCTGTGCAATCAAAGTTTAATTACTCCTCAACTCAACAGCAGCAATAAGCTTCTAGAGCTAACACAACGACCCGAGAGGAAAGCTTTACAACTTTCCCTCATTCATTTGCTAGTTTGTTTCTAAGGTGATGATACAACTCGACACACCATATAAAAATCGAATTAATTTGCCAGATCTACCTAATGAATAAAGTTACAGGCTGGTTGTTTTGTTGAGAGCAGATTCACAGAGATGCATCATCAGTCATATATATAGTCGAAACAGAAGTATGGCCAGATGGTGTTGTTGCTTCAGTTTATACCGCTCACTGTTTACACTACAACCAACTGTATGGCTTTGTTATAATCTATAGGTTTTACTCATCATTTGCACTTGTTTTGTAAGCTTTTAAAAAGGTTGGGCAATTGGTGAAACGTCTCTTTTGCATTTCAATGAATAATAATATCAATACGTAGGCCAGTTTGGAAGTGACCGCCACTCATATATTAAATGAGTTGATTTGACAATACAATGGCCAATCCATGAGTAAATGCGCCTTGTGCCAAACACTCTTTTATATTCAGAGAGAAAAGAGCATTGTCTTAACTGTTTTTCATCTATGCACACGTTTATGCATTGAAAAAATAATCCTACAGTCTTTCTACCAACATAATGCTTTTCCCTCCGTGTTTAGAAAGTGGAATGAGAACCTGTCTGACAGGAAGTTTGTCATGCTTGTTGACCACGCGCTGACACTCCATCACTCCCAGGTTTTCCGCGTGGCTGTTTGTGACCTGCAGCTCGTTTGGGGTCTGCGCTTTGGGAATGTCACAGCCCCACATACAGGAAGATGAAGGAAGACGGAGGGCACCAAAACCAACAGTAAACAGTCCGCGGTCTCGCACACTGGTACCTGCATTGACAGTCTTCCCGATATCAATAAAGCCACATTCTGAAAAAGTGGACACTCTGGCTTCGACAGTGAAGAGCTTTGTATGGTAAATGTCAAAACTCTGTAGTTTCATTGACTGGTCTCTGGCCCCCACAGTTAGAGCTGACACCAACAACAAAGATTTTTCCTTTAGAAAGAGCAAGACATGTGGAGTCATTCGGCAGAGTTAAATGGCAGATCTATCAGAGACTTTCAACGTCGAGTTATTTTCAGCCGTTTTTCAGCGCGCGACGCTGGGTTACATTTACAGACTGAACTGCTTTGCCAACAAGATCAAAATGAGCTAAAATTAAAATGCCTGTCGGAAACATTTTTCCTGACTTTTCTTTTACAAAGAAGTCTTACAGGTTTGGTCACTCAGGTTCAAGCAGTGTGAGATACCAGCATGCCCATACTGCAACTGTCCACGACTGGAGAACGGCTGAGTGCTAAACTACTGATGTTTTCAGTCAAGTAACTGCAACAAGTAAAAAGAACATGTGCCTGATTTCATCTGGTGCACATTGGACAAAATCAAATCATTTCAACAAACAACCACTCTGTTATTATTTGCTTTTCACTAAGAGGAACAATCCAGGGTTCACACTGCAAAACAGCCAGTGACAGATAGTAACATTAAAAAATACTCCAAGGCATCAAAACCCAAACAAGGAGGCTTTCAATACTGATGCCACAAACCAACAGAAATTGCTATCGATTCTGGAGTTCTGTGCAACTTGAATGCAGTATTACAGTTTAATTTACATACAATTTCAAATGTAGGTGAAAGGCATCCTCAAGAAACGTAGCCATCAAAACCATTTAGACTTCATACATTTTGTTTGCAATGATTTGCATTCGGTGCCACAATAAATTTGCCTCTCCTAATAAGTAATGAAACAAGGCAATCCTTTCTGTTATTGTCTCAATCACCTCAGAGGGTCTAGTAATCAAATATGACCATGCTGATGAAGGCTGTCAGTGGATGACATAAAACATGCTTCCAAAGGGCTTCTGTCTGTCTACGGATCATGTGATCCAAGCACAAAAATAATGGCTGCTTCCTTGGGCCCAGCTGGACCCTGAGGAGAGTCATTTGGCTGCCAGAATAGGAGCATAAATGATTACGACCTCTAAATTTGATTTGTATGGAAGGAGAGACGAATTGCACTTCCTGTGGCTCTGATTATGTTTCATGGGGGCAACCACCAGGCCATCAGTGGATATGTGCGCACAGTGCTATATTAAACATTCTCCTTCAATATGAATTATGCATACCATATACATGTTAAAGTGGATTAAGTGCTAAGATTAACACAAATCAAATTAAGAAGACAAACTTGTGTGTATCCTGGTATACTTGTCATCTTGATTTCAGGCTTTGATAAACAACCACTAAACCCAGTCTGTATCAATACTAAATATTGCATTGTATTGTTCGAGCCTCCAGCTGGATCAGTGCCGCACTTGTAGCAACCAACAAGTGGAGCTAGGTGACACGGCAGTAATTGTAGATTCCCCCCCCCAAAAAAACACCCATTTGAACTGACCCCCTTACTGCCGCCTTCTCCTCCCGATGTGAAGCTGCCCCTAATGTGATGCGAAATGAACAACTTTACTCAAGAAATTAAACATATGTCGTGAGTCAAGAGTAGGAAGTAAATTTTTTCCTTTCATATACAGTACACAAATCAGTGTGGCCAAAATAAAAAAAAAAAAAAAAAACATCGCAGGAATATGACATCCAGTTTTCATGAAGAGCCCCAGCATGCTGTGCTCGAGTCTTTTTTGTGTCAGGAAACAAGCATATCCTTGGCCAAGGCACCAACCGTCTGTTAACCACTTACCCTGCAGTGTAAAACACTCTCTGCGGGCACGGCGGTGGCAGGAATAGCAACGTTCTGTTTGGCAAGTACATCGCGTCTCTCAAAACGTCTTTCATGCTTTTGCCACGAGTGAAGTTAATTTTGGGTCGCAATAATTCCTTATTTAAGCAAGCTTTAAGTAATATTTAGGAATATTGAGGGACAAAAATGTGTTCTTTATTTCATGGCAAGCTATGCCATAATCCATTTTTCTGACAACCACAAATGTCCGCTTAAAGCATGTTGACTTGAAATATACAAAAGTCAGTAGAGTGTCACAACAACTCAAAGAATGATGGCAACAGATTCAAAAAATGTCAGGCTTTTCATTCTAATCAGCAACGTTGTGTATGTATATATACTGTAATTCTAAACTGAGTAAAAATAGTGTCTTGTTTCAGAAGTTTTCCAGCCTCGATACCTTTGTGAGTTGAGCAGGGTGGTGACTTCATTGACCAATTTGCACAACATCCCGATGTTCCCATCATAGCACAGTGTTGGATGAGTGCGAGCAACACCAGAGCCCATTTTTAGCCGCCTGTAACGAGTTGTGAGACGAGATCAGATGTGACACAGCGTGAGGGGCGTGACACAGTGGAGTCAAAGGTCATCCCTTAAGGCCCCCCATATACCTGAAGGCCCAACCTTAAGATTGGGCACCTTGTTATATTTTGCCAGCTGAGCCTCGGGGAACCTTTTGTTTTGCTCCTTAGTTTGCTATCACTCACTTATAAAGCTTCTCAGCAGTACCATGACAGAATGCCATCAGAGACTGTGCACTCAGACTACATTAGATCCTCCAAACCCAGGAGGGCATTCAACACTCACAGTGTGGCCACTCGGCAAGATAGTCACTGGAACACATTCTCAGTAGTATGCTTTAACATCTCACAATTTTCTCGTCAATACATTGAGCAAGAAAAAAGATTTGCAATTGTTTAACAAAGGTTAAACTGACTTTTGCTTCAGACAGATAAACTCGCTGCACTTTAGCAAAATGCTATCGGTTGTAGGAACTGAGAGAAATGAGAGCATTGCAGTAAATGCAATAGAACAACATGAATCTTTCTAATAAAATTACCAAATGAGACCACCAACACCAACTCGCATGGATTCACTGTTCTTACTCGAGCTACAAAACGCAAAATGAGGTGTGAGAGTTTATTGTACTGCCAATGAAGACAGTGGCTTACTCAGTCGTTGTCTCTGTGATAGCCTTCTAGTTTTTAATGGGCACCAAGAAACCAAACACAGTAGTTTAATCAATGTGAAACAATAAAACATTCAAATTAGTAGGATAACATCATTTTTCTTGAGAGTTGTTTTTAATAAGTTCCAAGGCCAGCTTAAATCCAGAGTTGTTGCTCATTTTATCTGACTCATAGCTTCGAATAGGGTTGGACCTTTTATTCTGTCATAATGAGACTTTAAAAGAACCATTTTTATGGAATTATAGCCCCTGCTGGTAGAAGTCACTGCTTTCAAGTCCTTCCTAAATTATTTTTCATTTAAAACTGTCAGAATGTATTGAGGCGTAAATGTTTCAGCTGACACACACTGGGGATTTTATTCCTTCTTTGATGAAGGTCGTTGTCCAGAATGCCTTTTTGAATTTTCTGTTGCTCCAACAAGCTGTGGAATTACATCGACACACTTGCACGTGGCAACAGATGATCCGCAATGTAACACTCAATGAGTTCGCATGAAGCTTCGCTGGGGATTACATGGCATTGCACCATAGAAGACGGGAGAGGTCAACATTTGGCTATGCTGTAATTTTCAATTAAATCAAAGTTCTATGTGAAGTTTACTTATGATTAAAGTGACCATATAGACACACTTGCGAAGACTACACACAATCCAAGCCTCGCCTGAGAGCAGGCAATAATCTTGTCAAAGAAATCCAATTAAAACCACCTGGATCCTGAGGAAACAGGGGAGACTGCTCCCTTTTAAAAGGCTATTTCTCAGAGCCGCAAGCTAAGGGGGGCGAGCAGGGCTCTGCTCCTAATAATCAAAAGGATTTGGGGTTCCCTTTTCTGGCAACGAGTATGTTGACACGTGCCGAATCACACTTGGAAGCCAAATGACTTTTGATCCTATTTATATCAAATTGACCCCAATTCCAAGGAGGTTGGCATATGTGGTGTCGTGTTAATGAAAGCAATGATTTGAAAAACATGCACCGATTTCTTTACAATCGCACATGAATATAATCACCACGTGTTGACATGATACCTTGTTTGAAGTGAAAACTTTGGCCAATATTTTTGCAACATCTCAAAAAACGTTGGAGCAGCTGTGAGACCTGAAAGAGGCTAAGCAGTTTGCAGCCTATTAGGCTCTTAAACAGCAGCAACATTAGCTACTGGAGAAAAATAATGTCCACATTTGTGCAATTCACTTGGCACATTTTTCAGCAGCAGTGAATTGAAAAACATTAAAAAGATCCTTTCAGCAATATAAATCATCAGCCAACAGATAATCTAGGTGCAGAATTCATGTGACTTGCAGACCATCACAGATTATTTCATTGAAAATTATGAATCCTGTTGATTAAATCGCATTACGTATTCGAACATCATATCAAAAACTTTCACAAACCTACTAAAAAGTCACCTTTAATTTCAATTTTGCTGTGCTCATTATACGAATGGATAAACATCAGCACTGTTTGGAAAACAAGACAAATGACAATAACACCCTTCAGCCACGAACTGCTTCATGTGCCACACAGGCACTGACATTTGACCACCACGTGTAACACTAAGGCAAATGGTGATGAAAGACAGTTCAATGTTGAACAGAATAAAGAAGAAGCTTTTGGCGAAAGGTTAAGATTGTCACTAGTTTTTAAGCTGAGAACCAACAAATAAATGGATTTCCTCATTTAACCTGTAGCGCCGTCAGCTGTACAATTGTATTAATGGCAGTTCATGATGGTGGGAGACTGTCAACATGTTATATTTATTTTACTTTATTACTTTATTTTATTATTTATTATTATTTTACAGTGTTCATGAAAAGCCTGTTTGCAACTACAAATGCTTTAATACCAAAACAAGTCATGGATGTCATTCATGTTTTTCCTTTGTTGATATTTACATGAGACTAAGCTTGTAAGGCCTGTTTCTGTTAGATGTACTATTGAAGATTAAAGAGATAGTAGGAGCTATATAAAGCTCACAGGAACCAACACTGCTGCCTTCAAATCTTACTCGCTCAACTTTCATGAACATTGCAGAACTGAACACATACATCAGAACTCACTCCACAACAATAATGGCTAAGATGCAGTGGCCATAAATTAAGTATTAAATACATAATTATGGGTGAACTGCAAATAAATCATGCAGTTAGCAACAATACTGTTGTATCCTAACATTAGAACTTCAAATAGTATGTCAAATTATTTTACAATTTATCAACAGTTCACTGACTACAAAAAGAAAATATACAGAATGTCTTAGGAGTTGAAATTTGATCAGTAACTTCATACAAAGGTTTGTAAATTTGGGTGAAACTGCAGCCAAAAGACGACATTTACAAATGACACCTGATTACATTCTTCATCTGCACAAAAATGCTGCTCGCAAGCACAACAAGGCAATTCCTCTTACACTTGACGGCTCTCTTATTCTTTAGCACAATGGACTACCCTTTGACATGCTCCCCCAATCACAGGAAAAGAAAACAGAGAGAGAAGGATGACTAAGGAGTGGAGACCAGTCACCCCTGTCTGAAGAGGTTTCAAAGTAATTGAAGCTGAAAGACAATCAGGATACACGCCTTTTGGGTCATAGTGTCACAGAAGGCAACTAATTGGGGGCAACCCCTTACAAACCGCCTCGCGATTAACCGGGAGAGATGGCATTAGAGGATCGGAACAAGTTTAATTGCATGTGTTGAATAACTTGATAACTTTTGAGGTTTCTGCTCATTCATGTGATCTCCACATTTCCGATTATTAACCAAGGATAGCGGGCTCGGCTTACATGAAGTAAGAGGAGTACTCACATGAAGGTGAAGCAACAAGGATGTCCGTAATTGGCTGCAAATCAAAGCATCTCTTTTAGATTCGCACCTGCTTCTTTCTTCTAATGGAAGAGGCTGTGATGTCTCAGTCTTTGAAGGCGGAAGCTGGATTTTCCATTTGGAGCATGGAGTTGTAACTGGATATGTGACGAATTCGATCAAAACAAAAGACCTGCTATACAGCAAATTGCCAATTAGCTTTCTGAACAAAAGATCTGAGGAAAATGATCACAACCAGAAAAAATGTATTTTCAGCACAGAATGCACAGTGAACACTGGAGCATGATCTGTATGTTGAAAAGTGAAACGTTTTAGGTGGAAAGGTAGTGGGAGAGCTGAACATTGCAAACCAAAAAATACAAAGAATCCCCCCACCCCCCAAAAAAGCAAAACCAACCATCAAAAACAAACCCAACCCAAACAAAAAACACAAAAAATACCGTACAAAACCATAAAAGAAAAGATAATAAAATCTCCCCAAAAAACCCCAAAAGCATCTCCAGAAAAAGAACCTCCCCCTCCAATAAAGGACCTGTCATACACTTAGCTGTGTCATCACTCTTTGCTGTTACCTGTGACATTTCTTCACGAGCCATGTTTTCACTTGTGTTCTGGCTTCCTTATGCAAGCCATACTGATTGTATTTTACCTCTCGCACAAAATTAAATGGAAATTACTTCAGGTGACATGACGGTGTCTTCCTCCACATCTGTCCAACCAGGAAAATGAAAGCAATTCTCAGGAAAGGGAATATTCTAACACATTTCCTAAAGACCTAAGAGGCACTGAAAGAGTGAGCGTGAGAGAAGACAGCGACGGGGAATACACCAGTTTCCATAGCAATTGTCGGCACTGTCACATGGTTACCTAGGAACTAGTCCTGCGATGCTATGTAATTTATTTGTTTATGTTTGGCATGTTTCCAACTATGGTTCTCACAGAACATAGCCATTTTTCCCATTTCATTTCAGAAGGGCTAGGGTTAGGAACAGAAGGGTAAGAGTTTGACAGGTTCATATGTGCCTCGAATGACCCTCCAAAATAAAACTGGGTTTTTCTTTGAGAAAATAACTAATTCTAAATCTAAGAAAAACCCTGGGCTGCATCAATCACGTACATGACACGCAAGCCAAATTAGCCCAAACTTTGCTTCACACACCACAAACTGAACAGTGCTCAGCTGCTGTGCACAGCAGAAAAATGAAAACAAGTTCTCTGCAGGAACTGAAATGCAGAAGCTTCTTGGAGAATAGTTGTAACTAAATCACTACCATACAACTCGATCAGACTATTGAAAAGTTTCATCAGAAATGGGTCAAAATACTGAAATGTAGTTTGACTGTGAGACTGTGCAAGAAAGAAAACATGCATGGACATGTTTGTAAATCATTTGAGCTTAAACATAGCACATCGTTCAAACAGTAAATTGCCTGCAGCCAGGTGAAAATTGACATGGAATAATGAGAATTAATGTCCTAGTAGGAATTTCACTAGTTTAGGAAATATGCTCATTTGGGGTGTGAACATTTCGGGGGGGGGGCGGGGGGGGGGGGGG
>JASSRZ010000080.1:5243756-5260755 GCA_032164315.1 Malacoctenus gilli | reverse complement strand
ACACACACACACACACACACACACACACACACACACACACACACACACTCACACACACACACACACACACACACACATACACACACACACACACACACTGCTGTGGTTATTCCCAGACTGAGTCAAAATGCAAGCATAAGCCTGCCTGTCCGGTTTCTGCCAAACCTGATGTCTCCAATTCGCACGTGCCTTCACAAAGGAAGTGAGTTCCACATGTGGGAGCCAAAGCTCAGTAACTCACACCTTTCCCTCCCCCGCTCCATAATTACTCAACTCCGATTGACAGCTGGGGGTGAACTGAATGAGGACAGAGAGCCATCCATATCAAAGGGGTGCCTCTGTTTTAAATAGCCTTCCTCTGTCTCCCTGTTGAGTCTCTCTTCACACATTTATCATTCAACAGCATGACAAGTTCCTGCGTCTGTGAGCTGCTCCGTCTGTTGTCTGTGCATCTTTCGATTTACCACCACAGTATATCTAGCAACCTTCCCCCGGTGAAGCTGGAAGTCACAAAACCCACTGATGCTGGCAATAATGCAGCAAAGGGCCGCTGCAAAGCAATCATGAAAACTTGCAGAATATGGTCACATTTTTGTATAAACTATTTCCCTGGGGCAGGCTTATAAAAGCACAAACTTACAGCATCAAAATTGGCAGCAGTGACTCGATCCAATTCTGTTCAGAGTGCTGCATTTTGTATCAGAGCCAAGATCAAATGGTGTCTTGTCGTTAAAAAACGGCATATGATTCACACAACTTTCATTTGGAGAGTCTTGTGTTTGCAGGCATTGTGTGAATACACAATAGCTGCATGCACCATCTGCATCAGGACAAAACAGCTTGTCTTTCTTTTAGATAATTGATTATTTGAAATCTTAATTATTTTTGCAAGAACAGCAAAAAAGGTGCCAGACACTTATACTTAGTTATAAAAACGTGTTAATCCAACAATCTAATTGTTGTTATTTCATGGATCCAAAAATAATTGGTTGCAGTGATAAAACTTAAGAAGTCAAATAGCAGTCAGTGACTTTATGCAACATTGTAAAGAGAAAATAATGCACAATGATGAACACCTACTACAACGTCCATACAACAACAACAACTTATTGTGCTGTAAACTGTTTCAATATTCATGTCGGGCTTTTATTTGCTCGACAGGAATATTTCAGTGTTACAGTCTTGTTTGTTCATGAGGCTGGGAAACAGTTTCATTTGAGACCAACAGGGGGCAGTCTGTCCACGCAGCAAAGGCTTTGTGAACTATGAACCTTGAGTCTGATGTAACTACTACGTCATTATGGACAACAGAAATGCAGCATCATAAATTAGGCCATAAAATATGTTTGAAAATCAAACCTTTTAGTGCCCAGACTTGCTGAGGGGCACTTTATGACAAATGGTACTTTTTGACACCAGCTGATAACAGATCATCACTGTTCAAGCTGCATAAAGGTAAGCTGCAGGAAGGTATGGGCGCATTGATCAAAATGCCATCTCAGTCAGGCCATCCAGGAGAACAAAGTTCTCTTCCTCCTCCTCCACTTTAGTGAATATGGAGCATCTGCACTTGGCCTTTTCCTCACAACCAAGTTCCCCTGGGTAAACATGTCTCAAGAGGGGCAGCCTCATTACTCTTTAGACAAACAGATTTGGACATTTTGAAACCCAGACCAAAAACAACTCAGGTCTCCCCTGCCACTTTCCACTCTCCCAGTCCTATGTGTGACAGGAGGGTGTTGGTCGCTCTCACTCTATCTCAGGTTGTCTGTTTGCCTGACGCTTGTCTGGCTTGGCCTAGTTTCTTCTTGATCTCATCAGTCAATGTGAGGACCTGTGAAGGCCATCTTCTCATCTTGCTGTGTGAATCTCCGCCAGCTCGGCGCCTGTGTCAGCAGTTAGGGACTGACTCACAACCATGCAGTCTCCGCTCTTTGCTCCGGGGCCCACCAGCCAAGGGAAGAGTGTCTCCCTCCCTCGGCAGACTCCCTCATTTGCATGCCCATATATCACTCAGAAAACTGACACCCAGCCACACAACAAGGCATGACACAGTGTCACGAAGCGCAGCGGGCCAAATTGCAATGCTATGTGATATTAGCCTCTCAGCATAAAGAAGCTATTAATGCAGCCCTTTGGGTGGTGGATGCTGGAATCAATCAAGCTGGAGCAGTACTTCTCTCATGTGTGGCTCATGTCTGAAATCAAAGCCACTTTATCCTCTTGTAGCAAGAATATGTCAAGTACGTGTGACGTTCTGACATGAAACAACCAACACATATGGCTGATTCAAAGCTCGTCGCACATTCACAGTGCAATGAGGTATTGTTGCATTTTCTAAAACTTAGCAGGATCTAAGAGCGGCAAAATTATACTTCTGGTGAGAACGATTCAGCACACAAGGTACAGCGGGCACGCCAATAATTTGTGCCATAATGACAACTAATATAGCTCCTGGAGAGGCCCAGTCAAAAGGGGCTCCATGAAATATAAATAAATGAGGAGTCTGTGCTTTTGAAAATATAAAAGGAGTTTCCCTATACTCCTCTCCCACATTAATCTGTATGCATTTATGTGGAACACGAGTGGTTTATTTATGTTTGACTTTGTTGTTTATTCATCTAGCAAAGTGCAATTAACATCATTACATTCAGTCACATCAAATTTAACAGTTGTGTTGCACATTGAGTTTATAGCAACAGCTAATTACTGTCGATTTGCTTTAAAAATAGCAGAGGCTTCAGCCAGACTCCCAGCACAAAATCAGTGGAAGTCAGTGAGCTGATGCTCAGATGGGACCAACAAATGCCGACTCCCCAGTGTTGTGTCTTTCTCTGGCAAACTGACAGGCCTCCTCGTCAACAATTTTCACTGGGAATGAGTGCACACACTTTGCTGTCCACAGCACTGTCGAGTATTCGCAGGAAGAATAAGATTGTTTCCTGGTGGACACATAATGCAGGGATGGTGGGGTTATAGGAAGGAGGGGGTCTCTTTTTTTGTCACTCTAAGCTTGAGTCTGCAGCATCGCTTGTGGAAAGGTGGACTCCAGGGCTGAAACGGGGGATACACTTCTCAGATAAGCCCAGGCTGAACATTGTACACCATGCATGCATTCATCACACAAGACTTCATAGCCCCAAATTGTCTCTTTTGAGAACTAATTCAGTGGTGTTAAACTTTATATTCCTATTTAGGGTTGGCACTGCTGCAGGATGAATTTGGACTCCTGACCTCAGTATTTTAGAAACCTTGGCTACAGTGCTGCACCCCAAAAGGCTTCTTATTTTTTTGCAGAACACATTTAAATTTGAATAGGGAAAGCTGGACTGGATGTAATAACATTACTGGTGGCTGAATTTCATGTGGGCGCTTCATCTTGTGGAGCCTGGCTGGTATGCTGATCTATGTTACATAGATTGTACATTGAGTCTTGGGCAGATCTTCAGCAGCATATGGTACTTTTCTGATGTTACCATCTGAGATGGACTATAAAAACCTAATGATACGCCAGGTTAGTTATGAATGCTACTATGTTAAGCTTTAAGCAAACATGGTTTTTTTGTTGCGATTCAGGTAAACATGTCTTCAAAGCTCCAGGTTGTGGATTGCAGTGCAAACAGACCACCCCTATGTGATGTGTTCAGAATTTGACTCATCATAGCTTGAACTCCTCTCAAATTGCCACGCCATCCAAATATTTTAGCCGAACATACCAAGGCTTCCAAATTCACGTATTTTCATGTTGTATGACCATAATGTGACTAAGGTGAACGAGGCCTTTAACTCCTTACTGAATGTAGACAGACAAGACACAGTTTGTTGAGAAAACAGAGCAGACAGCGGGTGTTGTTTATTCAAAATGTGACCAAACACAGCAACAAACCCATACAAAAGAGTGTCATGATACAAAGATTTTTCTTATGTCTAAATTTCTCTTTCAGTAGTTTGTGGAGAAAGGAACAGAGCTGTGCCAATAATACGCACATTATGGCACACGTGTAGAAAGCTTCATAACCGCGTTGGTCATTTACGAATCTGAACTTCATTGTGATATACTAGTGCTCCCCTCCCCCCCACACACACGCACACAAAAAATTACAAACCATTTCCGCCCCTAGCTGGCTTTGGTATGTAGCCTTTAAACAGTTAAACCCGGTGAGGCGGCACTGAAGCTAAAACTATTTGTTTCGCGTATCGGCGAACAATTCCTGGTGAATATATCTTCGCCTGGAATGACCTGGACCCGCCCCCCACAGACTGCTGGATCCGGACCACCCTACGGAAACCCACGCCGCTCCCGCAGCCCCGCGGGAACATTTCGGCGTGTCGGCGAACAAAACAACACAACTTGCTCCCCATTTTTCCTCCCCTCGGTGAGCCGCACGACTTCCCGCTTGTTATCTTTCCGCACACACGCATAAGGGCTGGCTTTGCTGAGAGTGGAGAGCGAGCGAGCGAGCGAGCGAGCGAGAAAAGAGAGAGAGAGCGAGAGATGGGGGGGGGGGTACTTCCTTTCTTTTTCCCGGTCGCGGCGGTCTTCCTTCAGAGCGCGCCTCTTCCTCCTTTCCTCGCTATTCTTCCCCCCTCCCTCCATTACAACCTGCAGGGCTCTCCGCCGCGATGGCAGTCGAGGCGATAGCATGAGTACATCCCACAGGTGTGTTCCCAGCCAACTGAAACGCGGCTCCCGGAGACACGCGCTCGCACGCACACCTGGAAATTAGGCTACCATGTGACTCGGCACCTGGGCGTAGAGAAACTCCCGATAACCTAAACCAGAGAGACTTTTTTTCTCGAGCCCGTGCCGTCTCGCAACGGGAATTGGCGAACAAGTAGCCTGTTTTCTCCGGAATAGTGCCTTTTTCTGAACCTCCCCCAAATCCACGGGACGCTAGGGGCGAGTGAAATGTAAACTTGCTCACGGACCTGTTTCTTTTTACTTCTTCTATTACTTAACCAGAGGGCTTCTTCGGTGTTGGGACCGCTGTGTGCAAACTACTCTCTTCGCTCCTTCTCCTCCAAGGTGAGTTCTGGGAAACGCATCCACGCCGGGCTGGGTCTATTTGCTTCATAGTAAAACCGTAGTATCAATTTCAGATGCCAGTAAATATGAGCCCCAAGTTTTGATAGCATATTTTACGCCCTATCGCAACAGCATGGGACCGTGAACCGTGCCCGCGCCTGCCTTACGCCGCCGTGGCAGCGCCGCTCTTTACGCCCCTGTTGTTGTGCTTGTGCTGCGTTTACGAAACATGTCCTACAATGTTATAACACAATGATACGACACGTCCCGTATTACTTTCAGGATTTTTTGGAAGACGGCGATGCAAAGAAAAACAGCGCTTGAAGTAGCTTTCGTAAAAAATGTGGAACATGCCCCCACAGCGCTGTTTTCGCTCAGGAGTTAGGAAATGCTTTTAATGTTTTTAAGGCTTCATGCCGCTCCTGACTGCGCGGCTCGCAAACTTGTTCCGCTGTTCTCAAACTCAACAGCTGATTGTTTGAAGGGTTGGGAGGAGGGAAATAAAGCCCCCCTGAAGGCATGTTCTTCTCCTCCTCCAAACCACACATTTCATCCCAGGGAGCGATTCTCGCCATGGCATCTGCTCGGTCACCGCACAAGGAGATGTCTGTCACCTTGCGCGGGCAATTTCCGTGAGAAATGTGCTCACAAGCCGTATTCCCTCACCGCCTGACAGTCAATTGTACATCAACATCGGAGCCGGCAGAAGTAGAAGCGAACGTTGCCCGCCCCCGTTTGTTTTCTGACCCCCCTCTCCCTCCCTGCCTTGTCTTTCGATTGCAGAACAAGGAGACAGAAGCACTATTCATGTCCCCGTTGAGTCTCCTGTGCCATGCCGTCAGTCTGTATCTCCCGGTCCCTGGCGCAGCCCTCAGCAGACCACTGTACCGCCTTGTTGCCTTTCTAAATCGTCCTTTTATTTTTGCAAAGCCATCCTAGCGGGGATGGATTAGTGGAGGAGACGGGCACGTGAAGGCAGGAGAGGCA
The DNA here is from genome assembly GCA_032164315.1 of Malacoctenus gilli. Lineage (NCBI taxonomy): Eukaryota > Metazoa > Chordata > Actinopteri > Blenniiformes > Labrisomidae > Malacoctenus > Malacoctenus gilli. Next base: position 5,254,742 of record JASSRZ010000080.1, on the reverse strand, counting down.
GATTTGCTGGTAGTGGAAGTGGAGGATGGGAAAGGGGTCGGAGCAGGGGGTCAGCCTCCCAGTTCCCCGATGACAGTGGGCGAAGGTGCCATCTGCTAGTACAGACACACGGAAGCGGTCCAACAAGCGGGCTGTTTGCTCGTCCTTCCCTCCTTTCCAGAAATCTCTCCCTTTCTTCTCTCTTCTCTGCCCCACAATGCTTCATTCAGTGTTTATCGCCTCTGCTCTGAATAAATAGAGACACCACCTTATCAGTGCGGAGGAGAGGGGTGATAAATGTTTTCTTCTGCTCCCCGCAAGGGTGAAAAAGACAAGCGTACTGCACTTCTTCATCACAGATGCTCTTTTCAGGACAAGTGAATGGGACACATTTCTCATGCTGGTCCTGTTAGTGTTCCTGGCTTCGGCAAGACAATCCCAAAAGCCGAATGCACACTCATGCCCCATAATGCTCGGGCATCAGCGACAACAACAAAGAAAGCAGGCATTTCCATGATTCCACCTCTCCTCCCTCCCCGTCGAGGGTAATGGGCCACTTTTCTCTGGAAGTGAAACAACTTTGTGATGAGATCCACATGTTTCATGTTTTTTTTTAAGCTCCACGAAGAGAAAGAAAAAGCTTCGGACCTGGAAATCTGAAGTAGTGAAACTCTGACTCAGCTGTTAAACCCCCCCATGTGTTTTGGGTGAGCAAAAGTTCATCGTGGCCTTCAGTGTCACACAGAGTTCTCTCAGGTAGTTCAATCCACAACATTCTGCTCAAGCTTCCAGGCCCAACCCTCAGCTGCGTTTGGTTTTTTTTGTTTTTTCAGGTCAAATGAATTCAAACTCATCAGTGGCCTCTTTTGTTTGTTTTGCAAGAGATTTCTGACTTCTGTCATTTTTTTTCCATTTTAAAAATATAACCATAACCCTCGTCAGCAACAAGCAATGCCTCCTGTTTGCTGTGTACAGTCTAAATATACCCCAGAACAATGTGATACATGAAATGCATGTGCAGCACTGGTGTAATTCAACTGGCTCATTCCAAACTATTTATTTATATCCCTTTTCGCTGTTATCTACTAATTACAGGATATAATCCATTTCATAATTGCATTTCTTTTTCATTCTGACTTGCTTTCATTTTGAAGGATGCAGAGTTGCAAACTTTCTTTCAGCTCCCACTGGACTTTGGACATAAAAGAGGAGTGGCGCCCATGAGAAAAGTCCGCGTGTGATGCCTCGTTCTTGTCACTTATCTAAGGTACACATTGACAGAGCGCATTGGCTGCTGCTTGACATGTGTGTCAGCCTGGCATGAGATGGCTGGAAAATCTGCGATGTAGAGATTTCCATGAGAGATTGCCGCGTCTTTTCATGTCTGGGGATTATCGTGTGGGGACGGGCTGTCGTGCTAAGGTCTCTCTTTGATCCTATCTCTGCCTGGTTTTACAACTGCCATCCAGCAAACCCCTGGACATCATGGCCCCGTCCCAAACCCCCACCCTAAACACTGCCCTTTCTTCCCTTTTTCCCCACTCTTGGTCTGATGTCGTGTTTTTTGTGACTAGCACATTGCACCCCTGCAGCCCCCCGCAGCGCAACATGCTTTTGTCACATGTTGCTCGAGCAGATGTATAGCAGGCCTGTGAGGTGTGATCATGCCAATTCTCATTCTCACCCTCTGAGCAGCAGGCTGTGAGCTCGGATCACCCTGGCCCCACTCTGCTCTCAGAACCACCGAAGGAGCACTTCGTGTTGCCTGAAGTTAGTTCAAGTTTGCCGCGGCCTTTGGTTTAACCTGCTGTCTCCACAGGCCTCCACGCCGAGCACTTCAGCCTCCGACATTATGGTCAAATGGAGCTCAGCAGGATGGGCTTTTACCTCTAAAACACCCCTGACACTTCCTCAACCCACACTGTTTTTCATCACATGTCCACAACCAGCGACGCCACGCATTCAAACAGTCCCGACATAATTCCTCCCCACGCCGCCCACTGCTGCGCTCCCCCTGCCCTCACCCCTAGCTTTAAACATTGTGCCTCTTCCGTCCTCTCTCACCGCTCAGAGCAGGAGTAAGGGAAACATGATGAATATTGTAAACATGCTCAAACTCCTGGAGCAGCTAAATGATACCCACATGGGGAGGGAGTTGCCCTAATTGCTTAGTTGAGAGGTTGTGGGCAGGATGTTCTGCATAAGACATCCCAGTATTTTTAAAATGAGAGACAGAGAGACGGCGAGGCGGGAGGGGAGAAGGCAGGTGTGATAGGAAGTTTACAGAGGTAGGTGGCTGCTTAGAAAAGCGTTAGCCCGGAGGAAATCATGATCTCCTCTGCCGTTCAAAGAGCATTTTGGGAACAACAGTTGTGCTGACTGTCAGCAGTGTTGACATTGCCCAGGTGAGGACTTGAAAACCTGTGATGGCTCCAGAATACAGACGTTTGCTGCCAGTCGCTGTTGCTCTGCTGCGCTTGTACTAACCCACTGAACTTGTAGGACTGTAAAAGTGTCCAGACAGGAAAAAGACCATTGTATGTAACTCCAGGCTACATGTTTGTGTTGTGGTTCATGCTTTTTGCCTTGAAGCTGAATGGTTATGGGTCTATGCGTTTTGTGGCACTTCTGTGCAGAGTTTGTAAGTTCTCGCTGTGCGTGCGCGGGTTTTTAATGTGGGTCCAGTCTGGCTGTCCAAAAGCTCAAAGTTCATTGAAGAAAAATTTTCCATTAATGTGAATGTGTAGTTGTGTTGTGTCTCTCTGTGACAGCCTTTCCAGGTTTAACCCCATTTTTGTCAAAAGTCAGCTGGGATTTAGCCTGAAACCAGACAAAGTCATAGTCGCACCTGATGGATACTTTCAATAGTTGTGTTCAATTATTCTACTTGAAGCACTATTGGCAACCTCTTGTTGTAATTACAACAGAAAAATAGTCTGGTGACAGACTACATAAGGTTACATGTAACAACAGGCCCTAATACTGAAGGCTACTGTTTGTGTTGCAGGAAAAATGACATGTCAAGCACTTACAAATTGAAGAGTGTGAACTGACTTTGAAATTGGTTTGCAAATAAAATATTGTTTGGAGGAGGTAACCAAGTTTTGGTGCTCAAACATGGCTTAAGTGGAAGTGGGTCCCTTCAATACTTCCACTTATGTGTTTATTTTAGTGTCCAATTCTGCTTACTGGTTGGAATGAAGACAGGAAACTTATTTTTATTGCAAAATGTTCAACCTATCCACAGTCGCCACGTCTGTGTCTATTTTTCTGGAGATTTGATTGCCTAAGTGTCACCGAGGGTTCCTGTGCTGACCGCTCAGTCCACTGGCTAAAGTTCACAACCTGCCTGCTGCATTTTGCCCGACAGCAGAAGGAATCTGAAAACTCATCAGCAAACATGAGAGTGAAGGGGAGTGAGGAGGGGGGGTCACCTTGATTTCTATCCAGGGAAATCTTAGTCTGATGCTTTCTTCTCAAGGTTTGTATTGGTAGGAGAAGAGAGAGCTGCAAGTTAATTTATTTTTTGCTTTGGTAATTGAGTCTGGCACATATTGCTATCAAAATACTATCCATTTAAACACTTCAGAGGGAAGTCAGTCACGTCTGCTTCAATCACAGTGACGTGATGAGTGATGTTTAGTGCACCTCCCTTGCTTTATGATGAAAAGAGGACTCAGATCTCGCAGACTCTGCCATATTGAAGATGAGTCAAAGCTTCATTTCTGTGCAAATTGAGGGTGCCTGTGTAGGATTTGGCAGCTTGCTGATACATCTTTCCCTGAGAGATGTGGTTTGAAATGGACTTAGGTGCACACTAACCACAGAATAATGGAAACCGTGTAGAGCAACTTATTCCACCTGTAATGCATTCCCACTGCACTTTTTGTTCTTTACTGAGAAGTTGCTCCATGTGGAGTGCCATTTAATCCTTGCTACGGCCCCGTTGGGTGGAATTCATTTTTATCTGTGTGAGTCATTGAGCAGTTAATCCTCAAACTGACCAATTTACTCCAGCCAAGATCATTTTTAATTATCACCTCTGCTTTACTGCTAATATGACGTCCAGCTGGTTTATGTTAATATGATAGTCACTGTCGAGTGTTGGCCATCTTCATTTTTGATATTTTGCATGTACACCGGGCAATTAATTATGAAGGACTGGATGTGAGTTGCAGCCTGAAATGCTGGGTGACAGATGCATGAAGGGTCAGTCCACTGGTGGCAGCTGCAGATGAAGGTCACCTCAACCTGAGAGAGCAAAGGGAGAAGATAATGTGGCAAACAGAGAAGGACAAAGCGGGACGGCCTAAAATGGCTGTGCCTAAAAAATGCTCGTCTCCTGTCATGGTCACCTTTTCTGTCCAAATGGAGACGCTGTGTTCAGAAATCAAAAAGGATGCTTTTTAAAAATGTCCGGCTTTGTTTTTTTGTGCACGCACCACCTACAGGCTTGGTGCGTGTGTTTTGGCCATGAAACTTCCTGACTGGACTCTGTCTTTATAAAAAGAAAAGTTTTGAAAATGGTGGCCTCATAAAGTTGACGGATGATGTGTTCTGGTCTGATAAAATTTGAAATACATCACATGTTGCATTTGGATTTCATTTTGTATGGTTCTGAACATTGTTCGATGTTCTGCCCTTCTAGTTCTTCAAGAAATATATTTTATCTTACTTGGTTTTCTATTAAAAAAAACAGCTTAAAGGCAAAAACCATCAGTATCAGGTGTGTTTGCACTAGCTCCAAAATAGCAACAGCATTTTTATATCTTGAGAAACTGTGTGCTGTCCTTATTATATCTGGCATCTGCTGAAACCTGCTAGCTGCTGGAAGTGGACTTGGGGATGGCAGCACTGCTGGAGGTGGGGTGTCTGTCTTTTCCTTGTCTGGTTTTGTCAAAATGTAAAATCTGGCAAGTCTTAATGGTGGAAAGAAGAAGAGATATGGCACATACCTGCACTTATTAGTCTGTGCGCTCCTTTAACACTGCCACCCGTCATTATGTCTTTGAAAGAAAATCTAATGCTGAATGAGTGAAATGGAAATGTCATGGTTGCAGCTTTATTTAAAAATGAGCTAATTTCCTTGCACATTGCTTCAACAGAAGCAGTTTGTATGTCGCTATGCATCCAAACACGGAATCCAGATCCAACCACACAACTTCTGTTATCAAGCTGGGCTTATACAGCATACAACGTATAGGGGAGGTTATCTTCCTTTTATTAGATTTTGGAATGAAATGATATTCTGAAAATAGGAAATGCTTCTTTCCTCTCAGCGGCGTGTCCTTGTCTCTGCCAAATGAGGTGGGCTTCGTGGCCTTTCAGTCGCCTATGATCCAAGAGGGACCTATTAAAATCTGTTCATACAGTGATTGTTAAAGTTACTGTGAATCTAGTTAAATGCCACTGGCTCTGTTGCTTCTCATCTGTCAACTGACAGACCATTGTAATGGTGGGAGCAGTCTCAGCAGCTGCAATGACACTGCCAAAGATACTGCTTTAACCTTAGAGAGTGACATTTTCTAGTCATCACCAGTCACTGAAATATATGGCTGCTAATCTGGGATTCAGTTTTGCTGTGGTAACAGCATATAGTTTAAGAGATGTTTTTGTGTTTATCGATACTCGTGGTGAAATTAGCCACCCGGTGCAACTGCAGAGTGATTCAGCAGGGAAACAGCAGAGTAGAAAATGCACACGCCCCTAAAAAACTAAATCCTCTGACAAATAACAGCAAAAAATGGGCAGAAATGTTGCGCCGAGAGCTGAGCTCTGTCACATTTTGTTGCATGCAACTTTGGTCTTTTGCAGCAATCAGGAAGGACGTGAGTGTGAGCCAGGTCTTTACCTTTCTTTTGACCTTGTTGTGTTGGGCATTGCTATGGACTAAAAGCAGACCTGTATGAGTGTGCTGCACTTTGGTTTGGTAATGATGTACGGGACCTGTGCGTAAACAGGCAACCATGACCCCGGCGCTGGAACGATGTAGAAGTGTTCACTACTCCTCTGTTGGTTCCTTCCCCCAATATCAGCGCCTCTGAAGGACTCTACTTCTCCTTATCAGCAGTCTCTCTGTCTTGCCTCCTCTCCACCATAACTTCTTTTTTTCCTGCAGAAATCTTTTTCCAAACTCTGCTCTTTGTCTTTTACCTACTCGGTGTGTCTGTAGTCTACGTGGATATTAATCCTGGTGCTTCAAACCTGCCCAGGGCTCGGAGCTGTCTTCCGAAATGCAGATCTGTGGCGGTGTCATCATAGCTCTATGTCTTGGGTGTCTGTGCTTGCCCCCCAGCCTCACTCTCCTATTCATGCAGCTGTGATGACATGCATTATTCCTCACTGACTCATCTGGGCAGCCTCAAAGCTACCCAGTTTGGTTTCCCATCTTGACTTTTTCAGCAAAAAAAGAAAGTGGTGAAATAATTTATGCTGGTGTCTGCAAATCATGTCGACTTTTTATCTGCTTTTCCTCTTCCTTTTTCTCACCCTCTTTGGTGTTATCTGTATACAGTGACTCAGACATGTGATGGTCATGCAGATAATTCCTTCCCGCATGGCTCATTTTCGTCCTTTGACACGGTTTCACAGTGTTCCCCTTTTTGACGGATCTGTGTTTACAGTTGCTTTTTAGCCTCTAACGAAAGCAAATGATAGGTTGAGGAGAAATGACATCAGAGTCGCAGCCACATGTCCTTGTAAGAATGCCTAAATATTTACATGCCCCCATGACACATGGTGACTTACCAACTCAGACGACGATTTGTTTGGCCTGAAAGTTTTTCAACTCAGCCCTGTGGTTGCTTCTTTCTCCTCTAAGTACCTCTTTTCTACGTCCTGTCTGAGCTGATCCGATGTCACGTCCCTCAATAGGAACGGGCTCTTTAATTACAGTCATTAGCCAGAGTAGATCTGCTGCTGGGGTTACAGAACCTTGTCACAAAGACCTCGTCTCTTTTCCTCACCACACACGCGGCAAACTATTGCTGCTCTCCAGTGCATTCTCTGAAAACAAGCTGCAGTTACGCTGTTTACAGAAAACATTCTGCCAAATTGGATCCCCAAATCACACAAGTCTCACCAGGAGACATTTTCTCCTTCTTCTCTCATCCTCCATCAGTTGGAAATGGAGCCAAAATGTGCCGAATTCCAATAACAGATTGAAGCAAAGTGGGGTGTTAAAGGCCATGTCAGCCGCTGTTTGTTCACCAGCACACCGATGCTGTTCGCACCGGGCTGGAGGAGCCATCTACCCGCTACTGCAGACCTCCATTAGGTTCTCTGTTGCCATAACTGCAGTCGACCTGGTGCTCTGACCATTATATCTCCTGCCGTGGCCAGTGGTTTTATTTTGAACCAGTTCTCAGTTTGACTTCCGGCCCTTGCCTGCCATTAAGGTGTCATGACAAAGTCTTGTGTGCCCCTTGTTTCCTCGTAACACGGAGTTCGGCCTCCTCTTTAGGTAGTGGAAACAGCCAAGTCACATCTCGGTCCCACTGGATTCTCATGTGTCTCTCCACCTTCCAACTTGAAAACAAAACATTATCCACCCCCCCCCCCCCCCGAGCAACACACTAAAACGACACATCTGTTCCGCACGTATGTTATAAAGAAAACAAGCACGCATCATTAAAACCCAGTGAGATTATTAAACCTGGTGTAATTCCAAGTGATAATGTGTCTCTTGCTTTCATATTAGAAATCTGATTAGATTGGATTTGAGTGATGCCTTGTGTGTTTGATTTGCGCATACACTGTGTTGTTTGTTGGAGCTGACCACACATTTGAATTTTTACAGGCTTAAGGGGTTTTACTGGTGCAAGGGTGTGACCATATTGCTGTGACAGTATTTATCAGGAGGGGAAGAGAAGCTTGTGATGCATGACATGTCGTAATTGTGTAAAGTTCTGGTATAGACCAGCGTGTCTTGGCTGCAGTTTGGCTGTTTTTTTTCTTTCAACATTTGATGAAGTAGGTTAAGCCTTGGAACAAACCGATTAGGTGGGGGGAAAAAAAGAATACCGGTCGTGCTATCGAGTTTCCCCGTGCTGCACATCGCTATTGAGGAAGTGTGGAAAGACACCAGACTACACTTGTACCTTTGTGCAGTGGCATGCACCTCATGATGGCCAGTGTTGATGGTAATAACAGAACACACGCAAGGCTCAACTCTGTATTTCGGAGCATTATTAGTAGCAGCAGACCACCCGTGGAGTCCAGACAAATAAAAATCCCATTTCCTCCTTTTCCATTGGTGGTATTAAGAGCTGAGGATTGTGCTGGTGCCTGAGTGCCCGTGAAAAAGCCACTCTGTGTGTGAGCAGTTAAAGCCCTCTCAGCGCAGCAAGGGTGAGGCCTTCCTTCTGTATGCATCGCCCCAGTCGGTGTGATCGATTCACTGTTTGCTCTGTCTTGTCTAAGTGCGAGCTCACATTGCCCTGCTCTGCCCACAGACAGCAATCTGGACTTTGACCGTGGAAAACCAGCCTCCTCTTTTGCTACCAAAGCACAAACAATACACAAATGTATACATGTACAGTGAGTCCACGCGCAGTCTGTCTGACGGCCTGAGGGAGGTAAGCAGCTCAGGAGGGAATCCATGAATTCCTCATAACACAATCTGTTGCCTGATCAATAATTCAATTCTGTCTGTGGGCAAGCATGTCTGGATCCAATCTCACCTGCACCTCCCTTGGCCTCTTCTTAACAAGGTGGGTGTTGTGTCCTTGAGCTGAGCCCGGCTTATGTCTGCGCTGTTCTGTGTGTCCTTGTGTGTGGCGATGACTTGGCTTGGGTTAATTCTCCGGCAGTGGTTGTTCTAGTTCATTGTTGTGTATCCACTTCCCTTGTGCATGTGTGCGCACGCATGAGAGCCCTTACCCATTGTGGATTACAGAGTGCTCATTATTTCAACTATGTACATATCTCGTGTCTTTGTGTCCCCAGCTGTGTGTGGATGTGAGAGCGTCCGTTTACAGTTTTGGCACAGCTGATGTGTTTTGGTGTGGATGTGTGAGTCTGAGCTTATTGCATGATCTCCCTTCAGGCAGCGAGACAAATCAAAGGCATGGATGTCATTAAAAGGTATAGAGCCTGTGGAGAGGTCAGTGGCTAAGTTCTCTGATTAGTGGGCTCCGCCAGGCTGCCTGGATACGGAGTTTGGCAGCGGTGTGGGTGGGTTTGTGATTGAGGATGGGGGGTGGGGGGGCTCCTCTCATCAACATTCTTCTCATCCCACTCCAGCCAACATGTGGCAGATGCTGTGCCCAACAGTCTTTCTCGTTGCAGGATCTGGCCTTATCCTCCAGGGTCAAGGACAAAACCCAGGGGCACAGATTTAGCCCCAGCTCCAGTGGCCCAGTCCTCTCCTGCTGCCCCTCGATTCCTGTCCATGCCTCATGGGTTCCCTACTTCCAGTTCTGTTTTTATCCCTCTTTGAGTGTTTTATCAAAGGCCACATTCAGTTTCCATCCCAGCGACAGCCTCTCTCGCTGCATATCAAGCTGCACCGGTAACTCAACGAGCAGCTTTCTGGGTCGTTAGTAACTCATTCCAGGGCCCAGTCTCCTATCAAAGCCAGCGACCATGAACCAGAGATGACTTTCAGCCAAGGGCAAAGTGTGCGTGTAGCTGTGAATTAGAGGGAAGGGGATGTGTCTGATGGTTGCCTGACTTTGGGCAGTTTCTTCCTTTTCTTCTGAATGGTCTTTCTGTTTGCTCCTGCTGTCTCATTCCCCTGTGTGCCTCTCAGTTTAATGCCCTTCCAGATAAAACAACGCCAGTAAACTTCCTCTTTGTTTCTCTCCCTCCCTCTCTCGCTGATAACCACGCTATCTAAAAGTAGGCCCTGGCAGCACTCGCTGTCTATTCACTTTCCCCACTCCACCCCCCTCACCTCTGCTTCCTCCCTTCTCGTAGGGTGGGGTGTATTGTACGTAATCAGTAGATGGGGAGGAGGGTGGGGGTGGGGTAAATGGTGCTCCTTTTTTTTTTTTCCCTAACATTTTTTTCCCCTTTCTTCTCTGGGCTGCCAGAGAAGGTGGTGGGAGCGATTGTGGATGGAGAGGACTGGCGCATATCTGCTGACTGTCACTTCCATTAAGTGTGTTGTCCTCAGCCACTGCCTCCCCTATATGCCCGGACCCGGCTCTCAGTAAACTGCCTTTGTTCAGTGTCCAGCCCCTCTAATCCACACTCCCTTCAACATTAAACTTTGCCTACACAAGGGCTTAGATCAATTTTCAGGTTATTTTTGTTGCTTTACAGAGTTTTATCAGAGTTGAGGGTTTCTATAAACGTATATATTTCTTGCTGTGAGGTTTTGGCACCAATTTCCCTCAAGAGCAGATGGGGGGGGGGGGTCACAATAATCCACAGTCGGTGGTGCAGGTCCCACTGCTTCTCCGTTCCCAGTGTCTGTCCCACTCAGGCTCAATCAATTAATAAAACTTGACATTTATTGGAGAAAACAAATAAAAATGCTCGGCTGGGGGATTGACTTGTATGAAAACTGCTCTCCCATTTTTCTGTTTGTTTACATATCAATGGACGTCCTGATCCCCGGACAGCAGCACGCTGCCAAAAAAACACAGGCCTCAGAGGAATCCAGTTTAACACTGCACAAGTGCCTTTTCTAAAGGTTAGCGCTGTGCCTCTGGATGTCGATGTCTGTTTAGCAGAATAATCAGTGTTTTAATTAACAAAAGTCAGTTCGGAATATCAATTATGGTTTTCCTTTATCTGTAGTCATGTCACACCAGGAAACAATTAGCAATGATTGGGAGTTTCTATTGTCTCTTGCTGGTGATAATTAGATACTTTTTTTAATAAATATTTTTTTCAGACATTGCTTCCAATCCTGTCCTGTGCTCCTGTTTGTGGTTTTGTTTACTTCTTTATGAAGAGTAATGAATGTGTGTGTGTGTGTGTGTCTCTCTCTCTCTCTCTCTCTCTCTCTCTCTCTCTCTCTCTCTCTGTCTCTCTCTCTGTCTCTCTCTCTCTCTCTCT
>JASSRZ010000080.1:5183495-5205416 GCA_032164315.1 Malacoctenus gilli | reverse complement strand
CCCCCCCCCCCCCCCCCCCCCCCCCCCCCCCCCCCCCCCCCCCCCCCCCCCCCCCCCCCCCCCCCCCCCCCCCAATTACCTTGGAGGTCTGCTGCCTCACATTCTTTTGACGCCTTTTGGAGGGCTGCTTTTTGGGTTTGGATCAACGTGGTCGAGCCCGAAGGGGAGACCGAGTTTTTGGTTTGGGGAGTCAGAAGCTGCAACCCCCCTCCTCAGCTTTGTGTGGTCCCGTGTATCACACTCTCGGTTTTTCTTCTCACTCTTTGTTCCTGACTCACATGGTTCAACGTGCCGAGGGGGTTTCTGTGCTCCCTGGCACAGAGAGACCCCAGCTGCACAGATGTGCTGCCTGGCTCATAGTTTTTTAGCATTCGCCTAGAGCAGACACCCCCTCCAGGACCACCGGCACTGATGAGGAGCCGTGGAGGCTTCATTTGGCAGCGTTTTAGTTTACATGGGGGGCTTCTGTCCCCAGACCCCCCCACCCCCCCATACGCCACCACACCTACCCTGCGTCTGTCATCCTGAGTGTTTCTTTGAAACAAGGGAGGCTGCCAGGAGGGTGAATTCATCATCGCTTTTGGCCCAGGGCGCTACATTTAACATTTGCGCCCAAATGGAAAAACGTGCACAGCACAACAAGAGACGCGGGGACCCTCTCGGCCGTCCACTGAAAATTGAGGAGAGAGGACCGCTCCGCCTGCCCTTTCCTGTTGATTATCCATCACCCCAAAGCTTGTTGAAAAATCATTTACTGTACGCGGAGGTGATTGACGACTCAAAAACGGAGTCTGCATGCCTGCCTCATCACTCCTCCCCCACAGACATAATACTCTCCCTCAGAGGACGAACAAACACATTCCCAACACAATCTCAAATTGTTTCCGGCGATGTGACACCGAAAGTTCAAAGTGGGCTGGAGGGCCTTTGCTGGCAGAAAACATCACAGTTCTCAATAGTTAACACCCCTGGAGAAATGTTGCTCTTGTCACTGTTTGTCTGGTTCTATCAGAAACTTCGCACCGAACACACGGCGGCAGAGTTTGACCTGCTTGGTTCAGTGAAGCGGTATCCATCACCGGAGAAGAGCAACGAGACCAAGGCTACAGATAAATGGGCTGGTTTTTTTGCTGTCTTTACCAAGTGAAAGCCATGCTGACCAGTGCTCAGTGACCTAATACCGACGAGTGATTCGGTCCAAGGCAGAAAAGCTGCTGCTTGTTGTGGCAGCGTGAGGGTGGGTGGGCAGGGGGGCTCGGCTGTGAAGCGGTCTAATCTGACCTTGGAGTCAGCCCCAGTTTGCTGTTACGTTTACTGGTGGGTTTATACAATGTTATGCGGATTAAGTGGAAACTTCTGGAGAATCCCTTCTAATCCACCGTTCCTCCTGATCAAAGGGAGCCAGATAGCTCAGACTTGAACTCACTTTTTCTCCCCACTGTATTTTTCCTTTCTTTGTACCCCGTCTGCACTGTCGATTCAAATTTGCACTTTGCCCCAGTCTTGTCTGATTGCGCTGCAAGGATGTGGGGGCTCAGATAGGGCAAGAGAAATTGGACTGGGAATATCTTTTGTGTTGGCGCTTTCCCTGAAAGTAATTGGCTGGAATGGTGAATTGGAAAAAGAGAGAGAAGGAGGGAGAGAGAGAGGGAGAGAGAAGAGGCGGAGAGAGAGGTCTATGGTCGGTCATGTGTGTGAGTTGTGTGAAGGTTCAATTGACTACAGGACTTTCTATATCTGCTCCGTCACCGTGATGATTCCTCCCTAATTTTCCAGGGCTGTTATTTTCCTCCTCTCAATAAGCACATGCACGCACCCAATTTATTCCAATCAGAATTTAAATTTGTTTATGTAGCTGCGAATCACAAACACGCCTCTGGGGTTTTACAATGTGCACAGAATACAATAGGTGTCTAAACATACAATTACCAATTATTGCCGCTCAAACTGCTCTTACACCAGATTATTTGTGGCTTCTTTCATGTTCGCAGGTGCGTTTATTTGGCACGTAGCATTTTTGCCTGGAGGTCGCGTTGTTGTACAATGTTATCCTGATGAGGTCCGTAGTCTCGTTGAGCAGCAAAAAGTTGTAAGTAATTCTGAATATGCTTTCTGAAATTTATACAATAGCATGTGATCTCAATTTATTTCAATTCCCTACAATCTGACTCTCACAAAGTTCAAAGTGGAATCGATTTCTTTTGTCTTGCTGCTTTCAAGTGAGAGCAGAAGCTCGTAGTTACCGCTCAGTTTAACAGGTTTGTTAATGCTAGCATTATTAAAGATGAACCACAGAGTTTGTGACCTTTTTGTTTTTCCAAATAAAACGGCCTCTGTGAGCTCAGCTGATGGTTTGTTAGCAAGTGGAGTTCTCACTTTTACTTCTCACTGTTGGTTTAATTTGAATAACCATCCGAGATGCGGAGAGGTGAAATATTCTGCGGTGTGATTTGACTTTAAAAAGGCAAGAAAAAAAGAAAAAAGTGAATATGAATTTGCGTGGAAGATTTTTTTTCTTTAATATGACTATTTACTGTCTTCTTTTCTTCTCCAAACTATCGTTTCAAGTCCTGTTTTTTTTTTTTTTTTTTAAGTTTCAGACCAGGAGTTTAGGAACAACACAGTTATATAACGATGCTTTTCCACCAAATGCATCAGTGAAAGGATACGTGTCCAATAATAATAAGTCAGTTTTCATACTGTCACCAGCCCCTGAAGCTCCACCCCCAAACCGGAATGACATTGTTAAAACTTCCGGAACATTGTTGCTCATAACTTGATTCTTTTCACACATTATTTGTGTAACAGAAAAAGATGTAGTGGAAAATACATTAATTAGCATGCCTACACGAGGTTGTCCATGTTCTGAAACAGTAGCACAATGCCAAACAGTAAACAGAGCCCAAAGGAAAATAAAACAAAATTAGGCCTCTTTTGAAGCGCGGTACGTCGCTCGCTGGCCGACCATCTGCTTCGGCTGATCAGAACAGTCAACGTGCATTTTGCTGCTGTGATGTTTTTTGGTTTGAGGGCTCAGTCTCTGCGGGCTTCGCACTCGCCACGGACCGTGTTGATATTTGTCACTCTGGAAATAAATTTAAAAAACAAACTTCGACTTGGTTGATGCAAACTTGGAACGCCGGCGCTCCAGCACTGCCAGCCAGACAAGGGAGCGGGAAAAAAAAAACCAACAGCGGTATCTGTTGCGGATGAGGGAGGCCCCTGAAGCCAACCTCATTGTGATACGCTATCTCAGATGTGATAGCAGCGATGCACACACGGCTTTATGAAGCCCGTGTAATGACACTCCAGAAAAGCCAGACGTTGGATGTTTCATTAGAGAGACTGAAGTGATGAGCAAAAGAGGCGGGTGTTGTGATTTTGAGGGTTTGGTGGCTAATAAAGATGTTTCATGTTTTAGATTAAAGTCCCAGAGGGAATTTCAGAAAGCAGGTGAATGTGCAGTGATTCCAGTGTTGACATCTGCTAACTAATAGGAGTTTATTTTGAAAGGAAGCGGTTCTCTTTTAGTTTTTATTTCACAGACAGCACAATGCAGGCAGGCAGACTCAATAGCCAACGTTTTATCTTGAAACCACGGCTGATCCTCATTCATTTTCTCTACTGTTTCTTCACTCAAGCTTTGCGCTAACAAAACAACAAAAACGACACTCAGACGGTCTGAAACAGGACCAGAGTTTGTTCTATAATTGTGAGTGGAGAATCACTACTGTGTCAAGAGTCTGTTGCACAGTTTTCCTAAATAGGAAGTATTATCTGAGCTGATGCTGTATGTTGGATGAACTTCAACTTTCACACGGATGAGTGTGAGGTCAAAGCACATCTAGCAGAAACCTTGTATCTTGTGTGCATTATCTTTTATGTCACTCTGTTGGGTCAACAGTGCACTTTGTATGTGCACCGTAAATCATTCACAAGCATTAACACACATATTCAGATATTCGATGAAGGATAAATCATCTTAACCTGTCAGCAAGTTGCCCGTAGAGAGATAAACAATCTTATGGACGAACTTTTACACCAGTGGAGAATTAAAAGACGCAGGTTGGCCTAATTTGGTTTTGGACACTGGGACAAAACCTCACGCTTACACAGGGAAGAAGAGGCCCCACCCCTGAACCTAAACAGCGCCCCCCCCCCTACACCGCTGTGAGGCGCAAAGTCTAAGGATATCACATGAAATTGACATGGATTTTAGTTTGCTTTTCATATCTTTTTAACATTGATTGGTGTATGGCTGTCAACAACCTTCTCACGGTGTTGACAAGTCTGCGTGGCTATTTATTCTACCAATAAAAAACAATCCCTGTCCATCAGCAGGTCCGCTGTAGTCTTTTATGCGTCGCATTCATATGAAATCACGGGGAAGTGGCTTACAGTGGAATAAACATGTACGGGCCCCGTTTATGCTTTGTCTGTCCGAAGTGATTAATTTGACTCAGGAATCAGTGCGATGGGTATCCGCTCATCTGTGAAACCCTGCAGACTCTGAGCAGATTTCCTCTCCTTTGAGTGCTGTTTACAAAAATGGAGGCGATTAATTCCACTTCAGTCTCGCCTCAAACCGTCCAATTTCTGTTCACGAGCTTGCTTGTGTGGTTTGCTCCTCTGGGGAGCGCTTTGTGATTTGTCTTCGAGCAACACGTGGTTGTCCTGCACGAAGCCCTGTGGAGCTCCCAAAAATGACAGCACACGCGCACGTAAACACACACACACACCCAGTTCCTTTTTCACTCCGCACAAATACATCACTGCGCAGCTTTTGGCTCCCATCTCAAAGTGGAAGTGAAGTAAACTTTTCCCAACTTGTTTTCAGGCACGACTTAATATCGAGGAGAGGAAACTTGTCTTTCTTGTGTTATCTCAGCATTTTCTCCAGCAGCTCACCCAGGCAGACATGACAGGATATTGATGGGCCCCCTTTTCTTTCCATTTCCCCTCCTTTCCCCCCCACGTTTTGTTTGCATTTTTGTCTCGCCCCCTTGGGGGGAGCCTTCATGTCCTTTGCTCCACCCGATCCCTTCCGACTCACCCATCCCTCCCGCAGGACAAAGAGTTGAAACCTCTGGTGGAGCGGGGCTGTCTGGGGCTCACTGTCGTGCCCACCCTCCCACCCCTCCCCGACAGGGCTGCAGAGTTCAGATGTTAGGAAAATAAAACCAAACTCAAGCGGAGGGACGAGGCTCCTCTGTGTGCGCTGGCTGTTAACATAAGTGAGTGGCTGTCATGCGTTTTGTTGGCATCAACACTTTTCTTTGGGCAGCCTGGTGGAGAGGGATTGCTTGTCGCCTGGGGGGAGATAGTTGTCAGAGCCACGATCCTGCCCCCTGACGGAGACTAGCAGGAGCCCTTCTGCCTGCCTGCTTCGGTTCTAAAAGAAAGATTTAGGGGGTGGGGGTGGGGGGCAGGGAAGTGGCGTAGGGCAGCTTTAGGAGCAGACTGGTTCCTGGAGATCTGAGCAGCCAAGTGACAAAAAAGGCTCTCTTTGTTATCAAAGCTTCACTTCAGACAGCACTTGGTGACTAGTCATTTTCAGAGGACCTTGTGGCCCGAGCACGAGGAGAAGCGTCCACATCAGTGTTCAGGGGGCTGGGCCAGGTTAATGGGCCGGGAAAGGGGGGGGGGGGCAGGGACTGCAGTCCATCAGCACTTAAGGAGCCTGATGTCTTGGTAAGCAGGTGCAACTAAGTGGGACTGCTTTCCCCCTGTGACTGATGGGAAATCTGCCCCCCAATCACCCCATGTAAAGAAGACAGCAACACTGTGAGAGGGCTGCAGACAGCAGAGTCGTCGTCACTCACTCATTCCGTTCGCCTTCAGAGACCAACTGATCACACAAAAAACCCACTTTGCAGGTGGTAAACTATGTGCACAGAAACGCAGTGGCGCTGGCAGTTGACCTCAACCTCATCGAAGAATCCAAAGCTCTTCGTTGGACCGATGTCGCAGTTTATAGTGAAGTTCAGTCTGTGTGGTTCATTCGATGCCTTTAAACAACAACCCTTGTAATCTTCTGCCACTTTAAGGGGTCTTTATGTGTCCCTTGCTTGTTGTGAGCACCCTTTTGGTTGAAGACATCAATGGCAGGGAAACAGTCACTTCAACAGACACAAATGAGACTAAAATGTTGATTTTAAGTCTCACCAAAACTCTCACTGTTCACCTGATGTTAATGAGACAATGGTGCGAGGGTTTTTTTGCTCCATTTTTATTTAATACATGTTTTCATTTTGAAAAGTGACAAAATAGTCCTTGACCTGTGAGGTTGTGAGGTTGGTTTTGAGGCTACGCTCCACCCACTGCCACGCCGAACCCATTCATCTCCTTCTACCCCTGTTATTCGGTGTTTCTAATTGTCTCTAATCTTTCCCTCCTAATTTTTACATGTTTCTGTCTCGCCACCTATTACCGTCCTCAGCACTTTTTTTCCTGCTCTGATGCTCCACCCCGTGTTCTCCCCCCCCTTTTTTTTTGATCTCCTCTCTCCCTGCCTCATTTCCTCGGGTCCCATCTGTCTGAACTCTGTCCATTTCCACTGCTGACCTCATAAAGACGAAAGTAAGAGGATTCCACTCTCCACGGTGTCAAACAAAATCACGCTGCGGCCCTATATAGGATAAAGAGCTTAGATATTAAACATATTACAGCTTAGAAAAATACTGCATGTGATGTCCATCCTGTGGTTATAAGCTGTTTCTCGATTTATGCACTCCCCGTACAGATCCAGCGCGACTCTCATCCAGAAATCACAAAAGCTCATGTGTCTTTGTCACTGCCCAGTCTGTCAGATCATTTATTTATTCATGAGGAAGCGCAGCATTACAGATGGTATATAAGAAAAGTGTTTGCATGCATAAATGTGTCCTGTGTGAGATGGACTGTTCCACAAAGAGGCTGATGTATTTTTATTCCCCCCATCTTGCTGTTGTTGTTGTTGTAGTTGTTGTTGTTTTTTTCTTTTGTTGTTTTCCAATACAGCAATTTAATGAAAACCCATAGAGCAGACCGGTAATCCCTGTCAGCAGCCACGCAATCCCCGATTTGTGATGTTGGGCATGCTGCATTGTAAACAGATCCAGACAGCATACCAAGGTAGAAAAAGATCTATTAAGCTGTGCAAGGTCATTGCCCTTGAGACGAAAGTGTTTTTATCCTCTCCTTGTACGCGACGACTGGCCATTTAGAACTGAATAAATGCAAATGAATAATTTCTGAGCAGCCTAAAAAATGTGATGTAGCCGTGGTTTTTTTTTCTCTCTCTGGTGTTACAGACAGGAGGGAAAGCTCAATGCCCCGTTTGTGCAGAGCATAAGCATAATTCTGCGACTTTTTCTGCTGCTAGGAAGTTATTGTAGCAGCTCAGGATTGGATTTAGCTGAAAACAATTCCTCCCTGCTTCTGTGACCCGCGGGTGAACCGTGCGTCGGTTTCGAAAATGCGGCTTCCCCCCAAAGTGTGCAGCGCAGATTATTCTCGGCAGCGGCGGTAGTGGCGCTGTCATTACGGGTTTGGTTGGATTTGTTTTGTTAATGTTCACCTCGAACTGAGGGGGGGAACGTGAGCCCGTGCCCTGATTCTCCCCGGACGCCGCTGTACATGTGTCCCGTCTAAACAACCCCAAGTGTCTGCGAGCGGTCTGACACTCTGACTCAACGTGAATCTGATACTCCTGCTGGAATGGCTGTGGCTTCCTTGTTTAGTTTCTCTGCCGTTCACACATGCACACAGACGCACACAGGCACATACAGGCTCACTCACTTCCCATCCCTCACACTCCCGCTCCTTCACACCTTTGCCTTCGATATAACTCCCAGCCAATCTCCCGTTATTCATTGGCGCCGCTCCATGTCATCTGTCACCCCTGTCCTCTTTTGCACTTTAATTTCACCACCCTTTCCCTCAGCATTCAGCATTTGTAATCAATGTTATTTATTGTGATCGAGATTAACTCAGCCTAATCGACGTGAGCCACCCACCCAGAGAGAAACTCTAAACGTGCCTGTCTCTATTAAGTGCCTCCTAATGAAAATTCAGTGTGTAAGTTGATGAGAGGAGCGACTCGATGGGCACACCACAGCGAAATGATGATGAGATTTTTTTCTATTTTTTTTTCCAAAGCAAGCTGGCATTGATTCGATCCCAAATGCGCAGTTGCATAACTCCGCTGTTGGTGTACATACAAGTTATTGATCGAGGAAAAACAAGAAAACACAGGCAATGGTGGATTATTGTGCAGTGCCACAGCGCGCTGCTTTCTTTCTCCCAACACAGATGATCTCTTGTTAGAAATCACACAACCCTCTTTCTTAAAATATGTTTTTATTTATATATTTCTCTTTCTGCTAAAAGTGAGAACCCACAAGGGACCAGTGAAAGAAGATTGTCACTCATGAGAAAGCTGGTAGGTAGGATTTTAGGATTTCGCTGCCAGTTGGAAGCTTAGGCCAGATGAGTTTCCCAGGAAGATTGCAATGCGCTTGCTACACACACGCACATCCACGCACATCCACGCACGCACGCACGCACGCACGCACGCACGCACGCACGCACGCACACAGACAAATACCCACACATGTGTGCGCACAGACCACTTGAGCTGCCGGCTGACAGTGATTATAAACCTTGGGAATATTTCCCACGTGTGGCCTCACGCAGCTATCAAGAGTAGCATGCCACGCCATCTATCCTCCTGATCCGTGGCCCACCATTGCCATGGCAACAATCAGTAGTTACCCCCCCCCCCCCACCTGCTCCACCACCACTACCACCCCCTTTCCGGCTCTACTCCTACCACTCAGATGTGACTTGTCAGCGGCTATTCAGGATGTGGATTGCCAGGCCACAAGCCCAGCACGTCTCCTGCAGAGGTAGAATAGAACCAATCAAGGAAAGGGACTGAATCCACGAGATGCCACTTATACCGCTTAACAAAGATTCAGTCCTATGCATAAAAAAACCTCTTTCTAAATCCAAATAGCCTCTCAGACGCTACTTCATACTTTTATTTATTTCTGTCCAATTTGTTCACAACCCAGTCCAAGGAAAGCAGAGCCTCTTTGTGTTGGTGTACCAGCACCAGGCCCAGAAAAACGAAGTTCCCAAGGCCAAACTGGCAAAAATCCTCACCTCAGAGTCAGTTTCTACATATTTCAGGTGGACCAACTCCTCAACAAATAGCACTCCTATTTTATGACTGCACAATAAAGGAAAGAACGAAATAAAATTGTATTCCATCAAAAAAAGACCTTAGGTTTCACCTATTTTGATTTGTTCCCTAAAAGTTCAATATTTTACGCAGCGCATCTCCTTTCTCAGGGGCCTGAGTTGTTTGTTCCTCTTCATTCATGTATCATCCAATTCTTTTGTAACAAGCAAGGTCTGTGTGTATCCGTCAGATATAAGTGGCAACGGAGAGAGAAAAACCTCGCAATCTCGCTTTTCATGCCGTAATCGCACTCGGAGAAAAACACAACAGGACTCCATTTAGCTGCGTCTAATTCTGTGATGCACTCCGGTTACTTTCCATTGACTGATTGCACAGATTGCAGAATACAGTAGGTCTGCGCTACTGTTAACAGCTATCGGGAGAACATGCAGAAACGTAGCACGACATTCTCTGAAATGCCATCTCCCTTCCGACACCGCTGCACGCTGCCCCAGGAGACCATTATGTGCCCTCTGAAATGCAGTAAATTCACAAAGGGGGGGAGGGGGAAAAGCTGGCTGTGGTGAATGGCAAAGTTGCTTTTTTTTTTCCTTTTCGTGATGGATGTGGAAGTTTGCGGGATCAGTTTCACCGCTGTGATAGGGTGGAAGCTGTTCTTTTTGGATGTGGAAGGGCTTTGAAGTCGCTGTACTTCCAAAGAACTGCTAATTCTGTTCTCCCCCCGTGTGTGTGCGTGCCTGCGTGTCTGTGTGTATGTGCACACTCATCAGGCCATTCGGGAAAATATTTGTGGATGTTTTTTATATTTTTAAACTCCTCTCGCATGCTGAGTTGTTTCTCAGTTAAGCCTCCAGTGATGAGAAGGAACAAAGCACAATCGAGTAGTTACTATCCTAAAGTTGATTTCATTGGTATTTGTTTTTCACCTGTGTACAATTGAACACAAACATCTGTACTTTCTTCTTTTGTCTTCAAGCTGGCTGTTTGACATGACAAGAGCGAGCTGGAAAAGTCACCTGTGTAATAAAGACATCAGGTTGAGGGAGTGCACGATTTGGGACAACACTTTGTTCTCGAGCGTCTGTGCTCAAGGTAACTGTTTGATGAGGTCTTTTTTCAGGAAACAAAGTGTTACAACTTAATGTTTCAGAAAAAAATGACTGTTAATTTGAGCTGCAAGATCATAAAGAATGTTTGATCTGCCTCAGTACCTGCGAGAGCGTAACCTTTGTACGTGAACGCTCCCATTGGAGCGTCACAAAAGGTCAACTCGTGCCAATGAATCAACAGTCGGAAGCTGACATTAATACCTGTTATTTTGAAAACATTCAACTGCAAATGACTGTTTGATGTGAGAAAGTATTAGGTTGAGTTTCACATTCTCTGCTGCAGTGAGGGGATTCATTCAAGGCAACACAAACCGGAGGTCCATAGCAGCTCAGGTATGGAGTATCTGAGAGCTTGTATTTCTTTTCTTTAACCTAATTTATAGACTCTTGCTCATTAATGGGTCTTTTTTTCAAACAAGTATTTGTACTTGTGTTGTAAAGAAGCATAAAGTAAAGAAACGTTCTATAGCCTCCTCTGCTTAGCTGCGCCAACAGCGTTCAAACGTCAAAATCTCGTCCGTTCTGTTCTTCACAGGAAAAGTGGTGTTTGTGTGATCGCTACGTCACAGTCGATAGTCCCTCTCTCCCCTCGTTGCTGCTGATGGGAGCCAGCTGGTGGAGCTCGCTCCAAAGGCTGTACTTTGCCAGTGTTAATCCACAAACTGTTGCGCCAACACCTCGGTTCTAAGCTGTGCCACTTAGCCTGTATCATCGCGCAGATCTTTTTTTTTCCCCCTTTCTACTTTAGCGATTTATTATCAGCTAGCAAGACAAAGAGATGGAGACGGCAACAAGTCAGACAGCCACCAGCTGAAGCTCCCACGCGAGGGGGGAAAAAGTATTTAATTAGCTTAAAGATAGCGAGGGGGTGATCATGACATCAGCAAGTTGGGAAGTTAAGCAGCGTCTTTACTTTCCTCTGTTATTTGATGAATGGTGCACGAGAACAAAGTAGCGCGCATTTCCCTCATATGACTGTACCATTCCTTTGATTTGGGTCTAATTGGGTGCACGTTAGCCTCTGGTACAACAGATACAACTAATTAGGCTCTTGTGCGTGTAATTAAAACGGTGTAGCATGGCCAAGCTTCCAGCAGGGTGTGTGTTTAACAAAAGCAATTAAGAAATTTATCACCTGGAAAGATCTTTTATCCATTTTTATCTGCCTATTGGGCCCACGTTTTTCGGAGGGGCGAGCCCATCCTCTGCCGCCATCTTTTCCTGGATGAGGAGCAGCAGAAGGAGGAACGGCGGTCGTGTTGGAGGTGTGGAGAATTAGGTTTGATCCTGGGCGACTGCCACTTATCAGGAGTGTTGTGATACGGGGGGCTCAGTATCCTCCTCTGAGATCCCTCTCCCCTTCCCTTCACTCCCTTTATTTCCTCCACTCCTCCCTTCTTTCCTCCCTTCCCTTTAAGCTCTGTATTAAAGATTCATATGGCATCCACTGTGTATTCCAAATACACTACGCTCCTGCTGTTCTCTTTCCCCCTTGTTCATTCTGCCCTCAAACACCCCCCCCACCCCCACCCATTACCAGTTCTCAGTTTCCCCCCTTCCAACCGACATATCAGTGAATTCCCACTAATAAGGATACTTAGAGTAAATCCTCCCAACTCCCCTTTCCACAGCGGATTAGCGTTCTCACCCTCGGCGAAAAGAACAATCGGTTGAGAGGGGCAAAACAAAAGGCCTCGTTGTTGGTGATGCGCTGTTTTGGATCCTGGAGCTTGTTTTCTGTCTTTCACGCTCTTGCTTGTCTTTATTCTCCCTCCTCCTCTGGCTGAGATGCTCTCGTCCTCTCTGACTCCCTCACCTCTTAGGCCTCTCTTCTCCCTCCGCCTGGAGCTCTCATGTCTCATTTCCAGATATGCTATCCCCGCGTGTCTATTGACCACTTATGGATTTGTTTGTCATTAATGAATTCCTGAATCTAACGCAGAGCTCAGTTCAACAGTTGATACTGGCCTACGAGTCATCTCTGCTCGAGTAAATTTTCCTCACCGAAAGATCCAATAGGGGAGACAACAGCAAAGTTCATAGAAATGATGAATGCTGTTGATGCAGGCGTTTATCCCGATCTGTCTTAACTCACTCTATCACATGCAGAAATGAGGCAGTTCGCAGTAGCCCCATTGGAGTCTTCCAGCAATTAGGCAAGTGCCAGAAAAACACATTAATCTAGCTGTTACATCTAGCCTTGTTAATTTATAGTTGGGTTGGAGAAGCTCACTCATTAATTGGCTGTGTTGGATGACACACAGCGAAATTGCATTTGCATAGATCATTTTTAAATTGCCACCCGACATCCAGCTGGGAGCAATGCTGAGAACAAACCCCTTTTAGTTTGAAGTGTTTGCTTGTTTGACGGCATTTAGTGACGAGAGCGAGCAGACACGCAGAAAAGGTGTCTGAGAGAAGGTCCGGCAAGAGCTGCAGGGCTCAAATTTTTCTTTTTAAGCTGCGCTTTGCGGTTGCCATCTCGCCCATGTCTCCATATAAGCAGAGAAATTCGCTGTACTCAGCAGACCAGGACAGAGATAGCGAGTGGCAGGGGGGCAGAGGGGGTGGCAGAACGGGCAACGGAGCAGGAGGAGGGGGGCTGTGGGGGCAGGAGGGGGAGAGTCAATTCCAAAAGGACTCCCGAGTTTCGTTCCAAAAATTGAATCGTCAATTTCCACTCAGCCAACCACTCTGCAGGATTGGAAATGAATGAGTGTCAAGGTGGTGGTTGTCCTGGAAATAGAGGTTAGCCCCGGAGTGAAATTCGACGGCGACAGCATGGGTGGGCCGGGAGGGAGGAGTGGATAAGTGCTGGAGGAGAAAGAAAGGTGGATTGGAATCAAAAGTGAAATTGAACACAGGGCCTGACCTTGGCATGCTCCGCTCTGCGATGGCCGGGGTGATAATTCCTCTGGCTGGAGCTCACCGACTGGCAGCTTCGGTGTGACCGATTCAGAACAAGGGGACGCCCATAATTATCAGTAGAAGGCTTGAGAGATAAAGAGACAGGAATGTAAGCAACAGTGGCACACGTCAGCGCTATCTCGTATTCAAACTCGAGGCTTGTCACCAATCATGCCTGGTGCACATGACGGTGGACGAGAGGGCGTCCGTTTTCTTTTTCTTTTATCTTTTCTTTTTTCTTTTTGGTGCCAATAGAACTGCACACTTTGAAGTTTGCCCCCCCAATCCCATCCCATCACGTTTGAATCCTGGATGTGACAGAATGTCAGCGCACTCACCTGACATGAAAGACACAGTGGCACCTTCAGCGATGAGGTGCAGATGCTATCACTGACACGCCTCAGCTACGCCACACGACCAGCCCGGTAATGCCACCCCGTTGCTTATCAGGCCATCTGCAACTTGATTAAAGCAGCTTATTTTTAGACAGTGGGGGACTAATTCCCTCTGACCTTTGTGCATCTGCATTTGATTAGAAATGGCGACCGCACAAGAGCCGAGCAATTAATCACAAACCAAATCAAAAATACAACATAATCATCGGCATTCATCAACCATGTGTAGATATGCATCACATTAAACTTGAACCGCCAAGAACCTGAGAAAGATTAATCACCAAGTTAAATTGCACCTTAGAGAAACTCTGTTGTCAAACTTCCAGATTGTAGAGTATGGAGTTACATTTCTCAAAGTAATGAACTCAAGTTTGATTTTGATATGACAGTTTTTCTAAACTGTCCTCACATTTCAGTTTGAAGTGTTGAATTTTGGTGTCGATTATTATTGCTGATGTTTCGTTCTTTCCGCTGTTCGGAGTCTGGTGGATATTAGATGCTGTATAAAGTAAAGAGCTTCCTAATTTGCTCTTTGCTCCCACAAAAACCTTCCAACATAAAAGGCAAAGGCATGTGTGTGTCAAGTGTGAACCCTGTTGTCGCCCAGTCAGCTGGTATTGACTCCAGCGAACCAGAGATGGAAAAGCGATTTAATGAAGATGATTAAAGGTTTTGATTATTGGGATTTTCAGAAATGCTCAGGAGAGATAATGTTTTCTAAAGTTTGGCATCATGAAGGAACCTGACTTGACCAGCACTCCAGAGCCTTATTGTAAAATATACGATGACATTCCTTCAGTTTTCAGTTTAAAAAGATCAAAAGTTTGATGTGTGACGGTTCAGGAAGTGAAAGCAACTAAACATCTTCAGCTTTCAATGTGTTTGTACCTTATTCATTGCGCTGGTAAAAATAAAACTTTCCATCACATTTATCCAGACGATCAAACAGAAATGTCTCCGCAAGTCACAAGTCTGCACTCATTTGGGAGTGATTTCCAACAAGTGCAGAGAGAATCGTTTTCCGAACTGATCAGCCGCCTAATTGCATCCGCTCAATCTCATTCACACGTGGCACTTCCTTCGGTTGTTTGTTTCTTTTCAAAGTCCCGTGCAAAATAACAGATTCTTTCTTTCGCACTTATGCACACAAACACCCCCTTACCTGTGAGACACACTCAACACTCTGGCAGCAGCGGGGGATGCAGCGGTGGAAGCGAAGGGGGGAGGGGCAGCGGCAGCGAATGGCAGCCTGAGTGGCAGCACCACTGATCATCTCTACGATTTCAAACTTAATTAACCCGGGCGCCGCGCCACGCGTCCTCCGGCCCGTCAACAGTGAGTGCCGGCTCGCTATCTCTTCGGAGATCTGCCGCGATGGGAAAAGGGCGAGACAAGGCAGATGGGAACGTGTCGTCCCACCAGCATCCCATACCTTAACCCGCTATTAAGACTGATTCTAGTTCAGCTTACTTGTTCTTTTTTTTTTTTTTACATATCGTTTCAGACGCCGCCTCTGGGAGGACAGGGGACATCACTCAGAGGTGTCAAAAAAGGAGGAGGCAGCCAAATAATCAGACAGTAAAGGGTTTCCAAAACTTATTTTGATTGCAGGTAAAACGGAAGTGGTGAGCTGTGTATTAATGAGAGCCTGAGTTAGTATCGCTTCATATTAATTCAGGCCTCTGTGCTGAGTGTGATGGTGGACCAGAGCAGAGCCAACAAAGTATCAAGTGAACCGTAAATTGTGATTGATGTGCCAGAGAGTTTGAGTCATAATTTGACAATTGTCGCCCTCTTTCTCTTCTAAATACATTTGGATAACCTCTGGTGTAGTTAAAACTTCTAATTCCAGACTGTACATGCTTCCCCGCTCACCGAACGTGTTTTAGCGGCGTCTGCCGCTAATGATTATTTTCTTTCCTCTATTAATCTGGCAGTTATTTCTTGATTAATTGTTTGGACTATAAATCTTCCCAGCACCCAAGGTGACGTCTTCATATAGTTTGGTTTGTGTGTAAACAGCGGTCCAGAATGCAACATCGTTCAATTAATGTGGCAGCGAGATAACAAATTTGGCAGACACTCCCGTTCGAGAGGCTGGAAGCGATGAATTTTTGGGACTGATAAAATTATCCAAAAGAAAGTTGCTTCTGACTAATTGGCCATTGTGATGCTAATGCATATAATGCTTCAGTAATAAGTCAGCGAACATATTGTCAGTGTGAGACTTGAGAGTGACGTTACAGCTTCTAATTATCTCTCAAAAATAGGGCATAAACAGACATCGAAAAGCTCTATCTCTTTGAGAGTGACTCAGACAGAAGCCATGATTATGTTTCGGTTCACTAAGTTTGGCCTTCAGCAGTTAGAAGAGAAACAAACCCACAAAACGAAAGCCTCAGTTGCCCTCCGCTCGCACCCTCCTCAGAGACCTGACTCAGACCGTCTGCCTCTGTCCATCCCAGCTCAGAGAACGCGGAAGTGCAGACTCAACCATCCCTTACAGTTGGAGGGGGAGGCTTGTGTGCCCACAAGGGCCCGCACTAAATTCCCTCAACTGAGCAGAAATTTAAAAATACCTCGGCTGTGCTGTTTCTCATGCAAAGAGGGAGGGAAGCAAGACAGTGGATTGATCGGTGACAGGGCTCTCGTCTCTCTCCTCCTGCCTTTGACAGTCCAATCTTTTTTCGGGTCTTTTCTTTAAAACTTCCCTCTCGTAGTTCTTCAGCTTCTCTCATCCTACATATCATATCCTTCTCTATCCCTTTATTTCCCGGCACCTCCATCGGCCTGACCATCTGGCCATTTCATTTAAGTCAGTGACATTTGATGTGAAGTGGCACGAGCCCAAGAGCTCACAGCCAATGACTCATAAAAACACACATGTGCATGGAGGACTCGGTGTGGAAGGGAAAGGTCAGGTGAGCTCTCCGAGGGCCTAATCACCCACTCTCATTGAGTGGCTTGCTTGCTCAGTCACACTTGATTGAGAGAGTGAGTGTGTGAGAAATGTGATCACGGGTGTGACTTCAGTGTATGCAGGCGAGCGAACGAGTGTGAGTGGGATGGATTGCGCCTCGGGAGTGTGTGTGTGTGTGTGTGTGTGTGTGTGTGTGTGTGTGTTCATCAGAAAATTGTGCATGCCTTAGTTGCAAACGTATGATTAGCAGATGACCGCGTTGGGTCAGGTGACACACACACACACACACACACACACATACACACACACACACACACACACACACACACACACAGAGGCAGTTGCAGGCGCTCACACACGATCCTCTTGCATTGAACATGTGGTGTAATCAGCAGCCTCATCAGGGGAACTGTGGGGCTGTAACAGGCTCATTAACTTCTCCCTGAGCCTTTTTAGAGAGGGAATTGGCCAAGACGAGTGGGCCACACTTGTCTTTTCCCCCCTTCTCCATGCAGTCTATTCACAACTCAGTCTTCGTAGTAAGTGATTGTGCATGTGGGTGGGCATGTACGTGTGATGTCCCCTCTTTAGTCAAACCTTCCGCGCTCATGTTTGTCCGCTGATTCCCTCATTAGCGGACCTTTCATTGTCACCCGTTGCCTGAAGCGCCCGCTAGCCGAGCAGGGCAGCGGGGATTAAGTATTAAAGAGCCTCAGCTGCTCTGGGGGCTCCTGTAGCTTGACGTTGGGCCACCGAGGCCTGATAATGGTGTTTGTTTAGCCATTAGTCAGGCCCTGCTTAGCAGCTCTCTCCCCTCCGGCTGCTGCAGCTCTGATAGATGATGGATGAAGATCACAAGGGTCGGCGGATTGAGGGATGAGTGTTGTGGAGTAGTTTCAATAGCGTCGAGAACATTTGGTAGAAGTGCGTTGGCACTGAGGAAAAGTGGTGCAGGTAGTCTTCACGAATTCAGTTTAATTAGTATCCGTGCGAAGAAGTTGGAAGTTGCTCTTGTGTTATGAGTTGGGGATTCTGAAGCACACAGACGCTTTATCAGAGTCCCTGTGATTAGTTTTCCTCGTCCGATTAATTAGAAAGCAGCCCAGTCTATTTCCTTTTGCACGGCCAGCAAAAAGTGCTCCCTCTCACTGAGAGATATTTAATTTTATGATGTGTTTTTTGCAGCTAAATTAGCCATTACCTTTTAAGTTGCAAATGTGACCTTCTCCTCCATATGCTGTGGGGAGCCGGCTAATCTTTGGGCCATTACCTGATATCTGTCGGTTATTAGCACAAAATTGGCAATGTGCACCAGGCCTCAGGTAAGGCTCATATCCCCCCACTATCACAATGCCGCTGTCATCATTCCCCCTCTCTGACTCACCCTGACAAGTGACAGGAACCTGCCTCCCACAAAGGAGCTGTTGAAGCTCAGTCGGTAATGTGTCTGTGTGCCCCCCCCCCCCTTTCTGTTCCTGTCCTGCTTCCTTTGGATCTTCTTTTGTGCCCTCTTTGCAGAACTTGCTGCAGTTTGTGCTCTACTCATCCACTTCCCCCCACCAGCATTTCTGGGAATAGTTGAGACTGTGTCCTCTCCAACATGAACACAGTGCCACACACCTGTAATACAAAATAAAAGCCTTCACTGTTTCACCCTCAACTGACTGACCTGTTCCTGGTACTGCCCATCAGCCATCCTGCAAATTCTCATAGACAAGTGATAGCAAACCCCAATCTGTCAATGTAAATATATATTTTTAGAAAGTTTGAATTTTTGTTGACTGTTTAAAAAAAAACTGTCAAGTATGTCAGAATTTTATAGTGCGCGGAAGCATGTATTTGATCAGCCTTTGATCAGTGCAGAAGGAAGATGTCAGGCTGGAGGAGACTCGGCAAGGTTGCTTCATTAAACAGGAAATCATGATGGGGGAATGTTTTAGGTTAAGTGATGTAAATCCTTCTTCTGAATCCTTCTTATGAGCTTCTGTAGTAAAGTCACTGGCTGGGAAGAAATCGGATTACTGACCTGCTGCATATTTGCAGTAACCAGGTTACCACAGCGGGTGTGAAAGTGTTCTCTGATTACCAGCAGAGCCACAGTTCGGCCAGTGACCTGATCTCTGGAATGCATGTAAACTGCGTAATATCATTCATTTAGAGTTGATCCAAGGAAGAAGCGAAGGTGCTATGAGTCGGTGCCACGGTGTAACAGGGCAAACTGTTATTCTCATTGCATAAAGCTTGTGTGAAACATTGAGTTACAGATGGTAATCATGACAAAGACTTGTGCTGTTATTGCTTAAGTGATGCAGGATTGCCAGGGAGCAGAGGTAGACCACCAGGGCCTTATTTGCATGGTAATATAGTTATCAAATCCAGACACGGAGGACTTCTGGTTTATCCAATTTTGGCATTTCGGAAAGATTTGTTTGCACCATGAATGTGCAGCTGGTTTGCAGGCCTCGGGCTGTTTGGTAGTGGATGTGTTGAAGTTGGGGAAAGTCTGGCGATGGCTTCATGTAGGACGAGAACAATACAGGGTGACACTTAGCAGAGAGAAATGTCATATGTTTCCATTTTTCTGACCTGCTATACAACGTCCTGAAAGGAAGCATTGTGGGAGCACTACAAAGTGCAGTCTCTTCACTTGATGTCAACAGTTCTTTTTTGATGTGTGAACATATTGTGAAACAGGTCTGTCTCAGTTCGCCTCACATCAGCTTTAAGGTCAAAAGCGCCAAAAACACACAGCATGTCTTTATGTCCACTGCTGCAAAGGTTTGATGTAAATCCTTGCAAGAGGGCAGGCGTGCAATCATTCACTATGAGATCAGTATTCCCCTTGAAACCAAACGAAAGCTGGGCACTGAGACTAAACCACATTACAAGATACCTTCATGGCTCATTGGCATTTATGCTGGTGAAGTGAAATCATTATAACCAATAAGGTGTGTAATGAATTCCTTCCCAGCAGTCAGTCTGCCTGCCCGACTTCTTAATTGTCGCTGCATGTGTATTGGAACGTGAGTGCATGCTGATTGTAGTGCTGGACCACTGTGCATGGGAAGCAAGGGGGGAACGAGGGGGCTGCACGAGGGGGCTGTGCGGATGAGAGGCACTGTTGTCCGAGCAGAAGAAGCGGGAATTTGGGTTTCTCTGCGCGGGAGCGTGCGTCGCACCGAGTGGAATGCCCTTGAGCAAGGCACTGAGTGATTACCTGTCCTTAAAAATAAGGGGACTCTTGACTGGAGCAAGTGAAAAAGGAAATTCCCTGCAGCCATCACTCAATGTGTCAGACAGAAATGAGGGCTGTGGGTAGTGTTGAGGCGACGGGTTGATTATTTGAGTGGTGGATTGAGAGAGAATTAATGGGCATATATTGTGCAATTATTTAAGTCATTCATCAAAAAAAACTTTGCCAGCGTGACACTTGCCGGACTAAACAATTAATCGATCAATCAAAGAAATAATCAACGGATCGGCTGATAATGGATTTATTTTGAGCTGCAGCCGTGGCTGTGAGAGCGGGCGGTGCCCCCCCACCCCCGAACACTCGCAGAGCTGGAGCCCAGATAGCGATCCGTGAGCGAGTCAAGTAGATCAGCTTGTATATGCATGCCTGCCTCCAAAACTGTTTGTGTGTATTAGCCACCGTCTGGACGTGGCGGCGGTGCCGGTCGGAGGAGGTATTGGCTCCTGAAAAGTAGCTCTTCTCTGCCAGGCCGGGCCATTAAATCAGGTTTCCCACATCCGCCAGCTGTGTCCACAGAGCAAACAGCCACTCTGTCCTGCTGGAGAACTGCGGCGTCCAGCTGGGGAGGGTGCGGGTTGTGTTGGTGGTGGGGGGGGGGGTGCAGTTAGCATTGGGAGATTAGCCCAAGTCTGCTGCGGCCCAGAGAGGGAGAGGGGTTGCATTTGTGTGCTTGTTTGAGGGACAAACAGAGATTGAGAGATTACAAAAGACACCGAGGTCAGCTGCTGAGAAAGGTATGAGGCGGAAAAGTCTTGTCGTGCGTGCCTGCGTGCGTGCGCAGATGTGTGTTTGACACCGCACACAAGCCCATTTAAATTTGCTGCTCTGCTCAAGTAGTGTTTGTGTGTGTGAGCCTGAGGTTTTTGCGCTCTCACTGCTCAAGTGTCCAGCTGGCAGAGGCGAGATAGCAGGAGCCTTGAAAATGGTGATGGAGCGGTAAACAGACACACAAACAGTCCATCAGTCCTAATGAGCAAAAGTGCTGCGCCTAAAAGGATGGCGCCTGAGCACCTGTACATGTGGGTTGCATACATCACAGCAAACATGCGCGTAAGAAGACAGCCACATGGAGACACACAAGAGCATTCGTTGGCGGGAGCTGGGACGGCCGCGGTTTAATCGGTGAGCAAAGTGTGATGCACACACACACTCACACACTCCTTAGGTCACGGGCCAACTCTAAAGGTGTTAGCATATTTAGGCCAGAGCAGCTGGATCCCAGTGAAATGGACCAGGCCCACCAGCCCCCGCCCTCCCCCCTTCCCGCGCCTGGTGCCCTGAATACAATGTCTGTGCTGACTGCTTTAGTGAGCGTGGCTCTCCCAGTCAGTCAAATTGAAATAAATGAACTGCCATCCCTGACGGCAGAGTAATTGTTCACATGGAAATTGGATTGCTGTCGTCATCCCAGCCTCCATTTGCAACTTGTGAAACAATTTCACTGTGAAGATGGGACAAGAGTGTTCGGATGTCAAAAAAGAAAAGAGAGAGAGGCGGGATGGAAGACACGTCGAGTTCTCCATCCTCCATCCGCTCCCACTTTTTGATTCATCTCAAAACAATGCTTGTTTTTTCTGCCTCTCCTTCCCCGGTGGTGGGGAAAGAAAGGACCGGCATCTGCCCCCCGTTCCCAGCACCTTGTTTTGGCTGCACACCCAGGTTGTCATGTTGCCTTGTATGCACTTTATCAGGCCTTTTCAGCATCCTTCATGCTGTGAGAGACATGGCAAGGTTCCCTTCAGAACATTAACCCCGCACTCACCTCTCCTACCTCCTCGCTGCCTAGGGCTGAGGCCTCTGGGGACAGGCGAGTAATTTAATAGCAGTTCCCTTTTATCAGTGTATTACAGTGAAAGTGGTTTCAACGTGCAGGCACCCCCTCCACATCAATGTCAGAGCTGGTGGCTGTCAAAGCCAGCTCTCCAAGCACAGAAGTGCTGAATATGAATGATCACAGCATTGGGTGATATGCTATAATGTTTTTTTGTTTTGTTTTTTTCTATCATGTTAGTCCTCTCTCTTGATCTGTTTTAATGAGTGTGACAAGCGCACATGCTGCTTTGAAACTTGCCTGGTCAGCAGCTGCAAAGATGTTTGTGCACGAGATGCAATCATAATAGACGCGTACCGGGGGGGGGGGGGGGGGGGGG
>JASSRZ010000080.1:5143184-5155123 GCA_032164315.1 Malacoctenus gilli | reverse complement strand
CTCTCTCTCTCTCTCTCTCTCTCTCTCTCTCTCTCTCTCTCTCTCTCTCTCTCTCTCTCTCTCTCTCTCCGTCACGAATCTGTCACGAATCTTTATCTTTCCTCTCCATCTGTTCCCTCCTCACAGGAGCGCTACTATTTGATCTCACTGCATCTCATGAGCCTAAAACTACAGCGGTGATTCATTCAAACTCTATAAAGCACTGCTGCTGCTTCAGCCACAACACACGCACGCACGCTTCTTTTTCCTACATGTGTCGACTAATCAGTGGCATGCTTTGAAGCCTCTTCTTCCAACGTAAATCTTTCAGACCTGTGAGGGTTGCAGATGGCAGCGCCATTGTTCACCCCCAGCAAAATGAAGCCGTGTTTCCCGTGTAACACAAACAGGTTGCGTGGACCCTGCCAAAGAACTCAAACAAGTCGCCTCGCATCTCCCAGGCACCACCTTACTCCCAGTGTTGTGGGCAGTGTTGAGCTGCAGCAATTCAGTTCATTTCATTCAAAGGGCCCTAACTTTAATACCAGCATTAAGGTCTAGAGAAGATTATGCGACTGGGCCACTCTTTTACTACTTTATTCCTGGAAAAGCCCCCGGGCGCTTCTACCCAGGGACAGTAGAGATTTGAAAATACAGTTTGGCTGCCACAAACTAGCATTACATGTGAAGTGTTATCTCAAAGGCCTTGGCTGGTCAGCTTCATAAGCCTCTCTTGGTTTAAGTCTGTCCACTGAACTAGACCCAAAATATATGCACTCATTATTGCTGCTGGCATGTGGTAAAAACGTGCTGATTTGTAGGTCAGGTTAGCAGCTTAAGGAAGTGATTTGAATTTTTACCCCGTCTTTGATGTTAGTTTGTAATTTTACACAAAGACGTCTGTTGGCAGCAGCTGTTTGTGGTAAAAACATAGTTGTTAGCCAAGGTTTTACGCCCACCTCGAAAAAAATACTACTTTGTGTTGCACAACACTCGTATTACCGATTGAGAAAGTTACTGTACCCTTTGTTAATGTATGTTGGCAAAGCAATCAAGCAAGCTAACAAAAAGGTTTGACAATTTGTTGGAGTGTTTGAAGCAAAAAGGAATACAGTAAATCCAGCTTGCCTCCAAGAATATTGAGCATTTACATGAATTTGTTAGCCTAAATTTGTTAGCCTAAGCAAACAAATGACTTAATGTAGTGTCACAGAGCTGACGTAGCACTTGTGTAACATTATTTCACCAGAATGAAACACTTTGGCTGTGGTTACTTAAAGGAGTGATTCGCTGTTGGTGCTCAGTCTGAGCAGAGCCAAAGTTGAATGTGCGCATGTTCAGAGGAATTGAACTGGTCTATGTGCTTCTATGTGCTTCTTTACATTCGACTAAGTTGGATGGGAAGATTGATAGGACTTTCTGGTTTGAGCGTCATAAGCTGCTGGAAAGAAGGCGTCTCTGGCATTTCACAAAATGTCGAACCATGTTCCTCTTTGAAGTAATTTCATGGCTCAAAGTGAGTCCATGCACGGGCCTGGTGTACTTTCACATTTCCGTGAAAATCTAAAAGACTAATTAACCTTTAAGATAAGAGGCAAAAACCGTCCAACACAGACCAGCCTCATAAGTTCCAGTCCCCAACTAGGCCTTTATGTTTCGCCCCATTGGAGGACTTCCACTGTTTGTAGGACTGTGGACTTTAGCTATCACACACATGTTGTGAATCCTTTGGTGAAACAGTCGCAGATTGACAGAAATATCTCTGTCAGTCCAGCTAATCAAAGTGGTGTAGAGGAAGTCAGAGGAGGAGTGACTCAGTGTGAGTTGTGATTCATCATAGTCTGCCATTCTTCTGCCACAGATTGAGATTTTAATAGAGTGATTGAAAAGATGCTCATAATTTTATCTCCTCCAGTGTACAAAACCAACCGCCGCCCCCTCTTCCACCCCCCCACCCCACCCCACAACCGAGTCACACATCCCTCCTGCAAGACAATACGTTCATGCACTGCTTCCATCAAAAATCCTCAGCGCCCACATTTGCTTTTTTTAATCGCTCATCCACCTCCATGTTCTCCATATTGAACACTGCTGTTTTATTTCCCTTCCATGTCTCGTATTGTTTGTTTTTTTAATGTCCATTTATGACATTTTACATCCCTCCTTTTTTCCTCAGACCGCCCATGAGAAGAACGACACGGTCATCCAGTTCTGGTCTCCGACGGTGAACAGCTCCCAGGGCCTGCGTTTCAGAACTTACATCCAGCTGGACAACTGGGAGAAGGAACTGAAGCCCTTCGACTATCACCCAAACCCCATCTTCAACGAGCTGACAAAGAAGGTCATCACGGAGACCAGCATCATCATCGTCACTGTGAG
Organism: Malacoctenus gilli; assembly: GCA_032164315.1. Lineage (NCBI taxonomy): Eukaryota > Metazoa > Chordata > Actinopteri > Blenniiformes > Labrisomidae > Malacoctenus > Malacoctenus gilli. The sequence goes on along the minus strand of JASSRZ010000080.1, from coordinate 5,152,765 downwards.
TACAGCCGGGCTGCTGCGAGTTCTGCTGCTGCTGCTGCTGTTGCTGCTGCTGTGTCTGGAAAGCAAGAGTCCTTTGTGTGAAGGAATTAAGACAAATGGTGTTATTATCTGAGCTGGGAATAAAAATGTAAAAAAAAGAAAAGAAAAAAAAAAGATGCTGAGTTGCAGTTGCAGCCCACATTTCCAGTCTTTAGCTGCTCAAATATAATGGTTGAGTTTTTATTGCTGATCACAATTATAAAAACAGCAGCACATCTGTCATTTAGGCTCAGTGGTGTGATTGTTTTGCGAGTGCAGTTCCATCACCAAATAGTTGCACTTAGCTCAGCATGTATTTATTTTAATGCAAATATAGAGAAATTATGTTCCTCTCGCGATTGTATTTATTCATTATTCATTCAGTCCTTACTGCGTCATAAAACGATTACCTCAATCAGAAGAGAAAATCACATATTTGTCCCACAAAATGTTGCGTTTCTGTGTTCACCTCAGGAAATATTCCAGCGCCTATGTGCTTTTACTTTTTAACTCCTTTCCGGAGCGACAACAATTGTAGTCAATCTTCACAGGGGACCGAAGCCAATAGTGTTTCAATTTATTGCCCCATAAGAAAGAGAGATTCAGCACATAATACACAAAAGCCCGAACTAGAAAAACACTTTTGGATACGTTTGCTTTCTTATGGCACATCTGCAGCTTTTTCCTGCAGCTTCTTTCTGCCTTCTGTCAGTTTGGAGGTCCCATCGTACTTCCTCTTACTGTGTGAAAATATACTTCAGGTAAACAAGCGAGGAAAACCATCTGTACAAAAGGCCTGAAGGCTTTTTCTATTCCATAGGCAGTGGTTTACTTAAGCTGATTTCACCTTTTCTTATATTCCAGGCTGCATTCGAATAATTGAAAGCACAAGTATAGATGCACAAGTGCGCTGTCGACTCTCAAAGTGTATATTGCAATGCCAGGACTGTGGGATTGACTGGAGCTCTGCCCAAAGTGTCTTAAATAAGAAATTACTCCCAAATATGCTTACAATGACGATAATCTTAATCTTTTTAATTACTTCTGGCTCTCATTGGGACTGCCGGCTGCTATTATGCAATTTTCACCCATTTCTAATGGAAACACTTACCGTTCCTCAAGCGCTCATCATCTGATGTGTCTAATGGGTTGTAATTAATTGGCTCCCCATGTCGCTCAGTCATGACACTCTGACTCTCACTGTTGCTCCTCCGCCGGCAGGGTCGAGGATTCTCCAGAGCCATGACGGCCAAAGAGGCTGAGGCATACGTGGGCGACGTCCAGTGTTTGGTCAACACACTTCAGGACGACAAGCTGTTCCTGGACCCACCGTCCACCCCGCCCCGCGCTCGCTCCAGACGGCACCGCAGAGACACTCGACCCGAGCTGCTGGACCTAATGGTCAGTCCAGACAGACACAGACAGACAAGGCACAATTGTTGGAGGACCCGTTTAGATCTCTGACTGCAACCTGATTGTTGACGGGACCCCCGCAGGACTGCTCGGCTATGCAAAGACACTCAGTGCAGTGAGAACGGTCCTGAAGGGAACACAGGAAACACAACAAGCTTTTTGGTATTTATAGCTAGGAAGACATGAGAAGCCTGTTTTAGAAGTTGTATTGTTAGATATTACATCACATGGCAATAATTAACCAGAGAGGAAGAAGTGATAGTGATAGAAATATCAGGAATTATGCTGAAAAATAATACGATTTTTTACCATTTTGAGTAATAAATAAACAAACTCAGTAAAGTGTTTTCAGATTATTTTTTCATAAGGAAAAAGATGCAAATGATGAATGAAAAGCACTGCAAGACTTTGCAGAGTTGTTTCTTTCTTTTTTTTCTTTTAGAGATGTCATCAGGAGGGGCATAGAAAGTATCTTCACTATGTGTTTATTGAATTTAAATCACACCACTTCCAAGCATTGCAGAGCTCTGCACACACATGCAAATCAGACATGAACACTCTTTGAGTCTTTACTGTAGTTCTCCGGGCGTTCATTCTGTACATTTTGAGACCTTTTTTTTCCACTGGTTGAACAATTTTGTTGCAGCTACAGGCCTTAATTACATTTAATTATAGCGGAACCACAATTGTGATAAACAGTGTAACATCTCCTCTGGGTAATTCCTGTAAGTAAGCCATTGTTTCATTTCTGTGGCAGAGCAATGCATAAAGAAGCAACACCACCAGACTATCAATTGGGCAAAATACCGACTGAGAGTCAGTCAGATTCTAAAGTGTCAGACTTGGTACATCTCTGCATTTATGTACTTCCCCTGGTCCCACCAACTTTAAGAACAGCCCAGCTCTTAAAAAAAACTACTGCACTGGTTTTGCGACTGTAAGGTTGTTGGCAAATATTCAGATACTGTCCCCATCTTCTGCCCAAACTCTGTCCAAACGTCTGTATTGGCACATACCAGAATAAATACCTGGCTGGAATGAGGCAGCCTGTGCACATAATAAAACCTTCCTCTGTGTGTTCATCCGCAGATAAAGTTCGGGAAAGGGAAGTGGGTGGTCGGGCTGGTGGAGTACGAGAAGAAGAATGATTTGTCGCTCTACATCATCATCCCCGCTGTCATTGTGCCCATGCTGCTCATCATCATCATCTCGGTATACTGCTACAGGTCAGTCAAAGTTTATTTTCCAGGATTTTCGTACGAAATTTACTGCGAGCGCAACTCCCAACTGCCCAAAAATTACCACGAACTTGTTTTCTCAGAATTTTTGACCTTTTCTAGACACTTCTTATAAATCCAATCTCACTTGTCATGTACTTTTTTCTCCTCATATTGAGACCAACTCTCTTTGCTGAATTCCCAAGTGATGAAGCTCACCCACAGGCAGAGAGTAATGCGGTGTGAACAGGATATTTTTGTCAATGTGTGAAAAAGCACTTTGCCAAGTTAGCAGCCAGTTTGGCATTTCGTACTCTCTTACACTCAAGCATATAGTCTTTTAACAGAAAAGGCACATATTGCTAGAAACTGGGAAAGAAAAAGGTTGCAGTTTTGTAATGTCTCCCGGCCTTGCGTGTTGCATTTGCTTTTAGGAGGAAGAGTCAGCAGGCAGAGCGGGAGTACGAGAAGGTGAAGCATCAGCTGGAGAACCTGGAGGAGAGTGTGCGAGACCGCTGCAAGAAGGAATTCACGGGTACCGACAGCACAGCTGTGCAAAAACACACTCTGACTCTCTCATGTCCCTCAAAGGATCCATGTTTCTAAGACGCTTTAAAGTAATGACGTTCTTTATAGCTCTGATTACATTTTTTGATGTATTGACCTGCAGTGAGTTGAATAAATTCCCCTGCTTAATGTTGGGTTATCATCTTTCAAGGGGCAGTTCTGCAGCAACACTAAAAGAAAACAACCTTTTAAGTGTGTTGAATTATTTCTTGGCAACTTTATTTGATCTCTGCAATATCAAAAAAGGAGACGGACAAAAAAGCAGCTGCAGGCTGAGAGTTGCTCGTTGAGACGAATCAAGATGGTGAGTTACGGTTTCTATGCTGCAGACTTGATGATCGAGATGGAAGACCACACCAACGAGCTGAATGAGGGTCGGATTCCCTTCCTGGACTACAAGACCTACACGGATCGGGTCTTCTTCCTGCCCTCAAAGGATGGCGCCAATGACGTGATGATCACAGGGAAGCTGGACATCCCCGAGGGTCGGAGGGCCACTGTGACCCAGGCCCTCAACCAGTTCTCCAACCTCCTCAACTCCAAGACCTTCCTCATCAATGTAACTACGCAGCCCGTAAAACACCTGAAGTGGAGTGATGCAGAAGGGATGTGGGTGCCGGTGGCTCCAACAGTTTGGACCACTGTAAATAAAAATTCCAGGGCAACTTTTGGATGGAAAGCCGTGAAGTTTTACTGAAGGCATTTCTGAGTTTGGTGATCCCCTGACTTTGCCTCTTCCCCCCACAGCAGGGTGACATTTGTGTGTTGGAGTGAAATATCGACATCTGTGAGATGGATTGCACTAAAATTTGTGGTTGACATCCTTTTTGATGCTACAGCATCGTTTAGAGAACTTTTGGTGATCTCCTGACTTTTGCTTCTGCACAATCATCAAATCCAAATGCTTTCTTGGTCCTGTCGTTTATGACCAAATATTTGAAGGACAACCCTGAAGACGCAATGAAGCAGCGTATTTTTCATGTTTGGACATTCTCTTGGGCATCAAAAAATTGCATTAGAGACCATAAATATATATTAGTGTTGAACAAATTGATGGACGAAAAATTGGTGAGAAATACTTGTGGTACAACAACAAAATTATGGTTATTTGACAGTTTTTAAAACAGAAAACAGTTTTGAAGCACATTCAGAAAGGGGGTGAAGTGGGCGAGGATAATATTTTCTGCTTGCTGCTACATGTGTAGCAATGAGGGGACAGTCGAGGCTTGAATTGGTTCAGTGATGTGAAAGTGCATACTTTCATACCTGAAGCGTGCCTTAATATCGATCCTCCAAATCAATTTGGTATTTTCATGATGTGATCAAGGGCACTGTGGAACACACCACTCTTGATCTCTGAAAGGTCTTCTTCCTTTGGGCTAATATCTGGAGAAAGCGGCCACCGTCACTGGCGATCCCCATTATTTTCATAATCATCAAGCTGCTCACTGACCCGTAGCACTCGCTGAATGGGGCTATTGTCATTGAGAATGAGCCCCATCTGGATAGGAATCACAGAATAAAGACATTCACCCACCCAAACCGTGCGTGCACTGGGCCCTCTGCTGCTTGATAATACCACATGACTCCCCCACCCCCCCACCACTCTGTAGCTGTCACATGCTGATTTTTTTCCTGCAATTTCTGGCTAACAAATTCCCCGCAGCTCATCAAATTTGCAGTGCGGTGTAGACCTTGCCCTGCTCACACATAAGCAGTAAAGTTTCCCTGATTTAAAGCTGCCCTTCAGTTTGGAAAAAAAATGCAATTGGGGAGACGTTTCCCCCTGAACTAAAGTGACCTCATACTGGAATGAGAGGAGTGCATCACTGAATGGTAACAGTATGGCTCTTTTGTGTCTTTTAGGGTAACAGTGGAGTTTGAAGGCACTGAGCCATAAGCTGGCAGATGCTGTTCTAGCTCTGGCAGCTCCTGCTTCAATTCAGCCTGATACATTTAGCGTTGCTTTAGTTTATTCCAGTTGTTTTTTTCTTTCTGGTAATAAACAGTAATAAAAGGGTGAGATCTCGCTGGCATTATGCTCAGCATCTTAGGTAAACGTTCATTTATGCAATTCTCTTTTTAGTGTGTAATCCACAAATGTACCATTTCCCAGCACACTGATGGCGCCTGTTCTCCTACATCTTTGCAAGCATTTTAAAAGCATCTTGAACCGAAGCCAAAATGCTGTAAGGGTCTATTTAAAATTCATCTTCCCATTCTTTGAATCTGGGATTGTGTCATGTTTTACTTTCTACGGTGTCGTATTAGAAGTAGGAAGCAGAAGACACAGCAGAGGGAGACGTGTGAAGATTGTTATTAATCCAACATTGCTGGCACAGAAACAGCCTCTGAGGTGTGAGCAGCATATGTGGGGTGATTCCTCTTCCACTAATTGGGATCATTTCTGAGCCACAATGTTTTTACAGGGCAGAACTAAATTTACCTTGATAATTATAATTCTTGCAAGCATTAGCCTTTTTATCGTTTAAGAGCATATTACGATGCATTTGCTGGTGTGCGTGCGAGCTTCATCAGGATGATTTGATGCACCCTCTCATTTGCCCCCCCCCCCCCCGTGTTTGTGTGTGTGATTCTGTGTAGTTTATCCGTACCCTGGAGCGCAGTCATGACTTCAATGCCCGGGCCAAGGTGTATTTTGCCTCCCTGCTGACAGTGGCTCTGCACGGGAAGCTGGAGTACTACACCGACATCATGAGGACGCTGCTGCTGGAGCTGATGGAGGAATACGTCCACAGCAAGAATCCCAAACTCATGTTGCGCAGGTGAGCCGCCACCAACCTGCTGCTGCTTCACAGCACATGCTGTTGCATTGCATTTAAAATACAAAGTACCCAGTGGCTGCTGACTTTGGCTTTGACTCGTCACAGCAGTGCAGGCCAAAACGCATGTGACATCATTTGTGTGTGACTCAAACACAACACAACAATTGCAGTCTCTGAAGTCGTGCTGCACATGCTGACAACAAACATTGTCGTGTTCCACCATGGCGTCATTTGTCTTCTCGCCACGTTACCAGACCAAACACAGCCACGTAGTCATGGTTCATCCATTCATGTTCCTCCAGGGACATTCAGTGACCTCCAGTCTGCTGGCGTCACGTTCTCAGCTTGCTCAAAATGTCGGTCTAGTCAGGAGTGAAACAGTCACAGGTTGCAGATACTGTAGCCTGAAAAAGGAATAAAATCGAGCCCGGTCGAGCTGTGTCGGTGCCAGTCGATGAAATCCTCAGTATTCACCCAACTGGGCAGATTTCTGTGAGATTTAGAGGAATGGTTTTGTATTCTGCAGCTCCATATCATCAAAAAAAATCCTTATTCTGTGTGGATTTCTTTTACAAGTCATTACAAACACAAACACTTGTGACATTGTCTCCCTGAGTTTTTTTAAAGAGGCGTGAGGCGATACGTCCACTTGTATTTGAGTCATTCTATCAAATTATAGACTGGTAAATCAGAACACGCATAGCAGCATGATGGCACACAAAAGCAAGGCACTGTTTTTAAATCACAAATACACAAGTTTGAACATGTTATTTGCATGATTGCTTTCAGTGTGTTTTTTCTTGGAATGCTTTCACTGATGTAGTTCCCTTCCTGATTTGTTGAGCTCTAGTTTTTCAGTAGAACAAAGAGTTTCGGACCCCCAACCCCTCCCGCTTGTTTCTTCTTCTTCCCCATCTGTGGTAGCACACTTAGCTGGGAGCCCTGCTGCCTCTGTACATCCTCACAGAACCACTGCACTGGCTGTACTTTCAGATATGTTTTTTTCCCCAGCTCTTGCTCTGAGATTGTGAAATGTCCTTCTTCTGCAGCTCTATAATCAGAGCTGCCCCATATCTAAACTCTGGCACCAATTTTATCAACTAGTTAAGGCGGACTGGGACTTGGTTCAAAATGCAGCGGACTGTTTCATTCTGTTGCCATGTTTTTCTGTCAAATTTTGCACTGACTACTGCAGTCCACTATCAAGAGCCAGACTGCTGCTCAGTCTATTCCAGTCCTTCTCCTTCTGTTCCTCCTTCTGTTTTCTTTCCCTTCGTGGAGTCCAAGCATAATGTGCTGAATAGTTGTTTTGCAGTTTCTCTTCATCATATTACTCCTTCTTTTCCTGTTGCTTGTGTCCATTGTGATCCAAGTCTGAGATGTTGTGAGTTGCTTTCGGGTGGATACTTGTGCAGAGCAGGACTTTTGAGTAGGATCCTTTTGTGTGATTGATTTTTGTATTATTGTATCCTCACATGGAGACTCTGGGGAGGGAACAGAGCTTTCATGATTACAACCTGTAGTATGTAGCACACGGCACAGAGTGGTGTTGAGCTCAAAGATCGGTGCAATCCTTAAACCATCTCTAATCGGATTTGGTTGAGTCTGGATGGATGTCGGGTTGAGTAGCTTCAACAGTCCGGGATATATCTGTTTTTTTTTGTGGGTGGTCAACTTGCTCATCTTCTTTCAGTCATAAAAAAGACAAAAGATTTACACTTTTTCTCACATCAAGCAAGGATTGTTTCTCAGTTCCTAGTAAAAATGTCTTCCACAGATCACCCTTCAGTACTTTCAATGATTTCCTGTTAGTAGTTGAGGGGGAAAATGTAGTAGTGTTACAAAAAAATTTCATATATATAATTCTAAACCTGTTTGGACCGAAAAATATCCTCCTGATTGCAATAATTTGTTTTTAGGAACTTTCCAAATAAGCGTGACTATTTTTCTCTGATTCTACCAAAAGTTAATTGCTCAGTGTTTTCTCCGCTAGCGCTGTTTCATCATTACTTTGTTGTAATGGTGTTTGTAAACATTTGAGGGAGTGATTTGATTGGAAAAATTGCCTTAAGTAGAGAAAATTACAATTTTTAGTGTTCTTTGGTCTTTTCATCCTTTTGTCGCTGTAATGATCAGGTCAAGGTTAAGTTACCTGCCCAGGGTGGGCCCCCCCCCCTCCCTCAGCAGGTCCAGCTTGTCTGACAGCACAGTCGCTCGTCGCTACTGCAAGCGGGTCATGTGATCTGAACTGTCTGCTCTGCCTCGGCACTCAGTGACTGGCTGTTGTGCAAGTACACATCTTAATTATCCCCAATGGAGAAACTCATTATGCTGATTAGGCCATTGTGCCAACACAGGCACCCTTATATACAAGATATCCAATTAGGCGTGTGATGAGCTACCAACGGGTCGCACCAGTGGATGTCTGACACCATGATAGCTTATCTATCAACTGACCACCGACACAAGTTTTTGGTTGAAATATCGTTGACGCTGACAAGCTGTGCAGGTGTTTTTTCTTTGCTGTTATCAGCTGAAACTCTCTCCTGAGTGGCGTTTGAGAGTTTTCAAGAGGACACGGAGGAAATGAAGCAATCTATCATTCCTCGTTGTGCGCCAGCTTCTCTTTTCCCAAGTGTTACTTTGTTTTGCAGACAATAGAACACATAATGCAGTCTCATAAATACTAATAAATACATAAGCACATTAAAGAATGTGTCAAAACAAATGTCAGGAGCCCATAAGCGAGTTGACTGAAAACAATCAGTGCTGGCAATGAAATCCATTGACTAAGTAATGACTTTCTCAGCACTTGGAATTCTACTTTAGATGGCATCGTATGGCTTTGTCCTCCAGTGCATGTCCATCTCCCAAGTAATGTCTGAAAGTACTTTAAAGATACTAAGCATTTTGTGTCATAAAGTACAATTATTATGTTATACAATTGTCCTCTAATGTGTCTTTCAGGTCAGAGACGGTGGTGGAAAGGATGTTGTGCAACTGGATGTCTATCTGCCTTTACCAGTTTCTGAAGGTAACACAAGGGTCAACTCAGTTCATGTGATCATTGTAGTTCATGTCATCATTCACTCAGTCATTGTTCATTTTTACCAAATGTCTTCTCGTAAAAAACAAAAACATATTTGATGCTATTTCAAAGTCTTATGCTTTAGTAAGTAGAATTTCTGCTGAGACTAAGTGGAAACTCCCACACACTTTGCATTTGCATTATTTATGTTTCACTTTGTCTTTGGCCGTACTTACATATGTCTTTATTTTTTCAAATGAAATTTGAAAGAGAATGCATATAATTGCTAAACCAGGAAGTGTAGATAATTACAAGTTTGAGTGATAACGTATCAGGTTTATTCATGGATTTCTCCATTTCTCTCATTAGTGCTCGTATTGACGGTGTGAATTTGTCTTCTGAGCTGCTAATCACAACATTTAGCTTCTTGACAACAACTGAGGCAACCTCTGAATGGCTTTATGCGTCGGTGTGTGTGCGTGCGTGCGTGCGTGCGTGCGTGCGTGCGTGCGTGCGTGCGTGCGTGCGTGCGTGCGTGCGTGCGTCTGTTTC
>JASSRZ010000080.1:5129213-5143084 GCA_032164315.1 Malacoctenus gilli | reverse complement strand
GTGCGTGCGTGCGTGCGTGCGTGCGTGCGTGCGTGCGTGCGTGCGTGCGTGCGTGCGTGCGTGCGTGCGTCTGTTTCTTTGTGTGTAACAGGACTCTGCAGGCGAGCCCTTGTACAAACTGTTCCGAGCCATCAAGCACCAGATCGACAAAGGGCCTGTGGACGCCAGAGTCAAGAAAGCCAAGTACACCCTCAACGACACGGGCCTGTTGGGTGACGACGTGGAGTACTCTGTCCTGGTGAGATGGACACACACACGTGCGCATGAGCACACACACAGGCGCCATACCGACACTCATACATACAATTTTCAGAAAAACTCGCTGTCAAAGCAAACTGCACACACAGCTTTGAGATTGCATGGTGTTTTGTGCCTGGTGAGCAGCACAAACATGCACACGTACATACTATGCAGTTGCCGTGGCAACCACCAAAAAAAAAAAGCCCCGAGGCGACTGCCCGCTTTGGTTTGACATCCATTTTCAGTGTCAATGTTCTCAGCTCAAAAAAAAACCCGGCACAGCAACACATTCCGATATAGCAGTGAAATGTGAAACTTAGGTGAAAGTACTACAAGTTGTTATGGGTATGGAGTACAAGCCACTTCCACAACCTCCCCTCGACCTCATTCCACCTGCTCTGTATCCATTTGGGCAGCTTTCACGAGTCAAGAAAAGCCCATGCATCTCGTTTGGCTCTCGTGTTTCAGTAATAGAATCTAATGTGAACACAGCTGTTTTCTGTTAAAGTCAGCACAAATAAAAAGACCCATGGGTAATGGCAATGTCGAGGACAATTATCAAATTAGTCTGAATTACATGTCTCCTGCCGTGATGGATCGCCTTCTGTGATTGAATTACACAGGGTGGGACAAAAAAAAGAGAATAGATGCCAGGCTAGATTTCACAGGCAGATGCAGGGTTTCCAATTGGCTTCAATTCACAGCATGCTCTTCCCAGCAACTTCAAATGTGGACGGGATTATGAGGCTGATATTGGATCTGAAGGCCTTGCATGCATTTGAATCCGTTAAGTGTGCAGATATATCAACACAGCTGACTGAGTGCGAGAGGTAGCATAGGTAAGAGGCTCCTCTTTAAGGATGCCATAATGATTTTGGTTTGATGTCAGGAATCGGACCACGCTTTGATAGCGAAAAGCTGATTCACTAGCAAACCAATGAAAAACATCTGGCTAGAAGCACTCAGAGAGCGCATACCTCTGTAAAGACACCTGTTAACCTTTCCTGCTTCAACCTTGTGCCCACTCTCTTAAAAAGGTTGTCATTCTATAACATCAAAGAAATGCTGTTTGTTTTTATCATTTTTAGACCACCAGATCACCTCCAAAAAGGAATCGCGTGTTCCTCATATCACCTCCTGCAAATTTAATTCAAATCTGTCAAGAACCTTTGGAGTCATCCTGCTAATAAACCCACAAACAAATGTTACATCCATCTATTTTTTCTGACTTTAAAAGTGAAACTCCTTCATTCATCTAGACTCACATGCTATACATAATTTGGCCAATGTTAAGTAACAGTTTTTTGGCAAATTACACGACTTTTATTTTTACTTTAGAGCTTTTATTATAAGCTGTTGGAGTTTGAAGGGAATAGAAAAGAGCGGCGGAGACCTGCCAGAGGCCTTTACTGTGAAAGTTCGGCGCTGAAGCTCATTTTACAATTTGATTCTTTCTGAATACTTTCCTGTCACATCCAGTCCTTTAAAGTGTGTTTTACTAGAGAAATATCAATTTTTCAACTTTTTTATTCCTCATTTTCCTTGTCACTTTTCTGGTTTTGTGTCCACTTTTTAAGAGGGTATATTTTTTTTTCTGAACAGCGGCGGTCTGACATAAAAAAATACGTCATCATGAAGTCTTGTGTTTCTGTTTGTCAGACCTTGCAAGTGCTGGTTCAAGGCGAGGGTCCCGACGTGACGCCCGTCAAGGTGCTGAACTGCGACACCATCTCACAGGTGAAGGAGAAGATCATCGAGCAGGTGTACAGGAACCTGCCATACTCCCTGCGGCCCAAGGTGGACAGCGTCACTCTGGGTGAGTTAATGGGGACTGCACAGCAAGAGGATGACTCAAAGCATCTAATGCTGATGTTTAATGTAACAGATACACGGGATGGGTGGGTGGAAGGGATGTCAGCACGGAGGGGGGATTTTGAGTCATGACTGGATTACATTAGAGGTACATCAGAAATGCATTTGTCAAAGGAGGCAAATGATTTTTTTTCCCTTCATTCTAACATTACTCTCCCCCCAAAAATATCTATGTTGGCATGGGGGGGGGGGCCTTTCCCGAGGTTCAGAAGTTATTCATTGCCGACAACATGAAGAAATCCTTCACTGTTAAACAAAGTTTTGCTCGCTACTGTAGTCAGAAACCTTGGGGACTGACTTGAAAGGCTAAAGCTCGGAAAACATATTCCAACATCAAAGCCGTTTTACATTCCCATGCATGCTGTAGATTCCAGGCCTTTATACATTTTAGATAAGCAGGGATCCGTCTTCTTTCATGGTGAATCAGAGCGATAACCCCCATATACTTGCTAATACTTGTAAATGAATCAAACAGTGAGACGGCGAAGATGTGTCAAGCTCAGGTCTTCGGCGGAATGTGTAGCAGTGCTAATTAGCATACTGAATTAATCAGAAGTGACTGACACGACACTTCCTCATCATATATTCACTTGAATTTGTCATTAAAAGCTGAAACAAAGTTGCGTGACAGCTGACTTTGATTGAGCCAACATTATGAACATTGGTGATCTCTGGATGAAAATAATGGCAGCCAACGGTAACATTTGTGACCCCGTTTAGGATCCGATTAGATTCCATGTGAACAGCTGGAAATTTACACATTGATGTCTGTTCAGTGTTTCAGTTTCACATGAACCACAAAAAAAACCCCAGAAAACACATAGCAATACAAAATACTAGAATGTCAAATTTGGGATCATGTTCATGACAACATCAAAGCACCACACAATCAGTTCACTGACTGAGTCCGTTTCCATTCTTGGTGCCCACGCATCAGTTTGATGACCTAATTTAGTGTTGATGTAAACAGGAAAACTGTATATTTCAATCAGAGCAAACTTGGTCTACTTCAACGTATTAATGCAGCGATTGACTTGCTGTTGAGTCTATTTGGAGAACCTGACGCAATACACTGTAAAAAATGTAAAACCTGCGATGACGGCCCTCGTTTTTCCACTACTCTGTCTCTCCCTGCCTTAACCACAGAGTGGCGTCCCGGCTCGACGGGGCAGATTTTGTCGGATCTGGACCTGACTTCCCAGAAGGAGGGCAGGTGGAAACGTATAAACACTCTGGCACACTACAACGTGAGTACCGTCAAAAATTTGTGCCATGAGGAAACATGTTTGAAAAGGGAGCCCAAAAATAGCAAAAAGGATTTAAGCAGGGAGAAGGGAACTAAATAAGAGGATGTGGGTGTGTGAATGTGAATGAGGCTGAGCTGTTCATCACAGTCATATCTATAAAATTCATGTCTGCTTCAAATTTCCAGACTTGGATGTGTTTATCAGAACATTAAACTTAATATTTCTCTTTTTCTTTGCTGAAAATCACCAAATACATTTAACATTAAAAGTTTTTTTTCCATGTGTAATAACGATGACCTGCTTAAAAAATAGCAAACTTAGAACTTTCTAAAAGCTTCATCACCCTTTATTTATGTCACTTTATTTTATCCAAGTGCTGAGGCTTTTGTTCTGAAAGGCCACTGACCTACATGTTGTGGATGCTGCTGCAACCTGGAGGTTGTTCCCATTCAGCTTTCAAACGTGCAGGCCAGTGGCCCTCCAGGACCAGGATTCAGCGCCACTGCTGTTTATCATCTCATTCTGTACACACCGACCCATTTTAGCCAGTATCGAGACAGGGAACATTGTGCGCTGCAAAAAGTTCCCCAAGATTCACCAGAGACAAAGAAGCTGACAATGAGATGGGGGCACCACCTTTTGCGTGCAGCAAGACTGCACAGCATGTGGCTCCTTATCAGGGGGCTTTGTTTCCATCCACAGTTGGTAACTGGAAACATTTCAGCCATACATGTGATTGGCACAACTTATTTCTGCTTATATTTCACTTTCTATTCTTTGTTTACTTGAAAATAAATTCATGCGTTTTCGCTGATGATTTCACTTTGACGAATTATCCTCCACTAAATGTTTATTATGTCGCTGGGTGCTTCCAAAGTGCCAGGACTTGGTTTGCTTGTGTCAGCGCTCAGTGGCCACAGACTACCACTCAGTCTTCGTGACACAGTATCGATCCTGGGAAAATAAAGGTCACTCGCAAATACCCGGTACTGGTCCTGCTTTTTTTGACCACTTAAATCCTCTTCTTTCAGAGCCACTCAGCTTTCTTTCATCTGACCTGCTGATGTCTCGCACTTGTTCTCAGACGCTACCATGGATTCATTGGCCTTGTCAAAGTAGTGCTAATCACAGTATTTGTTGGGCCAATAATGGGTTTACGCTGAAGAAAATGGCCTGTAAATACCCCAATAAAGACCCACTGTTCATGTCCACTTAGTTGCATTGATTAGGAATTAGTTCTGGGGAACTAAAAGAGGCTGCTGACCAAAGTCACTAAACTCGATAAATTCTGAGGTGTGTGAGGTAAGTTTGCTTCGCTGCGTGCTTGTGTGCGTGTTGTCTAACAGAGGACTTGTGTGACTTCCAGGTGCGAGATAACGCCACTCTGGTGTTGTCCAGAGTGCTGCACACCCAACAGAACTACGACCAGAACCAGGAAAACCACGAAGAGCGTGAGTCTCCCCACAGATGCACACACTGTATTCATCAACACTCTCGCTAAACCCAAGCAAGCAGACATCAGACTCATCAGAGTATAATGCCCGCCTTTGTTATTGTTTCTCCAGGGCTTTTGTCAGTCTCCCTACTCTCATTCAACATGCTAATACATGTTGTTATATGTACAGCAAACTTTGAGAATGTACCAAAAAAAGATTCACTTTTATCTTCTACCCTTTTTATGTGCACATCAGAATGCTGATTGTTAAGCAATTCTTGGTAGATATTTTCTCTGCATTCAAATTCAGTTGACAAACGCCTTCCCATTTTTCATCATCTGAGTATACCGTGCATGAATAAATAACAAGCGGAGTTATTGGGAGACGGTCTTAAGTGATGTTTTCCTTTCCTCCACCAGGAAACGCTCTGTTGGAAGACGATAAAGTGTTTCACTTGGTGAGGCCGGCAGACGAGCTCGACGAGATCAAATCTAAGCGGGGAAGCATAAAGGACAAGTCGATGACCAAAGCCATTACAGAGATCTATCTGACGCGACTGCTGTCCGTGAAGGTACCGCGTGCCGACAAATACAAACACGAGCTGGTGTTTAAGTCGTTTTCTTCCTTTCAAGGCTATTTTTTTGGCCAGAGTTTAGGAAATAAATTAAACAGGGGACATCGAACTGCTCTCGGTAAAACCTTAATTTCAACACTCTTGAAGCAAATAGCTTTATCTCACAGCTCAGATATTTCTGGCCATGCTCTCTGTCTCAGCCCCGTCTCACAATATTTGTGGCCTCTTCTAGGGAACACTGCAGCAGTTTGTGGATGACTTCTTCCGCAGCGTGCTGTGCTCCGGGGCAGTGGTCCCGCCGGCTGTCAAGTATTTCTTTGACTTCCTGGATGAGCAAGCGCTGAAACACAACAATGTGGATGAGGAAACCATCCATATCTGGAAGACAAACAGGTAAAACGATGGGGACTTCATTCACTCAGTAGTTTGCAGTATTTGTACCTTTAAGGGTTCTTTATCGAAGTATTCAGGTACAGAGGCTGCAATGTCCAAACACGAAACAAGGGGGCACAAAATACTCTGTGGCTGCATAACAAGGACGCAGTTTCTGTATCAACGTGTCGCAGCGTAACTCTGGCAGCATCCATCATTCGTACTCATTGTCATGTAAAGTCGTACTGTGTCAGTGATTCTGGGGCGAGTCTGTTGAGGTCACAAATTTATCTAGAATGATTAAAACGATAGTAAGGAAATATGAAGGATGACAGACGTTAGACAACGCAAATGTGTGTGAATTGTTTTCGAACTCTTATCTTATTTCTAATCACCATTTTTCTAGGATTTCATTTAGTCGTTCCATATCTAGTTCTTTTCCAGACATTTTTAATTTTTCTTTTTTTGCATGCTAGACTGTGTCAAGCTTCTTTTTAGGCTTTCCTCACAGCATCTGTGAGGGGATGCAACCTTCTTCTGGTTCAGCTTTGATATTCTGACTTGTCTGGGAACCTTCTGTCAGTATTTTAACCAATTATCCTTAAATTTCAAATGTCGCTTTCCCTTTAATGAGAGCCGAAACGTGGATGAAGAACAGTATGTGTCATTTGGACCTTTTATCTGAGCGCATGTTGCGACATTTTACACATTACTCATTTCCTGACATTTTCGTGCAAAAGACACATCTCGATAATCTCATGACTTCCCACCGTGATATGAATCTTTAAACTTTAAGTGTAAAAAAGGTTCTTCTCACTATGAATCATAGACACCAAATTCACCAATATCTACCGTGATTGTCAACATTGAGCTCTATATCCATGTTTCTCCTGAATTACTTCAATTGTACCTTTTCTTCCCAGCAGTTTTTCCTTCAGCTAAAAAAAAATCTTCTTGGTAATATTGTTTCGTCTTTTAAAATGTTATTTCTGTAAAAATATCCTGAAAAATAGATGTGGTAAAAAACATCCTTTGTCAAAAAAAGACATTGTTTTAATCTGAAAAGTAGTGAAGAGGGAGTTCGGACCGCCTTTAAAAATGGATGCACTCAAACGCAGCACGAGGACATCATATTTCCCAGACTCCGCTGTCCCATCGCAGTCTTTGCAAAATCCTCCGAAATAGCAACTCTCCAAGAAATAAAAACTTACTTATCCCAGAAATGGCTGAATACAAATGCACAATTCAGGCTCACTTAGTTTGCATTTGCAATCCCCCTGCTCCCATGTGACATTTAAGTGCATAAATTAGTGTAACGCCAGCTGAGGCTCAAGCATACAAGACGACGTGTTGCATGTAGATGCCAGTGATTGACGCTGGGCTGGCAAGAGAGCACCCACACAAGGACAGGAGATGAGCGATTTAATTACTTACTACACTCCACACCGCACTCTGCTTCCACCCGCTCTGTTTATCAAATCAACTGAGGGCCATGTATTAAATATGAATGTGTGTATCAGGCATAACAACAAACAAACATGGTAATTATGTCCCAAGCTAATTTAATTCCATGATTATAGTAACATTGCTATATTTATGCTTCCATTGTGTTCTCGCTGCAGCCTTCCCAGGAGATATTAACCAACCACTATGAATTTTACGCGCTGTGCCTTTTCTGTCTCAGATGGCGGGCTTCTCGCACCAGTCGGGGAGGAGACTTTTTTGGGGGGGGGGGGCACCGTATTTCGGGTGTTCCTTTTGAATTTACAAAGCCAATTCATGGTTGGAGTGCTGCACGTGGGGATTGTATTTTCCCATTCAGAAGGGAAATTAGCAGGAGCACTCGAGCATTACGTTGTGTTGTTTTTTTTTTAAGGTTGTTAGGCTGCACACAAACTTCCAGGGGTCAAAGTTTTCGCAGTGTATTCAACATTTCTAATCACTGTTTGTTCGTGTAGCGGAGCGTCACTGCCTGTTGCTTTGCGCAGATCCCGTTTGTTATTACGAATGAGATATTCCCAGGTCCCGCTTTTCTTTTTTTTATCATTTTCATTTTCATGCACCAATAATTCTCTGAGAAGTCAGGATCAATTGAAATAGTGATACAAACTGACAGTCAAAGGTATTGTTCTGAATAAACTGACATCTCGGAGAAAAAGCTCTTCTCCCCATCCCTGCTATTATCTTGTACTGCACACGATTGCACCCCAGGCAAGTGCTCTCACACGTGAAATGCTTTCTTTGACTCAAATGAATTCATACACGTAACGCGCTTGATGAGATTTTCTTCCGCCGATTCTGAAGCAATAATACCGATAACAAAGGTGGTGATCGAGTGATCCCCCCCCCCTTCTGTGCAGCCTGCCACTGCGCTTTTGGGTGAACATCCTCAAGAACCCCCACTTCACCTTCGATGTCCACGTCTCTGAAGTGGTGGATGCCTCGCTCTCTGTCATCGCCCAGACCTTCATGGATGCCTGCACCAAGAGCGAGCACAAACTCAGTCGGGTGAGTGGGAGTGAGTGAATGGGGGGGGGGGGGGGGGGCGATTAAGGGGGAGGGGGAGTTGGGAGAGAAAAAAGATGAACAAGATGAGAACAAAGCCGCTTACATTGGAAGTAAATTGTAGCAAGACGAGGCGTGTCAGAGGTCGGTGAATCTCGAGTGCCATTTTATTCACTGCCTCCTGTTCATTTCTCTTCTCTAGGACTCTCCAAGTAACAAACTACTCTATGCAAAGGAGATCTCCACCTACAAGAAGATGGTGGATGAGTAAGTCCTGTCAGAGCTGTCTGTCTGTCCTTATCGAGATCGTAAAATGGCTCCAGACTGTCATCGTTTTCCGCCAACTTACATCATGCAGCGATTATTGCCTGTTGACCGCTCTGCTTGTGTTTGTTTGTGTGTGTTTATTTGTGTGTGTGCGTGCGTGTGTGCGTGCGCATGTTTGTGCAGCTACTACAAGGGCATCAGGCAGATGGTCCCCGTCAGTGACCAGGACATGAACACCCATTTGGCAGAGGTGTCACGGGTGAGAAACACCTCTGTTATTTTCTCTTGCATTTCGTTCACCTCGCTATTAAAGTTGCTGTTTTTTCAGGCAATGCTTCGTTTCTTGACATCTGGGCTCGCTGTGGCAACAGCAAGTGAAGCCTAATTACCAAAAAGTTGCTTTTAAAACGAGCTTCAAACTGGAGCTTCATCCCATTGATCGCAGTGGAGATTTGTTGCTGAAATTCACTGAAGGAGCTGGAGTTGTAATGTCTGTGGAATTGCAGCCAAAAGATTTAAAACAAATGAGTTATGCTGGAAAACTAAGAAATATATGTAAGAAATGTTTAACAATATAAACCATTCGCAGTGAGCTCTGTGCAGGTAAAGGACTGTCAAAGACACCGTGTTTAAAGAGACAAATACAGTCTCACCTTATTATTTACTCTTTGCGATGTCAGTCGGTAGAACCCACGTTGGACCCTTCAGCTGGTCAAAGATGGCCCACCAGCACTACATTTTACACCCTTTCACTACAACAAATTCTGCACCTTCAGTTCAATCAGTTAATGAGGACTTTGGTGCACATACAGACCTGTCGATTGAACATAAAGCCTACAGGGCCTGTTGTTCTTTCACATTTTTTGGCTGACTTTACAGTAAATGATAAAAAAAGAGTTGTGTTTCTGTGATCAATGCTGAAACCACTCAGGTGTCAGACTGGATCTGTGGAAGAGTTTGTAGAGGAGAACTGATCAGCAGCTCCACACTTGGTGTCAACGTGCTCTATTGCAGTTCCTCTCTTTTAAATTTAAGCTAAAGATGTTCAGATTGCAGCTCAATACATTCATCTTCCATAAATGGTGTGGCAGTAATTTGGGTATTTACAGCACATTCAAAAAACAGGAGATTTTATTCCTTCAAAAGCTTCGAGATTATGTGTAACTTTAGCTTTGATGATTATTCATTATTGCTCTGTCCTTCAAACTGTTAGTGTGTCTGTAAGTACTTTGCAGCTGCTCCTGTTTACAGAGAGTGTTTCCTACCACAGAGCCGTTCGCTCTGCGCTCTGTGCAGTTTTATGGTTTCATTTTGTAGCCTCTTTAACCTTTAAATTGTCATTTATGTCTCTCAGTCTCACACAGACAAACTGAACACACAAGTGGCTCTCCATCAGCTATACCAGTACGCCAGCAAATACTATGATGGGGTAAGAAGCCCTTCTCCTTCCTATCGCACCCAAAGGAGGCTATTCCACTGAATGCACTGGTGCCCACTATATTATTGCTCCCCCTTTTTCCCCCTTTCCTCGCTTCACTCTTAATATGCCAGAAGAGTGATTGTATGTAATTTTAATTGAAAGCATTTCTGTGGGATGTGAATTGGAAAATTGCTGTGGGAATTGATTTTTAAGCGTCCATTGTGCATTGCCACTTGAGGTCATGGAAAAGGTGGATAAACAAAACCTATTGAACAAGTTGGAAAAACAATTGGGGCTGTCAGTCCCCCCTAAGTGGGGCTCACAAACAATTACTGCATATATGACGCGACTGTTGATGTCAAATAACCGCGTCCTCTCCTCCCACTCCCCACCCTTTGCCCCCTCCTCTTTGTCCTGCGTCTCTCCTCTCCTTCATCCCCCCTTTCCACCCGTCTCCTTGTCCCCTCCAACATCACACCTCCGCCGTCCTGTCCCTCTTCTCGGCCAATCCCTCCCCCCTCCTTTCCTCTCACCTTCCGTCCTGCTTTCAGATCATCACGTCCCTCGACGAGGACCCAGCTGCCCAGAGTAAACAGCTGACCCTGCGGCTCCAGCAGATAGCAGCCGCCCTGGAAAACAAAGTGACAGATCTTTAACCCACTGAGCGCAAGGCGAGAGGGAGGGAGGGGATGGGAAAGGAGGTGAAAGATTGCCAGTGACTCCAGGGGCTTATATGTTCTCATCATAAAATAAAACATGGAAATAAGAAGGGTTGGAAAAAAGGGACTGACGCTGGCAGGTATATTGTTCAACTTGGCCCTGGGACAACTGTTGGGTTGTGTGGAGTAACGGGGACTAATGAAATGCAGATCGAGGGCAGAGAGAGGGGAGGAAAATGATGGGTTACACTGTCATAGGTACGCCTTAAAGCTCACTTGCCAAACCTTAAAGGTCTGCTCGCTCGCTCATGCTTCACTGAATATTGCTCCCACAATGCAGTGCAGCACACCTCTCTCTGAGAATTAAGCCCCTCCCTGGAGCACTGGCAGAGGAGATAATCAGATGTTCAATTTCTCTCTGTGTAGAAAAGGTTTTAAGAGTTGTATTATATATTTTTTTTAATGTGCAGTCTTTATGCGGAAAGCTTTATAAGGAAAAAAAAAATCTTTTTAAATGGATCACCTTGTGGTGCGGATAGTGTTTTTATTAGCCTGTGTGTGTGCGTGAAGTTGCAACACGTGAACAGGAGCACGTGTTTCTCAACTTGGAGTGCGTGTTTGTGTGGACTGCAAGTGTGGGAATGTGTGGGAATGTGCGTGCACACACAGGATGCCTACTGTCGGGCGTGAGGGCGAAGAGACGCCTGCTTTCTGTCATTCGAACCCCTCCCCTCCTCATACCCAGTCATCACACTGGAGCCTGCGCTCACAGCGAGCTTTATGACACAGACCAAAGGGTCCTCGCAAGGACGCTGGGTAAATGGAGCAATGCACAAGCTCACGCGGATGACAGGTCACCGGTACGTTCGCAGATGTTTGAGTTTCGACTCGACTCAGATCTGCTTGGAGCTGGATTACCAATTGTGCTGGCGGAAACCAAGAATAGCACAGTCTGTCTCCCTTTATTGTACAGTGCCATGAAACATTCCACTTCAGCGAAAGCACAGAAGGACATTTCACCAGAGTTTTTTAAAGACATTTCAGTTAATGACTGTTTTCAGATATCTCTCCCTTGCTATTAAGTGTCAGCGCGAGGCGACTTTCCTTCTGCCATGGAGCCCTGTCACTCATATTAGACCTGCAATAATGTCAGTGTCCCATGAGTCACAATCAGCCATCGCATCAGCTCACTACACGTATTTGCAAATAGTAGCAATTCAGCAATATGCTAGAAAACGATCCAAATCATGCATCGTCTGTGTTTATGATTTTTTTTAGTGTCCCTTTTTTCCATTTTTAGTCTTACTGTGTGTTATTCCAAATAATCATCAAGTGTTCTGCCTCTAAAGCTATGAAATAGCCAATCACTGATTGCTGTTAATAATCTGCCAGAGATGCAGTTGGTACTTAAGTGGCACATTCTGAACAAATTATTGTGGTTTTAGCTTTTGTGCGATGCTGGGGAGGCCGGGCTCAATCGTGTACATAATTGTTGGAGTAATTGGAATATTGATATGTCATTGTCAGCGCTGAGATGTCGACAGGGTAGGAATGAGGGTTTGATCATTCTTTGGGCCATTAAACACCATCCCTAAATTGTAGGTCTTGCAGTTGACAGATGATTTAATTGCGCTCCCTGTATCTGATCGCGGCTGTGCGCAGTTGACGGAGCAGAACGAGCTCCGGAGACCCCAGAATGTTAATGATTCCTGCCTTGGCTGCGGAGAGGGTGGTTTTTTTTCTTTCTTTTTTTTGCACAGACCTTGAGCCCGCCCGCCTGCCGTCTCAGCGTGGTACCCCTGGCATCCCCGACCAACAGCACTTGGCACTGCCCACTTGGTGCAGTGCAGAGTGCCACTCTGTATAATGGAATCAGCAGGGGAGGCTTTTGATCTTAATTGCATGCCGACTGGCGGCTCCATCCTTGTCTCCACTGTTGTTTACTGCTGACTTGTTTCTCACTGACAGAGTTGATGCAAGAAGCTTCTTTCAGAGCCTTTCTTTAACCAAAAATGTGCCTTATTGAATAGGATACATATATATTGTTTCTAAATTATTCTATTGGTAACCTAGGTGACTATGATGATGATGATGATGATGATAATGATAGTGATAGTGCTATAGACACAGCAATGTTCTTGGACTTGTGATCTTATGTGTGCTGTCTAAAACCGTAGATGCCCCCGGTGAAGCCGACTTGCGTGCCAATAGGCTGAAGACATTTCAGTACAATTTCCTTTATGGTTGCAGTTTCGACGTGCGTGTTTCCTTTGGGTGTCTGTGATGTGTGCTTCGTAGGACTTTGGTGGCTAAGGCAAACAGCCAAAAATAATTCATTGTAAAACAGTGGCCAGTGTGATTTGGGTTTCCCCTTGAAAATGTCAGGCATCCCTTAATTAGTCTGAAGCCGGAGGGGTGTCCTTATGTAGATTGAATATAGCGCAAATTGTTCCAATGGTGTTCATTTCTTGCCCTGTGTTTCTAAGCTGTTCCACAGTGTGTACGATAAATGACTATCTATACTCGACAAATGACCTTTCTTACTGCTGTGCAGTTATTATTTTTATTTCTTGTTTCCTATACCATATGAATCTTTGTAAAACACGTTGAAATACTGTATTCTAACTGTATAACCCTATGCATTGAGTCCTGGGACAAAAAAAAAAAGAAGAAAAACCGAAGAGGAAAAAAAAAAGTTTGTGCAGTTGTCGAGACTTTTTTCCATTTTGAAACTTGTGAATGTGCTGTAATGGTTAAAGAAACCGGGACACTCCACTTTCAGTCGCTTATGGAAGCCAACGTTTTTCCTTCTCCCCCCCGTCTGAGGCAGCTCAGAAGATTCTCCATCTGGTACCTGATCTGGTTGTACCGGATAAACGTAATTTTACAAAAGTGTGTGTGGACGGAGCAGTTACCCACTAGTTTCATCATACACTCCTCCATGAATAAACTCAGAGACGTATACACCTCTTCCTCATCTGCTTTGTTTCTTTCCCTTTTAGAGTATTGATTCGCTCCAATTGAACGCTCGCACTCACGAATAATGCATGAGTAATCGTCACCTTGGGTGGTAGAGTAACACATACCACAGGTAGCCGGTTTCTTGTCGAGGCAAATGTTTAGTCATTATACAGCTCATTAGCTGACCTTAAATTCACTGAAGGCTTTATACACCAGACACAGACAGAGATGAATTTATTCAAATTAAAACCAGGCAGCCACTTTATGACTGAGAGGACCAAGTCGTCGCGGGGGGGGGGGGGGGGGGGGGGGGGGGGG
>JASSRZ010000080.1:5090641-5109987 GCA_032164315.1 Malacoctenus gilli | reverse complement strand
GTGTGTGTGTGTGTGTGTGTGTGTGTGTGTGTGTGTGTGTGTGTGTGTGTGTGTGTGTGTGTGTGTGTGTTTTACTGATTCATTTGATGGATAAAAAGAGGCAGGACTGAGCGAAAGAAGCTGATCTAGATAAAATGACTGTTTTTCTAAGACTTGAGGACGCTACCCCCAGTGATTGTGTTGATTATTTTTTGAGGGGGTTACGTCCCCAAATCTAACTTTGAGGGGGCTCATTAAACTCTGAAATCCCAAAACATGGCGCCTTTAAACTTCTTCATGACAGAAAGAGACGTATTGTTTTCTTGGGGTTTTGTGTAATGGTCACGCTGTCCCTCAAGTGCCGAGAGTTTCAACAGCGAGTCATTAAAATGACATGACTGACATCGGGGGCTTGTACCTCCACTGGAGCTCCCCCTGTTTGTACTGTGCAGCCAGCAGCATTGATGGGCAGCAGAGAGAGAGAAGAGGTGAGCAGCAAGGGTGAGCAGAAGGATCCTTGTTTATGATGATTTCTTTTCTGTGTATTGTTAGGCCCTGCGAACGGAGCAAGCAAGGCAGGAGCTGATCAATCAGGTCAGAGAGTCTGCAGCCAAAACCCTGGAGAGCATCCGTGGTGAGTGTTGCTACATGCATATGTATGACTCAAAGCTTGGTGCCACCCCGCTGTACCTTTTAACAAATGACTTGTGTCTAAACCACAACCTACAACTGCTTGTTCACTCCTGACTACGAGAGCTCCCTTCAGCTGTGTTCAGCCAGCCCTTCAGGAGAGCGGAAGACTGAAGGGGGGGGGGGGCTACTGCAGCTAGGAAGCCTTTGAATGGCTTCCAGTCCCGCGGGCTGTGAAATCTGATCATCACTCGCACAGTTTAGCAAACTCCTCACATCATTTATTACTTCAGAGGATGCGTGGCAGTGTTGCATGGAGGGGGGGGGGGGTGAGGGGGGGGCTGAGTGGGGGAATGTCTGGCCTGATGCTCCATGCGTGTCTTGGCATAGACACGTCTGAGTGTGTTTGTGAGAGGCAGATGGTGATACTATTGTGTGTGTGTGTGTGTGTGTGTGTGTGTGAGAGAGAGAGAGAGAGAGAGAGAGAGAGAGAGAGAGAGAGAGAGAGAGAGAGAGAGAGAGAGAAAGAGACACGTTATGTCCTTTTGGGTGTGAGGAGCGGTAAACAGCCCACTGTTATCTCCCTCGCCTCCTGTAGGGCGCCAGGTGTCACAGCATCTGGCTGAGGAGGCCAAGAAGAGGGAGCGTTTTGAGGAGCTGAAACAGCACCTGGAGCAGGAGCAAGAGGTAGTAAAGTGTGTGTGAACGAGTCAACGGAATGGATGTTTGTCTGTGTGTGACAAAAGATGGAAACTGTGCCGCACTGATTCCACAGTCATGTAGGGAGAGTACAATGTATGCATGAGATCATAAGAGATTAAGGGAACGCTGTGTGATCAAACAATAAAAAAATGGTAAACACAAATTTTGGACGCTTCAATTTTTCGTTCTTTTTTCTGAGCGAGAAACGAGGATGTTTGTGTGTTTGTGGCACCAGTGGCGAAATGCAGCCAAGAAGAGGCAGGAGGAGGACGACTTCAGCTTTGCCAGGGAGCTGAGAGACAGAGAGAAGAGACTACAAGCCCTGGAGGAGCAGCTGGATCAGAGAGCCAGGTCTGCTCCAGATTTCCTGTTTGTTTTGTTTTTTTCTCACTTCGAATTTGATTGATTAATCTGTGTTTGATATCGAATACATTAGCTGACGTTTAGTAAACATGATGGGACCCTGGTTCCATCTGTTAGGCATATTTTTGGGCCTGGACTTGTGCCGCTCTTCCATACAGTTGGTGGGACTGTGTGATGCCGCAGCGTGAGCGAGTGCGACCAAAGCCCGTGATGAGACTGGGGGAATGTTAGTTAGTTAGTTAGCTCGGAGACATGCTGGAGTTCAGAGAGCGCCAAAGTTGGAGGGAGCACCTGTTATCTTGCACACACGTCATTTCTTCCGTATTTTTTAAGATATGCAGTCTCGTGTTAAAATTTTTTTTTTTTAATCATTGACCAGTCTTTTGTTTTGTCAGCTATTTTGATGCTAAACCATTTCAAGTATTTTCTGATTTAGACCGTCACAATTTTGACTCCAAACATAAAAAACGGACTTTCTTAATATCTGACAAACTGTGTTTTTTTTTGTTTTCTCAAGCTAAAAAGCAGAAAGAATGAAAAAAAATACATTTTCAGCAAAATAAACTTGTACGGAAGGTACAACCGGAGGTAATCATTTCCAAACTTTAATCAAGAGAGACGCAAGTTTCCAGACTTCATGGGCCCCACAGAAAAATTGATTGTCGACGTTTGAAGTGGCTCTTAACAGGTCAAGAAATGGCTCAAGCCCACATAGGATGCAGACGGACAAATGCACTTCTCAGAGTCCCTCTTAAGTACATGCAGGGCGAGCACTGATTACTGGATGATTTGCTCTCAAATTAAAAAATAAATTATTCACTTTTCAAATGGGACCTGCGATTTGAAGTCTGGGGGTAAATAACACGCCAAACCACAAGCTCCAACAGCGAACGAGTGTAAAGTTTGATGTTCATAAATGAGTGCAAATGGAGTTTGGTAGTGGAGTGAACTTCTGGAGATGTTTGCCCACGAGCACAATACTTCTGTTTGACAATCTTCTATTTTAGCGTGCCTTCCATAAAACTCTGCACTGAATTATTCACTTCCACGTTGTGTTGCTGTTCTCTGATTACAGGAAGGAGCTGATCGCTCAGTACAGCCGTCTGTCGGAGGAGGCGGCTCGCAGGGAGCGCCGCGCCATGTGGAGAGTGCATCGCATGAGACTCCACGAAGCCCGCGCTCGCTTCTTCACGCAAGACACGGAGAAAACCAATGTAATGAGTGAAGAGACACTGAAAATGCACTTACATGTAAATAATCCCAATGTTTATTTCAAGTTTTTGCTCTCCAGGAAATTCTCGAGAAATATCCTTTAGGCCAGGAAAGACCTCCCGTAGAAGCACTGCTACCTGTTCCCTCAGCACAACAGACTGTAGCACAACCAACACAGGTACAGTAACACGCTGGTTTTTCGTGCCTTATTTCATTATTTCCACCTCATGCTGTTACGAAGCGTGGCGTATCCTAAAATTAGTCCCTCTCCCATCAGGAAATTCCCGCTCAGCAAAAGACAGCCGCAACCCGACAATCCGAAGCCGTTTCACCTCCACAGGATCAATCCTCTCTGAGCCCCGCCCCCTGCATGGCAGAGCTGCCTCTTATCTCTGAAGACATTGACATCAGTGACTTTTTCCCAAAGTCACCCAAGCCTGAGAGCCAGCAGGTGGATGCAGCCCTTCAAGAAATTGGCTCTGACCTGCCAGGAGTCTGTCCAACCGCTCAGCTGCAAGACTATGACTTCAGTGCCCCCTTTAGTTCGCTCGAGGGTATCGCCGGCCAAGCCTCAGCCCAACCTAGGCTGCGGTGGGAAACCGCGAGCCAGCCTGATGTGATGCCAAATCAGCCGTCTTCCTCTCAAATCCTGATCGGGGAGAACGAGTCTCAAGCAGCGGAGAGTGAACCCCAAACCGATCGCTCTGACCAAGCCTTCAAACACAAATCTCCTATTGGCCAGAACATGAGTGAGCGTTCACAAAATATCAGTGCTGATGGAAATGCCTCAGTGCGGCAGGAGGAAGGGAGCCAGTCAACAGCAGACGGCGAGCAGAGGAAATCGGAATCCGTACCAGAGAGGACTGCTAGTATTTTGGAAAGTAAATCTGCAATAAGTGAAGATATATCTGTTGAATCTACTGAAACCAGTGCGGTTGATAAGTCCTCTTCCAGTACAGCACAGAGTGGTTGCCAGGATGTAGGTGAGAATGTTCCTCCCTCTGCTCCTTTGAAGGCTGGAGCGCCACTCGCATGTCCCTGTGTAGCCCCGCCCTCTCCCAGAATCCACGCTCATTCTTCCGATGCTCACATAAAGGTTGGACGCTACGTATCAGAAGTCCCGGCGCCCCTCCCCTCTGCAAAAGTCCACGATTGCGCCTCCGATTCGCACATCAAGTTAGGAGAGCACGTCTCGGACATCAGTGTTCCTCTGCTGTCCTTCAGCATCCATGGTCACTCTTCTGACTCTCACATCAAAGTTGGGGGGAATGTTCCCAAGTTTGTCGCCCCCCTCCAAACTCCGAACGTCCACGGGCATGTGTCGGAGGCCCACATCAGAGTGGGGGAACTTGTTTCGGATGTGGACGCGCCGCTGCCTTTGCCCAGTATACACGGCCACAGTTCAGACGCGCACATTAAGGTTGGAGAAAACGTTTCTGACGTTGTTGTGCCACTTTCCATTCAGAACGTCCATGGCCACTCGTCACACGCCAATATTAGAGTCGGCGAGTACGTGTCTAACGTTTCTGAGGCGAGGCCCCGTTGGAGCAAGCACGGCCACGCCTCTGGCTGCACCCTTCAGCCCGGCTGTGTCCTGTCCAGCCCGGGACCCTCACTGCCCCTGCTGTCTGGAAGATCTCATGGTCACTCATCCGACTCAACTTTAGGTATTGGATGCATCGTTTCTGGTGAGAAGGCCAAACAGTCTCCGCTGCCCGGCAGCACTCACGGCCACTCCTCAGACTCCACTCTAGGAATCGCGTGCGTTGTCTCCAAACCAGAGGCGCTTCCATCCCCGCTGCCTGGCAGCCTCTACGGCCATTCTTCCGATTCCACGCTGGGGGTGGGCTGCGTGGTGCTGGGGGCAGAGCTGCGGCCCCCTGCCCTGCCGGGCAGCGCTCACGGCCACTCGTCTGATTCCTCCCTTGGAGTTGGCTGCGTGGTGAAAAGCAAAAGCAGCGAGATACAGCCAGAGAAAGATGGAGAGGACCAAGGTAGGAAGTCGGAAGTGGCTCAGTGAAGAAACACAGACTGTATTTGTGGTGATGAGAGTTTGAAGTGAAGCTCGTTCTTTCTCTGAAAGAAATGAAATAACTGATTTTTGGTGCTTTTTAAATCTAACTGTGTCCATTTATATTTCCCTCGTTTTACCAACCAAGGGTTCCTTTTGGACTTTTCACTCTTGGCTTCCTGCCTTCACTTTATAATTCAATGAATTTCGACTTATAACTGTGTCACCCAGGTCTTTTTCCATCAGGGGCTCTGCTTCGATAAAGTCCTGGAAAGATCACTGTGGAGCCTGTTTTTCCCCTCCTAGACGTTGACTGTAAGCGGTGTTCATGCTGTGTAAGGAGTAATGGCTGTACATCTCTCCTCAGGGTGGGAGTCAGGGGGCCCCGGTGAGCAGCTGTCCGAGGGCACGGGGTCATGGGCAGCCGGCGTGGGGCTGTCGCCTGGAGAGAAGTCTGAGCACGAGTACCTGTTGGCCCTGTCCGCTCAATACCAGGTGGAGCACTACGAGGACTGCTTCAACCTAATGGGTTAGTTGGAAATATATGACTGGTTGAAAATGAATTGCTCCTCTGGGATGCTGGTACTGTGGGAAAGGCGAGTTTTTGAGGCCGCCGACGCTTTCTCGGGGAGTTTGGGAGGAAAGGCCAAGTCGTCGACGAGATCAAGTGTTGCTCAGGTGAGGGAAGCAAATCCTCAGTGTTAAAGCAGAGCTGTGAGATGGTGCCATGAACTGAGCCAGCTGACACAAGACACGAACGGGCAATAGCTTTTTTTTTTCTTCTCCAGGGGGAAAAACTGACAGAGACAGCTATAGGTTATAGATTGTAAATCAGAACCAGCTTCACAAATTGCTGCACAACAAATAGCTGAATAAGCCAACATAAATATGAGGACCAGACGCTGTAAAGAACAGTCGATAATCTGTTTGATTATGAGATCAGAGCCAAACTGAAACATTGCTTCGGAACATGGAGATGAATCTGGCCAATCGTAGTGACCTAAAATGTACATCCAGTAAATTAAACATTTCAGTGTATTTAGGAGTGTTTCATCTCCAGTCGCTGCTAAAAATTGACTCTCATCTGCAAGCTAAGCAGTTTCATAAAAAAGCGGTAATTTTTCAAAGGAGCTCTTCGTTTCTTTTTTCAGAGGGAGGCAGCGCGGCTAGTCTAAATAATATCCTATCGTCTTCACTCTGCATCCGTAATTCAGTCACTCTGCTATCGCTCGCCTGATTTCAAGGTCTCCATAAAATCATTCACCATCTATGCAGCCATATAGATCTTCCACACCACTGATCAAAGTCAGAAGCTCTGATTATGGTGGGAGCGCAACTGTAAAAATCAAAGTGGTCCAAAATAACGCCAACAACATGCAGCAACGTTGCTGTTTTTGGTTTTGCACTGACTCGACTCAGATTTGGAGTCCTGGGTTGTGTTTGCGGTCAAGTATTTCTTTAACTGATTTCTGGGATGGGACTGAGAAGACTGTCATCTCCACCTCACGCAGCGTCGTCACCAGAGTGTCAGCTGCTCAAGCAGGTGACTCGGGGTCCCTGGGGCCTTCCGATGGACCCCACTGTCCGCAGAGCCACCGACACCACCGCCGTCCAGCTCAGCGAGATGGTCTCCCTGCCGGTCCTGATCAAACACTCGGTCACCGCCCCGCTCATCACACAGTGAGTGTCAGCCTGTGCTGGAGCAAGAGTACAAAAACACAGCAGGACAAGAGCAGTGCAAGTTTCAGTAGAATAGATTCAAGTCCTTTTTTTTGCATTTGAAACCAAAGAAAAAAGGCTGGTATGAGATTTCTCCTTGACATTTTTTCCCCTCTGTCTCACTGCCTTGCTCCCTCTCTCAGGCTTTTGTAGTTGAGTGCTTTGTGTGGACTGCTGCAATGATTTAAATTCTTATTAGTGTTGCACCTTTTACTTTTTGAAAACCCCATCAGAGCCCCCAACTTGTTTCCAACAATGTTTTTGCTCACAAAGCAGATTTGTGTGTGTGTGTGTGTGTGTGTGCGTGCGTGCGTGCGTGCGTGCGTGCGTGCGTGCGTGTGTGCGTGCGTGTTAGTGTTGAGGAAAGTGGCTTTCTCATCTCCTCACACATACTGAGGGGGTGGGGGGAGATGGCAGAAATATTTAAAATAAAATTTATAGAACATAATTTTTATTAACACATTTTTCTCTCACTCTGAGACGTTGCTGTGGGGTTTGACAGAACACGACGGCGCCTATTTTTACCTCTTTTGCTGCCAGCCTCTCAGTGCAGGGAAGTTCTCCCGAATCACACTGTTGCATAAATGTGTATTGCTGAGGGATCATTTAAAGTAATGGGAGGAGGAAAGTCGTCCCCAAAGTGAGAAAAAAGCACAGCAGTATATTCCCGGAGCTCACGTCTGTCATCTCTACAACCTGGGAGGAAATTTGCAAGTCAGCAATATATTCACTACTGATTCCTGTGTCAAATATGTCCCCTTTCTTCTCTCCATCATTCTCTTCCTCCTCCACCTCCCATCCATCCCCAGCGTGTCATTGGTCAACAAGGCTGTGGTGGACTATTTCTTTGTTGAGCTGGGGGTAGAACGACACTTTGAGGCGCTGCGGCACTTCCTGCTGATGGAGGATGGCGAGTTTGCACAGTCCCTCAGCGATCTGCTCTTTGAAAAGGTGACTTTTCCTTTTATTTCCCCTTCAGACTCTGAAGCCGTCCTTAATTCTGCTCTCATTGACGTTTGTTGGGGTTCTTTTTCTGGCATATCTAGAGCAAACGAGAGACGGATCTATCGAGTTAAATCTAGTTTCTCCGTGCGCGTGGGTGCATTTTATTCTGGCTGTGTGTCGGTGTCTAAATCCTGACCCAGGTGCAAGATGGTACTCATCTCTGTGGTCATTTGATGACACGATCCCTTCACGGCAGGTGTTGTGGTGCGTTGAGCCTGTGAATCAGCTCTGGGAGCAGCGCAGGCAGCTTTTAAATTCAAGGATTAATAATTCCTTAAAGAAAACCCACCTTGTGCACACAGTTTGCTTTGCTTCTTGTTTTTCTTTCGCAAAATGTTTTTCGGCATCCCGGAGCTGTGCCAGTGTTGCAGTGTCCCCACACATGGCCTCTCAGGACAGATGGCTCCTGTGAAGTGTACCACCAAAAAAGGGGCATTCAGAGAGCTGCAGCAATCAATATTTTTATATTGGCAATGGATTAATGTGTAGCGTTCTTGTATCGAAGCCACAGTGGACTGTCATCTGACTCTGCAGTTTTCCTCACTCTAAGAAGCGATTCGAACTCCGGGCTGGTTTGGCCCAAGACGTTTTTTCGAGTGTTTATCATCAAAGGAACGGGGTTGGTATGAACATAAAAGCTGTGAAACGCCGCTGTACGTGAGCTGCACAACACTGAAAATGGCACCGTGCTGCAGACCGCTACAAGCCGCTGAACCTAACAGAGCACTTAAGAGTTTAAAAGCTGAGATAGTTGACTGCAGGAGTGTGAACGAGCGACTCCGACTTGTCATGTGCGCCGCGATCCAAAATGAAAAATAGCATCACAAAGGCGAAGGCACAGTGACGCTTCTTCACCTGGTGAGTCATTGATCTCTTCTTTTGGCGCTTGTTTTTGTTGGATGCTTCACTGGCACATTTCTCGATGTTACGACCGAGATTCCTTCCGTGAATTAAAGAGATCAGTCTTCGCTGACACCTTGATGCTTTTCTGTGGAAACCTTCCAGAGCATCCAGTTGGTGAGGCCCACGAGACGGGGGGTTTTCACCTACTAATTGGCTCACCTATACAGCGGAGGAGGCCAGGAGGCGTTTCTCATCCACCTTCGAGAAGCCGGCAGGAAAACTTTTACTCAATTCACACGATTACTGTGTCCCCCCAGCTCGGCAACGGCCAGACCCCGGGTGAGCTGCTGACCCCGCTCATCCTCAACTCCATCCTCAGCAAGGCACTGCAGTACAGCCTGCACGGAGACACCCCCCTAGCTGGCAACTTCACCTTCGCCCTGCGCTTCCTTCCCGAGACCTTCCACCCGCATGCTCCAGACTCCCTCAACTGTTTGGAGCTGCGCTACAAGGTGAGGCAGCGCGCGCACACACGGGCTTTTAATGCCACAGCGAGCAGCAGAAAGTGCATGGCAGCTTGGATGTGACAAGCTGTCATGTTTTGACAAACTGCTCTTGGTGTGGAGAATGAGCTTATCACGCACTTAAATGCTTCACCCTCGTAGATTGATTGGAGTTGTGTCTTTTGGGTGACACGCACAGTGATGAATGCCGCACACATTGTCCTCGGCTCCTGCACTCCTCTGCCGCTCCTGCTGAGGTCCCCCCCTCACCACCACCTTTTATCTCTTGCTCCACTCTGTCTTCCTCTCACCTCCTTCATCAACATCTGCATATTCACACCTTTTTCCTCTCTCCTCGCATCATTCATCACTTTCCCTTTTACCTGTTTTTCCCCACAGTTCTCTTTACTTTCTGCTTTCTTTCACACTTGCTCACTCTCACACCTTCGCACACTGTTGTTTTTTTTTTCTTACCTGTGTGTGTGTGTGTGTGTGTTTTGCTTCCCTTGACTTCTCCCAGGTGGACTGGCCATTGAACATCATCATCACAGACAGCTGCATGAACAAGTACAACCGTCTGTTTTCCTTCCTGCTGCAGCTCAAACACATGGTGTGGAGCCTCCGCGATGTCTGGTTTCACCTCAAGAGGACAGGTGAGAAGGCAAGGGGGATCCAGGCCAGACTGCGCCTCACCTCTGAGGGGTGGGAGGGAGGGAGGGGGTGGTGGTGGTGGTGGGGGGGGGAGGGGGGTGGTAGACTTGAAATTCCTTGTGTTGCACTTCAACCACTTATCAAATATTCATGGTGAGGAATGTTGCCATTGTTTTATCTTTTATTTATACAAAGCACACCTCAGGCCGGTGGGATTGTTGTAAAACAGTGGGCCTCAGTGGGTTAGAGAGTATTGATCACTGAGAGCTGGTGGGCCGACTACACAAATGGAAATTTAAATGGGGGGAAAAAAACGGACGATGAAGTCAATAAATGGATGTAAACTTGAGTTGCCACCAGAATATTGTGACCGATGAGATGAGGAAAATGTAGAGAATAACTTGGTGCATGACTGATTATGTTGTTTTTTTCAGCATTACTTTCATTTGGTTTGAACTTGTTCTCCTTTTCAGCACTGGCACCCCCGTCCCCTCCCTCTCCATGTGTCAACGTGTTCTTTAGCAAGGCAGTGATCTCTAAAAGGCTCCCAGAGGTGTGAGAGCACCTTGTGTGTTGGTCATTGCTATTGCTGCGCGAACAGGTCAATATGACTTACAGAGCGAAGCTCTCAGAGGCCTTAATACACGTGGAGTCTATTTACCATTTTCTTTACCCTTTCATTAGCATTGATTTTTGCCTGAAACAGGACTGTCAGACATGCAGCCTGCTGACCGCAGGACGACCCCGTCGTGTGCGAAGTGGAATGACATAAAACACTCACTCGTTCTCTGTACTCTTTCTTTCCATTCAGGGGTCACAAGAGGCGCCGCAGCTGACAAAAAATACAATTCCTCTATCAAACACTTTCAATAATGCATTGCTGAGGTCTAAAACTGAACAACAGAAGGCAGAAATATTGGAAATTATACAGCAGCTCAAATTTGGTTCATAGTTGTATAGGAAAAAGTATTAGAACTGCAGCCACTACACAGGAGGGAAGTAGTGCCAACGTATTATTACAGGCTGGAGAAACAGTGTGTTTCTAAAGCAGCCAGCTTCCGCCAGCAAATCAGGTTGTTCCTATTAGATAGTGGTTAAAAAAAGTACGTTTTTTTGAGAATCGTGTTAACATTTGAGTGTGGATTTTTTATTCAGTGTTTCATGACTTTTGCGGTCTAAGTGAGATCAAGCTGAACTGGTTGCAACCCCCCCCCAGCTGTAGGTGGAATATCAATGCTGCTCCCAAAGCTGAGAGTCTGTAATTGCAGCACAGATGGATGTCAGTCGTCACATGTCAGTCCTGTGGGCTTGCTGGGAGCAGAGCGAGTGTGACCCTGCTCCCCTGTCTTTGTGCCCCGCAGCGCTGGTGAAGGGGGCGGGCCGCTCGGTGCAGTTCCGCCAGCTGCAGCTCTACAGGCACGAGATGCAGCACTTCGTCAAGGTGATCCAGGGCTACATCGCCAACCAGATCTTACAAGTGTCCTGGACCGAGTTCACGGCCAAGCTGGCCACCGCCAACGACTTGGACGCCATCCACCGCATACATGGTGACTACCTTAACAGAGCCATCTTCAGGTGAGGGCTGGAATTGCAGCTTTCGGAATCCAGGGATTAGCAGCAGAAATAACTTTTGCAGTAGTCTTTTCAAAACTAAAGATGTGACCAAAGGAGGCTTTACTTTGTGATTCTCTCTCATCTCTGGTATTATTTGCTCAAATGTTTAAATGCCATGCATATTTGGGTAAACGGTGACAAAGTTGGCTGATAGTGTGAATGCGCGCTTCAGGAATGGATTTGTTTCAATGTTTTCCCGCTGAAACGGTCTCTGGTTCACTTGGCTGTGGCTCCATCAGCCCGGCTGCTCTCAGCGTTTTGCCTCCCCGCACCAAAAATTGCCTTTCAGAGCTGAAACCACAGCTTCGCTTTGGAAAAAAAAAGAGAGCATCAACTTCATGTTCATCTATTTTTCTGAAACATCAGGACCAACATTTTCTGCTTTATCAGCTGTGAATATTCCTAGGGGCTTATTTGAGCCCTCTTTTGGAGCGAGTGAATCGTCACCGTGGGTTTTTTTTGGGGGTTTTTTGACTCGACAAAGTGGATGTTTAATTGTTCCATTCTCGAAAAGGTTGGAAATGTTTGGCAGATTGGCTCAAAAGTTGCCTGAAATGTTTTTCCTTTTGATTGACTAATTGTTTAATCGACTAATAGTTCCAGCTGCGGACCACTCAGGATGTCAGGATAATGGTGCTTAATTGCGGCCCAGCGGGAGGTGACTTCTTTAACCACTCTCATGCAAGAGGGGGAATCAGACCCCGGTGTTGTCAGACCTGCAATCAGAAAAAAACACACACTCACACACACATCCCAAATTCCCATTTCAACCACATTTTCAGGCTGCAACAAAACACAATGCTGTAGAGTAGTAAGAACTTTCCCTCCAGCTCGGCGCAGACACTCTTTGCTCCCATAAATTCATATAAAATCATTTCCCGCTGCTCGTAACCAGTTAATCAAAATTCTGGCTGGATGTGCGGCTCATTCCTGAACCCAGTGAATGATTTAATCCCATTAGGCCGGGGTCGGAGCGATCACACTCTCGCGTGTTCGATCGGTGCCCTCGTCTGAGGGCGCTCTCAAAAGTTTCTTGTCGCCCTCCTTACACTTTGCCCCCTCCCCCTCTCGCCTCCCCAGGGGTCTGCTGACAGACAAAGCAGCCCCCGTCATGAATATCATCCACAGCATCTTCAGCCTCATCCTCAAGTTCCGAGCGCAGCTCATCGCACAGCCCTGGGACAGCCAGCAGGGGGAGGCAGTGCACCCCAGCTTCATTGCCATGCAGCAGTCATACAACACCTTCAAGTATTACTCGCACTTCCTTTTCAAAGGTAAGATGAATGGAATAAAACCTCGCGTCTCACTGGAAATTTTGCATCTAAATTTGCATTCACTGATGATTCCACAAGCAAATTTTTAGTTTTTGTGATCCTAGTGAAGCCGCGCTGCTTTCTGATCTTCTGAGTTGTGAAGCAGAATGAAAGCAAAGAGTGTTTTTGTTGAATCTTCTGATGTGCTGCTCAGTGAGTGTGATGGCTGGTGAAACGAGGGGCACCGAGTGCTGCCAATTCCTGGAACACCTCACACAAGAGCCTTTATTCTCCATCGAATTAACTGGAAAATAAGCTCCGTGTGATAAATAAATGATCAGATTTCTATTGCAGACTTGATATTTGGAGAAATGAAGGTGCAAATCACACGAGCCCGAATGATCATGTAACTCGTCTGTAGCACCTTCAGGACCGACTGTTTCCTGTGCTCTGGATGTTGAAGCATCATCTAATTATCTGTTCTCTCCTCTCAGTGGTGACCAAACTGGTGAACAGAGGCTGCCAACCACACTTAGAGGACTTCCTGCTTCGCATCAACTTCAACAACTACTACAAAGACTCCTGAGCTGATGATGGAGAAACACCGATAATCCGCAAAGAAAAATGAACTTTATAGCAGCAAATTAATTATATGAATGCTTCAAGATTTTTCATTAAATGTTGATATGAATTTTTTTAAGCACCCAACGTACATTCAAAGCCCATCTGATAGGTTCCCCAGAGGTTCCGCTGAAACTCAGCCAATCAGCAAGCAGCCTTTAGATTCCACGTATGCGCTCCAATAATTTGCGTTCTCCCTTGAATCCACATTTGTAAAGCAGCTTGTGTGTGTCACTCTCTTTATGTTGCTCCTTGTGCGCAGGTGTGCTGACAGCCACTCCAATTTCAGAAGAATATAAATTAAATGTAAAAAAGCTTTAATAAAAGAATTCTCATAAAACATCCTATCTCCCAGGGTCCACTGTTGTGAGAAGACCCAAAGTTTAACTGGAATAAGAAAAAGGACTCATCTTTATTAAGGATTGGGTGTTAACATTGAGAAACATTTTTCAGACACTTGGACACGGGTTGAATTATGTACACTACAGGCGTTCACATAGAAAACAGAGGTAGTGAGGAGGAGGAGGAGGAGAACGTGCAGTCTTTGCTGAATTATGGAAATGTGTTTCTCCACCACGAGGAAGATCCTCCCGACGGCGCACGATGTACAAAGCAAGAATGTATCAAGACTGTGCAGCACGAGTGGGTTTGATGGGCTGCTGCAGAACACACACTCACACTCTTTAGCTTCTGGATGTTTCAGTGAAAGCGTGAGTGGGGGGAGGAGACCCCAGGTGAGTCATCCAACTGGAGATAAACCCTGGTGTTTTCTGGGGTCACTGAGTAGTTTCAATAGGTGTAATTAAAGAGGTGGAATCGTTAGCTGAGAATGGATGATATTAGCTAAAACAAAACGTGGTTTAGGGCCTTCAGACGATCCACAGCCAAGAATGTGTTTACTTGGGGGGGAAATGTGCTTCTTTGCTTTCAGAGAGAGAGAGGGAGAGAGATTGGTCCATGCCAGGAGTGTCTGAGTCATATATGAGCATCGAACCACTTGTGTGTTTTGTTTTGTACTGATGAGTCGTCCTCGAGTGCAGGACACACTTCTGTCGTCTACTAAAAACTGAATGCGTTTCCGGCTGCCAGGCCACCAGTTTTTTTCCTCCTGCAGCCTCACAATCCTCCACCCTTATTGTGTGCAAGTGTGTGCACAAATGAAAGTCCCCACGACACAGAGTCTGGATGGATCAGTCGGAAGCTTGTGTGATGCCGTGTGTCCAGGTTGATCCTGCCAATCAGCCTGTGGTGGGCAGGACTGCTCCCAGTGACCGTAGTGTGGGTGATGAACTTTGTGTGGCTGAAGAACAGGTGAGTGTTTTAACAACCACACGATACTTGTGAGGAAACAGGAGGCCTGTCAGTTCAGGTCTTTGTTTTCGTCCTGAACATGAAGTGATGTGTGCAAACATCCCGACGCTACAAGTCAAACATTTCTAGCTGTCGTCTGTTGGTCGTTTGAATCTGGTGTTTCTCACGTTCTCACTTTTAGCGTGAATCTTCCAGAAATAAATGGACTGCAGCCAGTGTTTTTCTGCTTTCTTGTTGTGCAACAGAATTACAGCCGCAAAACAAGTCTTTGCTCCCCTCCACTGCATGAAAGCCGAAGCATATTTTCCTCCCGATTAATTTTTCATCATAGTGTCGCAAACAATCCCGCATTGTCATTCTCAGAGCAGGTTTACCAGCTGAAAACAACCTCCATCCTGGAGCTTCTGCTTCGGACACACAAAGAAACACAGAACAAAAAAGTTCACTTCCAACTCAGCGCTTTTGACGTTGTCTGTAGAAAAGTGTCGGACACAAGTGGAGCTCGGTTTCCCGCTGTCTGTCCAGATGACTGGAAAAAAGCACCGAGATCCAGCGAAAAGGCAGAACTTCACAGCTCACTCGCTTATGAGTTCCCCCACTTTGATTATCATTCATATGTATGAGCAAAAGAGCAAATTTGCTTTTCCAAGCACACGTGAAACCAACTGTGGTCTGCCTCCATGCGTTGCAGTGACATTTCCATCCATGTTTTTTTAGTATTAGTGCCCGGCGTCGGGGCTTTAATCTTCTTCAGACGAAACAAGACGAGAAAGAGAGAATGTCATTATTTAATCATGCACAGCAGCATATTGACTCACGGTGGAGCAGACGCTCGAACGGCTCATATTTACACTGGCTCTCAAGGAGAAAAAAGAAAGAAAGAAAGAATTTTTTTTAAAAAACTCGCCAAAGGAGGAACTTCTGCCAGGATCCTGTTCTGGACAGGAGGTGGAGCGTGATGTGAACGTGTCGCTGTTTTAGTGGGTATGTTTCAGGTAGTGTAACTTCAGTGACGCTGCGCTGCGCCACGCGGGAGCAAAATAATGTTGTGGGGGGGTCTCAGCTCTGCAGGTAAACAAAAACCTCATCAGTTTTTGAGTCCCTCATCACCTTCAAATCTCATAGCCTTGACTTTACTTTCTTGCAATAAGTGCATTCCGGAGCGACTGCCAGATGTAATATTAACAGATAAAAGCCTTGGAAGTGCAAAAATGTTTTTTTTGTCCAGGAGCAAAAAGAAATAAGACACTAAAATAATTACATAAAAGCCAAACGTACAAGCTAACAAAGAATTAAACTCTTCGTCCAAAACACATCAAACGTTTTGTAAACCTAAAGGAATACATGGAACTAAACTGATGCAGACCACCCATTGAGGAGACAACTTGAACACAACGAGTACCGGTTAGTGTCCCTTTTCATGTACGTGCCACTGACAGTGGTGCAGACAATCCAGACACAACCCCAAAAGTTCACTGACCACACAAAAGCATTTCACAGCACCCCCTGTCAGATGTGCGTTTAAAACAAACAAAGCCTGGTCCAGCGAAACCCCTCAGCAGCAAGTCACACAGAGGTCTCGCTACACAGGATCAGTGGAGGTGAACTACATTCTCTAGTATCATGGTTACTGTACCAGAGTTAGAGCTAGGAGGCGGGAACCATTAACTGAAAGAGGGGGGGGGCACCCGTACTCCTGGGCAGGAGTGGGATGGCGGTCCCAGGTGGGTCAGTTTTTTTTTTATTTCGTTGGTCCCACTTGAAACTAGGCTTCAGACTCCAGATCTTCTTGTCCCACTCCGTCGCTTGTGTCGCCCGGCTCTGGCTCCAGGAGCAGAAACTTGCCGTCGTTGGTCAGAGGCATGTTCTTCATGAGCTGAGCCAGAGCCTCAGGGTCCTCAAAGCAACAACACAAACAGACATTTGACCCATTTTCACGATACACGAACACTGAATTTAGCCCACGATTATGGCAATGTACGGCTGCTGAGCTTCAGTAGGGGAAGTGCCCCCTCTAGTGGGTGAAGAAGTGTCACATCATTGCTAATCACTATTAGTGAATTGTTTTTGTATCTTTCTCTTGCCTTGAACTAAAATTAAAATAAGAAACTACAGAAAAGTGGAATCAGAGACACAGCTGGTTTACAGGATCAATTGTTATCTCTTTTCCAACTCATTTATCTCTCAGTTTATCTTTTGTTGTCAACTCGCTATTTGCTTTGTTTTTCTAAATTTACACAATTTACACATGTCCTGATATTTTG
This sequence comes from Malacoctenus gilli, assembly GCA_032164315.1. Classification (NCBI taxonomy): domain Eukaryota; kingdom Metazoa; phylum Chordata; class Actinopteri; order Blenniiformes; family Labrisomidae; genus Malacoctenus; species Malacoctenus gilli. The sequence goes on along the minus strand of JASSRZ010000080.1, from coordinate 5,093,306 downwards.
ATTTTCACACCTTAAACCAGGAGTGGCGAATTTGGCCTAGGTTTCATAGTGAAACACCAAAAAGTTCAAACTGTAAAAGATTCAAAAGATTCTTTAAAAATCATTGTTCGTTCAAAATCTTACATTCTCAGTTGGAAAAAAATGCTGCTGAGAGGGTTAATTAAAATAAGTAAATTAAATTTAAATCTGTTTCCATTGCTTTACCTTCTTAGCTTCAGTTATTTCTTTCGCCAAGTTCATGGTGTAACATATCTGGGAGAAAAAAACAGAAGGAATGATTAATAAAGTCGTGTATCAGGCGAAACAGTGGAGCGACGTGACTAAATGCAGCCGTGTCCATAGCAACGACGCCACCTTCTCGCCCTCGGTGTTGCTCTCGAAGACGAAGGCGCTGAAAGAAGGCTCTCCCTCCTCGTCCCCCTCGCTCCAGTCTCTGCCCTCCACCACGAACCCGATCAGCCGCCCGTTCTCCTGGTGGGCTGCAAACTGGCACACCTCCTCCAGCTGGAACTTGGGGGGGGGGGGGGGGATGTCATCAGTGTGAGAGAGGTCAGACTCGAGATGAAATTACCCAAAACAACCTCCACTTACACTGATTCTTGTGACTTGAGTCTGAGGGTCAATCAGCCTGTTAATGAAGACAGTTTGTTCAGTTTATCATACCTCTCCTCAGTATGTGTATGCTGTGTGACTGTGTACCTGAAGTTCGTGCTAGTGACCATGAGGTGGGACTCGGTGGTCCTGAAGATGTTGTGGATGGCCCGCGCAGCCAGCACCTGCCTCATGGCCTCGTAGATGACCTCCTGGTTGTTGCCGCAGCGGACCGCCATGGACCCCAGGAAGCGCACGGCGAACACCTGCTGCAGGAGGGAGTCTGCACCAACACACAAACAGCGTTCAGGGACACCAACTTTCCCAGCATGAAAAAAACCCGACAAGGCGGGGAAGAATGAGGGAGCACTCGTGCAGGAGATCACAGAGAAGCTGCACAAACACACTAAAGACATTAAACGGGACATAATGAGACCTGGAGACACAGAGACCCATTAAGGTGCACTTGAAACAGGGAAATGGTTACCGTCACTCTCTGCTGAACAGTCATCATCTGTTTCTCCGAACGGATTTGTGCGTCTGTCAGGATGGGAGCACAGAGAGCAGCAAAAAACCAATTAAACCCCCCGTGCTGCGCGATTCAGACCCATTCAGCTCCCTGGAAATGGTGTAATAACCGCAATGAGGCCACTGTTTAGGATATTAGTCATCACCCACCACACCAGTACCTCATCTCGTCTGTCTCCTGCAAATTCACAAACAAGCAACAACCCCCCACACACACACACACACTTCCTGCCTGAGCCATTCCCCTCACCTCCCCCCGGCTCTGTTCTGGTCCTGGAACTCGGAGGCTGGCAGCATGATGTCGAACTGGATGGGCGTCCCGGGGACGATCAGGTCCTCTGGTTCCGGAGCAGAGTCTGATTTCTGGGACCCACCGCTCGAATGGACCCCTCCCGGCTTTGCCCTGGGGGAACCAGACGCAGAACCCAGTTCACTTCTGGGGAGCAACCGTCAGGAAATCCAACAAATATCGTCTGCTGGAGGAAGATCTGTGGAAATGTCGGTTACTCAAGCTATCATTCGGATCTGCAGCTCGAGAAGAGCAGTTGATTTTTTTTAGAGGCAGAGAAACCCAAACTATGAGGGATGCATGCAGTCAGTGTCGATCACAGTTCACAATCTTTTTAGCCAGAGAAACATGTTTCACCTCAGAGTTTAATGTCAGTGTGAGAAGACCTCATTCGTTATGATTGTGTACCAAATAAACAAGATCAAACATGATGTGGAGGCCAAATGACCAGATCATTTCCGAAAGGATTTTATGTTCAGAAACGGCGAGACAAACTCACAGATTAGATAGACGTTTATTACTGAGTACAAAAGATGAGAATGGCTCATTCAGATCAACTACAGATTGAGGCTGTGGCTGCAAACAGCAGAAGTCCAGAAGGATTTAACTCTCTCAACCAAACACAAGCACACGTGGCTGACCTGTCCGGGTTGGGCGAGCCCTCCTGCCTCTTCTCGAAGCTGGTGATGGGTGTGACGGCCTGGATGGCGGTTTGGTTCAGTCGGATGGCCACCGCCTGGAGTTGAGGAGGTCAGACACATTGAAAGTATTGGTGAGGGACTCTCTGAGAGGAGTGTGAAGTATTTTGGAGCATTTCAGACAAGTTTTTCACTTTATCTCTTGCTTAAGAGCATCATCGGGAGGGAAAATATCCCAAGATCACAATTCATAAAGTTTAAGTTTATTTTTATTGCTTTTTAAACAACCCAATGACATTCATGCAGCTTCATTAGTAAGAAAGTGAGACATAAAAAAAGAAGGGAAATGTCAGCGAAACAGAAGCTGAACCAAATTAACAGGAAGTCAACTGTCATTACTGAGCTTTCACAGCTGCAGCACAATTCAAGCAGATTTTAAATTTTAGTCAAACTCCTGGTGAGAAACTTTTTTCTACATTAAAAAAGCTTATTTCTTTCTTTCTTGCTTTCCATTTCTTCTTTGTTTTGCTTTTCCTTCCTTCCTGCCTGCCTGCCTGCCTGCCTGCCTGCCTGCCTGCCTGCCTGCCTGCCTGCCTGCCTGCCTGCCTGCCTGCCTGCC
>JASSRZ010000080.1:5064092-5090437 GCA_032164315.1 Malacoctenus gilli | reverse complement strand
TTCCTTCCTTCCTTCCTTCCTTCCTTCCTTCCTTCCTTCCTTCCTTCCTTCCTTCCTTCCTCCCTCCCTCCCTCCCTCCCTCCCTCCCTCTCAGTCAAGTTTTTTTGAAGATTGGTTCTCAGAATAATTACATCTTGGAGGAAACGCCCCCTTTTCAGACAAATGACTTGGAATTTATCAGGGAGCCGTTAACTCACTCCTCCGAGTAGGTAAAATCCAATTGAGTTGAAACGACATTCACAATATGTGATTCTTTTCTTTTTTCCCAAAGGTAAACAGTTAACAGCGGTCACAGACAGACCGAGGGAGACTCGAGACGACCGCCATTCATGAGACAAATGAGGAGGAGTCTGTGCTGCTTTCCTCACCACAAGAAAACAAACAAGAACAAATTACAAGACTTCAAAGGTTTGATTAAACAGATAAGCTCGCGCTGAAATTACCAGCTCTTTCTGTGGGCGTCAGCTCACATTCTCTATATTGAGTGGGCAATGTACAGCAGCTTGACAGGGCTGTGACTTTGCACCTGAGGTGACAGACCTGTAATTTTCAGGTACGCGACATCACACCTGTTAGCGGCGACGTGAACTGATGATTAGTGCCTGAAGTCTCAGACAATTGCTGGAGTGGTGACTGCCAAGTGATTACAAAGCGAGGGCATTAAATACGTGAGTGACAGCGGAGAAGAGGGTGTACAGACATTGTAGTCTGGGAAAACAAAGTGGTTTTGATTGAAGCTGGATGTTTGTTCGTTTTCTTCAGGTTGGGAACAAAGCAAATAGCTGCTTGTCAAATCATGTTGTCAACATAGGTGAGGACCAGCGGTTTCTTACTCTCTCCTACGTGGGGGCTCGCTGATGTCTTTTTTGTGTGTGGAATTTTTACCTCGGGGTTGTCTGTCAGGTAGATCTGCCTGGAGATGTTGTTCACAGTGCAAATCCACTAGAAAGAGACAGGCAGAGAGAGAGAAAGATACGAAGGCTCCACGTGAGGACTTTTCTTCTCGGGAGCAGTCAACTGAAATCACTTGACTGAAACCAGCTGTGACAAGCCAGTCAGATGTGACCAAGCCAAAAAACTTGGTGTGAGCGCCGCCCAAATCAGTCTGGACAGCTCCTCCATTGTTCTGTGACAGACACTCGCTGCAGCGAATATCTGCGACAGGGATGTGAGACGCCAGCGACTGCACGCAGCCGTTCACACTGCCTTCATCACACGTACCTCTTCGTACTCCTTCTTGCTCTCAGCTTGAAGAATCATTGACCTGGAGGCAGAACGGAGACAGAGAAGGAAAAATGAAGCCTCCTAAAAAAATGTTTTTTAAGTTGTTTCTTTTTAATATTGCTCTTGTTGCTGAGGAACAAAGTGCCACCGTGTACGTTTTGCCTGAAGGCGACGTTATCTGGAAACAATAGCGTCTGTCCTCGCAGTCCACGGCCATGACGGAGCTGTTGTCCAGGTCCAGCACCATGCCACCGGCCACTGCCCCACGCGGCTGGCACATGAGGTTCCCTCCCTGGGTGAAGAAGTAGAGCCGATCCCAGGCGGTGGTCACCAGGCCGGTTTTACTGGAGGGGGAACAGGAAGAAGTGTGGATCAGGGTCTCATCCTAACAGGTGACAACAACATCCAGCTTCACAGGTACAGTCAGTATGAAGTGTCACTCAGGCTGGGAAGAGTTGGGATTTAACACAAGGCCTTGCCTCCCATAATTCACTCATTCTTTTCTTAATTCTGCCTTTCTGTCTGAGTCGCTGAGGGAGCTGATCCCTGCTTACTTCAGGTGGAGCCAGGCGACACCCTGGAAGGGTGATGCAGGAAGATTGACTGAATTCCTTTGTTGAATAACTGGAAAAATTCCCCGAACATCTAAAAGCTGATGTTTTCTTTGGCGTGTTCATCATTGTCGTGATTTTTTCTCGCTTTACTCAAATTTCATACACTTTGGACACATAACATCCTGTGTACAGACATTGATTCAAACGGACCTCCGTTAAGCTTTCTTTAGTATCTCTCATATTTCTCCAACAGGTAAATTCAATTTATAATCTAGTTGTGAATGCTGAGCTGTGCTCTTTATTCCTTTGTGAGTTTGTTCAGGTTATCAGTGTTTTATGAGTAACTACAAAGAGGCTGTGATGCGATTTATCTCCATGAGTCATCTCGTTTTCAAAACGAAGCTGTGTGCGCGTGACTCATGCGTTTTTTCACGCCGCTTCCTCCTTAGACCTTCTACACATGACAATCCTCCCAAATAGATTTCCTTTGCCCGTGACTCAGACCCCTAAAATTTTAGAGAAACGTTTGAAGAGGCGAAGCCGCTGCGGCCTAGGTTCTGTCTGATGGGCTTTCGGGGTTCCCTCTCGGGCAGCGCTTGTCATTAAACAGAATGGCGTTCAGAGGAAACCTTTTCTCCGGTGTCAGAGACATTTGTCAAAGACTTGGGGATGTATGCAAGGCAGACACGGAGTTTGACAGTTCTGACATTTCACTAAATCCCAACGCCAGGGACGCTGCAGTTTTCCTTCCCCTGGAGCCATTAAGGATGGTTCCCCCCGCTCATACATCTTGCCTACAATAAGCTGACAGCGCACGCTGTCAACAAGTTACTTCACCCATCGTGTCCGCTGTCACGAGACTTATTGTTTACTGTGTTTGTGTGCGTTTTGGGCAGCTTCAGCAAGAAAAGCCCAAAAAACTCACCCGACTGGCTCTGATGTGAATCTATTCACACTATCCACTTTTAATTTCCCAGCAAAATTAGAACCGCCACACAAGTGAAAAGAGGACAGATTTAAAGCTCATTCCTCAGCTGGTCAATTTGTTCCTTTTGGCGCTCTGACTCGGGGAGTGGCGGCATGAATAGGAGATGTCCTTGGATTCCAGACAGGCCCCTAATGATTGTAATTAATCTTACTTCCTGATGTTGAGGTAGCCCGCCTTCTGGATGAGCGTGCGATTGACGGACTCGGCGTCCTTATCAGGCATGTAGACGGTGTCCTCCACCGACAGAAACTCCCTCTGGGACACGCGCATGGCCTCCGCCTCCGAGTCCAGCTGGGACTGAATACTGCATGCAGACAAGTTCAATTACCGGTTGAAATCGTTCAGACCTGAGACCTTTCAAAACAAACGGAACTTTTTGGTGAAAATTTTTAAATGTTTGCAAAATCAAGACTTTTGCTTCATTTTATTTTTTTACCTTTGCATCATTTTAGACACAGAGGAAAGGAAGTTGTCCATCTTCTTTGATACTAGCTCGATGCCCTTCTTGAAGAAGCTGATCTGCAAAGTGAAAGATGCCAAAAAGTCACACATGGAGCATTTTACTGTTCACTGTCGTTAGCATTCGAGACTGTAACTGCTAAATGCTCCCTTTCTTGATAAACTTCTTATTAATGACTGAAATCATTATTCTTTCAGGTAAAAGTTAAAGTTGTTCCCATTTCCCAACAAGCTCAAGACATAAATGTGCTTGTTGGTGTATTTAAATGGTAAATACATTTCTATTTCTTTCATAAACACTTTGCAACAGGTCCAAACCAGGACTGAAAGGTACATGAAGCGTGGAATAATCCCACTGAAGAAACGATAGCTGAATAATATTGTTTTGTTGCAGTCAACAATGTTTGTTGAACATGAGTCTTTTTGCCGTTGACTAACTGGTGCTGCTCCCTCCAACACACTGTGATTAACAGCCTTAAGGTAAATGTCCTCATATGGTAATGTTCTCTGTGCACCAAATGTCTCCTGTAAACTGAATCAGCTCCAAATCAGCTGAGGAGCAAATCACTGCTGTGGGTTAACACATGGACATGACGGTGAGGTCTGACCCCCGTGGAGAGGCCGGCAGCAGCTCAGTACCTGAGCCTGAGTGTAGCCCAGCATTGGCTCCAGCATGGCCACCCTCTTGCGGTATTGCAGGGCGTTGAGGGCGCAATAATACTGCAGAGAGGCCGAGTGCTGCTTCCTTCGAGTGTACGCCACCTCTTTCACCAAGTCGGCCTTCAGCTGTGTGGACAGGAGAGGGTTAAACATGCAAAAGCACGCAGACAAACATCAGCCACAAGCTCATTGTAAGAGCCTGTGCTCACATACACACTAATACATATGTAAAAAATCGTTCTGCTCGCCAGCACACACAAATGAGAGAGCAAACCTGCATCATATTGAACGTGCAGGAAGACGTCCACACGCTAAACAGAGATGTTACAGCACAAAGTGTTGGTACGATTGTAAGACCACAGTGATGCAGCGCAGCAGATGATCATTCAGTGCAGTTGGAGGTGCTAATTCTCATAGAACACCAGAGTGGATGAGAAAGCACTCTGGAGTCACTCCACCTTCTCGTTCTCCTTCTTTTTGGGCAGCCGGCTGTATTTGACCATCGCTGCCTCGTGCTCTGCAGTCATAAAAAAAAGAGTCAGAAAGAGAAAAATATTGCTTGTGATTCATTGTGAAAGCGGTGCCGGTAAAAGTGCAGCCTCACCGTCGGTGGCGATGCTGTGGATTTCCTTCAGTGTGCTTATCTCTGTAACACACGGCACAGGCATTAACAATGTAGGCGATAAAAGGGAGTTTCTGTTTCTGTATTGTGACCAAGTGCTGTGAGCGTCGCATGCTACCTGTGAGGTCCTTCTCTCGGAACTGGATCAACGGGAAGACCATGCTGTCTGCCATCTGGTTGGCGAGCTCAGAGTGGAGCGAGTTCAGCTGGACCAAGCAAAACGGGCCACACGAATCACAAAGACGCCTTGCCAAAGCTTGACTCTCAACAGTCACAAAATATTGTCTTCCATGGGATGAATGAACATCATGGTAAAACCACGGAAGGGTGCGTTTTAGATTAGATCATCTCAACATGTTTACTGTGATCGTGAACAAAAGCTGCGATTATTCCCTCAGCTTATCAACAGCTCCCGCATCGAACGAGCTGACACTGAGAGCAATCCGAACACTTTACCAAGTGCCAAGGTTCACAAGATTAGATGTTGTCGTGTCGAATTCTTGTTGTGAAATAAGTTCCCAGCTGCAAACAAGGAGGTGAAAGGTCACACAAACAATCAGGCCGCATCCTTCGAGCGTGCGCGTCCTGAGTGCTGACTGTGCAGCTCTGCGGGGCCTCCACGATTCCCTCAGTTTTGTCTGGGAGCAAACACACACACACACACCCTCCCTTTCATCTAGCAATCCATGCACCTGCTGCTTTACTCTGTTCGTCCATTCGGCATGATGCACATCGTGACCGCCTCACAGACAATCAGAGCCAACGACTTTGTTTTTTTACCGAAGCTGTTTGCGTCAACATGCAGCGTGGGTGCAGTATCCTCGGTGTCGTAACAAAAGACCAACTACACACCCGGCAGTGGTTCATCATCCCTGTCTGCCACTCGGGGTGCACATTGCCGGGAACAGGCCTCACCTCTTCCACACTTTTGGCGAACCCCTGCAACGTGTTGATCACTTCCTCGTCACCTTTTCCAAGGGCGAAATTCTGGACGCAAGAAGGGGAGCAGGACAAGTTTAATCCATTAAAATGCGCAGCGTGGTCGAATGGTAGCCCGTAACGGATGGCAAGATGTAGAAAAATAAATAAATAAATAAATGCAGGATTCTGGCACGATTTCTGCCTCATTACAAGGAAGGAACAAACGCCAAAAAATGCTAACAGTGAGGGCTGAGAGGCGCCGACTTTTAACAAGTAAAAAGAGTGCATCAGTACGAGATTGCTTTAACAATCCAGCACAAAAAATCCTGAAAAGTTAGCTGTTCAACATCAATCTGATTTCAGCAGATTTCAGCAGTATGGATTTTTAAAAAGAACAGCTTTTCATTTAATGAAGGGAACATGTCGACAACAGATTCAAGCCGGCGCAGGGACAAAGGATCAGATGATAAAACCAGTGCGTGAGTGTCACAGCTCATCCTGAGAGAAGCTCAGGCTTCACAACACAAGTTTTCCCCCCAGTGGAATAAACGAGATTATTGCAACAAGTGCCTATTCAGCCACAGAGGGAACACTCGTGGGGTTAAATCAGGTTATCCGCACTCACTTTCTTCTCGTAATCCAGGAGTTGCTTTGAGAGCTGCTCTGTAGCCAGTCCCATCTCGCTCTGCAGAGAGGAGAGAAAGGCTTAATACTTATTACTATTCAGGGCTGATTACAGAACTGTCGATTTGAGGCTCCATCCCACCCCTTCCATTTGTCAAAGTGTCCTTTAGCAAGACACTGAATCCTGATTTGATCCGAGGGGTGTGTATGTTAGTGCCCACCAGTGGTGTGTGGATGAGAGAACGACTTATTGTGTGTAATTTAAGTGGAGCCTATTTACGATATGATGCGGAATTATTCTATACGTTTACAAAATGTGTATATTTTCTCTGCGATTCAGACAAATGCCCCCGATCAAACACTTCAACTTAATCTGTGTTTGCACACAACTTCCACGTGGGCGACTCCTCAGTTGTGCACACTGTTGAACTTGTGCAGCGTGTGTTCGTGTTGTGCTGAGTACCTGAGCGCCAAACACCCGCTGCATTGACTGAAGCAGCTTGTTGGTGTAGTCCGTGAGATTTCCCGCATCTTCCTCAAACACGCTGAGCAAAGAGCGAGTCTGCGGGACAAGACAGCCGCACACACAGACGAACAAACACCTGAGACAATCAACTGGGAACAGAAACTCAGGCCATCACTCAACTGGAGGCCTGAAATACAGCAAATATTTTGATAAGCGAATTTTTAAAAATTCCTAGATGTCAATGGGATAATTTGCTGTTTTTATTTCTTATAAATAAGACAGCCTGCCAATGGGATGTGTTTTTGGACATCATCTTGGTAAAGGTTATGAACTTTCAAGCAAAGAACTTATCGAATAATCCACTGAATAGCATTTTGTAAAAAAAATGCTTCACCTTCATTGCTGCACACACAATAGAGAAGCTACAGCGTATTTATTGAGGACAGGAAAGTCATAAACTGTCAGCCAAGGAGGCAGCTGGAGCTTGACAGACATGAGGTGGTGGGAGAGAGCAGAGCGGGATGCAGCTCTGAAGAGAAACGAAAGGCCTGATGATTTTACTGCAGGCCGGCTATGCAAACTGGGAAACTCCTGTCTGAGCGTTGCTATGCACAAACAGGTGCAGAAAGGCAGAGCAGGGTAAGCAGATATGGCAGGGGGAGGGAGGGGTTAGGGACAGAGGAACACACCCATTGGGTAAAGTCTGTTTGATTTTTCACTCTGCCAGACTTTTGCAGCCTCCTGATTGAGGAGGCTATTGCGTCCAGTCTGGGCTGCAGAGGTGTCAGATCTGTTAGCAGGCTGAGTGATGCAGCAGCCAGATGAGAGTGTGGACCAGCAACACGTATCCTGACTTCACCGACACTCATTATTGTTAGCAATTGTTAGACAGCGTCCCCACTTTATGGATGAGCTGCATGCCACAAGCATGTGGCATTTACCAGAGATGCAGCCCTGTTGCAGGCTATTGAGTCATTTCAGGGGCGTCCGATAATGGACACCCCTCCCACATCCTGGAGCTCAGGCCTGAAAAATGCTCCAGAACAGGCTGTGGGTCCGAAATATGGTCTGATACGACAGTACATAAAACAATTCATGCAGGAAGGTGATTGTAGGTGAGCTACGTGGTTTTGACGGACAGCAGTCTGCATGTACACCTGAATACCGCCGGTGACCGAGCGTCAGGAAAAGCCCGTAAAGGGGCGGTAGCTTTAAAAACTACACCCACAGACCACCGACAATTACTGTCACCCAAAATGATGTTTACAGTAGACAGGCTTGCACCCTCTGCTGCCAGAGGATCGCTTTCCCTAACAATGTGTCAATTGAGAGGCTGTCATCGACCAATGGAAACAGCCCACCGACGGGAGCAGAACACGGTCTGGGCTAGTTAGCCAACACGCAGCGCTGCTAACGCAAACACGACAACGACGTCCTGCGACATTAAGCGACACACGCAGGCCTACCTGAGGACTGTCTTGCAAAGCGTCCTCCAGGAGCAGTTTGTGATGTACGGCCGGCATCTTGTTAACAGTGGGGCGGGGGGGAGAAAGGACTGGGAGCTGAAATGATTCCACGTTAGGACTCGCTTTCCCAGAAGCCCTTGCGAGGACGAGAAGAAACACGTATCGACTTGGAGGCAGGCCCAAGTCGGAGCTCACAGTCATATGAGCGAATTATCGACGGCTCAAGTTACCCGCTTACAGGCTTTGCCTGTTTTGTTTTTTTCGTTTCCCTTTCTTGCTACTAAAAGTTGTTTACCGTGAATTTTTCATGCTTATGACTCACTGACACCGTAACTGATACAGAAAAACACAGCTGATCATGAAACCATCTCAGTGGCAACAGTGATCTCGTGTGGCTACCGCAGAAGTTGCAGCATTTATTTGGATCACGGGATCTCCAACATTAAACTTCAAATGACAGTACAGAAAATACTGATGTCAAATTACAATAAAAAATGTAAAAGTTAACTTGGATGAGAAAGACATGCACTATAACTTTCAGAGGTGCAAATCTGTTTTGCAAATACAGCTAAAATGATTTGAGCATGATTGATCTATGAAGCAAAACTAATCATTTGCAAGTCAATGATCAGGATTCAAAACTTATCTTTTACTTAGAATGTCACAACGCAGGAAAACTGATGTCTTTTAATTGTCTTGCCTTTTAGGTTATGTGTTTTTATGTATTATATAGGACATATTTGGAAAACTATTAATTATTGCTGATTAATGGGCCTATATTGGAGCAATTTTTGAAAAAAAAGCACTTCAAATAAACAGTAGACTTGGGTGAATTGTCAATCAAGTTCAGGAGGTAAACAACAGGTCTTGTTTTGACTCAGCCATAATTGGCAAGTCACCAGTGGACCAGTAGATGTGTCGGAGGCACCGCCTCTCTAACACAGTTATACAGCACGTTCTGCTGAGGCTACTTACAGCCAGCCAGACAGCCAGAGAGAGAGAGAGAGAGAGAGAGAGGTGGTGGTGGTGGTGGTGGTGGTGGTGGGGGGGCTGTCTTTGATTGTCAGTCTCAGATGATAATGTGCCAGTTACTATGAGGTAATATTCTCCCTCTTTCATATTTATCTAATGTGAATGCCTCCAATGTAACTGAAAACATATACATGCCAACCAAATAGTCAAAGCCAGCGGATTGATCCTGTGAAGGAAAACATATTTACCACAGTAGATAACTAAGAACAGGTCGTATGCAGTCAGGATTATATCTACATAAAAATGCTCCGGCAAGAATCAAATGAAATGTCAAAATGTGCTCTCAAGCCGTTCAAGTAAAAGCTTTATTATTTGTACACAAATGTATTCAAATAATTATCCAGTCTGTGAAAATGCTGAAGACTTTGGCTCCAACGCATTTATATGATGCTGGGTGACAGGAAGCAACTGGTATAACAAATAGGGCAAAATTCACCTATTTTATAGGAATTTCATTAAATTTTAAAGGCTTCACTTGATCATAAAGTGATTATTCGAGTTCAAACTTGTTGATCACAGCAGTTTCTGAAGAAAAAAAGTATTTATGCTGAAAAACAGGAGGGAATTAAAACCCTGTCAATATTTTCACAAGGCAGTCAGGCCTTGTTATGCTTTGTTGTGATAATGTAGGCAAGCTGTGACAAGCAGTGTGCCCTCATTAGGCTCCCAAACAGGCCGAACTGGAGCACATCCTTTCCTCCCCCTGGATTTGTGCTGGTTAATTGGTTAAGTTGTGGTTCTTAATCAGACCAGGCATTCCAGCTCCATCTTTGATAATTACCTATGCTTGCTGGCTCGGCTAAGACTGGTCTATAAAAAGAAACGCCTCATGTCAGTGAAAGTAGCCTGTGTTGAATTAGGCTGTGACCCAGCTGACTGAGGCGTGCATGGAAAGTTGAGAGCAGCTGCTTGCGGCTGTAAATTGAATCTCCTTTTCTTTGAAGTCAAGGGTTGTTCACAGACAAACACGACTAAAAGTAGCACACGAAGTGGAATTGTGCCCTCGAGTCAAGCAAAATGTGTCACATCAGGTGACACCAATGTGGCACCTTCAGCGCTGCAGTGCTTCACCATTTTTCTGCAGCCGCCCTGAACTCTCTGTTAGTCAGGAGCACAATTGTTTATGCAGCTGAGTCTGGAGTCTGTCCTCATTGTTCCTGCTTGTTTCTGATCTTTGAGCTAACAAAGCGGCAGTCACACATTTAACAAACTGACAAGATTAAATTGAATTGCATAGCAATTCTGTTGTGGCTCTCCTGCCTGACAACAACAAAAGTCTGCCTGTATTCAGAGCCTGAGGCCTCGCTATGTGGAGTTTGCGTGTGTGCCTAATGCAGTGTTTTCTCCAGATTCTCAGGCTTATATGCAGAGAAGTCAAAGGTGATTGTGTTGAGGAGAAAAGTTCCTATTTAGGAAAATACATCTGAACCCTGTCAAACTGGGAGTTTCCCACTTGGAGAGTGGAAGGTTTTGAGGAGCTCCCACAAGAGCTTGGTGAAGACGTGGAAATGTGCTTACTAAATGCACCAAGTCCATCATTTCCATCCTATTTCTGCTCATGCTCACAGGTACGATCACCCTCACAACCCTCTTTTGTTCCTCTGAAGCTTCATAGCAACAGTTACAACCATTACCAACTTTAACATGAACGGCGGGGAACAAAGCAAGCGCTGCACAGCAAATGAGCATGAACGCACATAGATCGTACCTCCTGAGCTTCCTGTCATCACTCACTTGGTCCACATATGTGGTGACGAGCTGAACAGCTTGAGTGAGTCTTTTGTCTGCGCTGACTGCAGCAATGCTGGAAACAGCTATGCTGCTCGTTTGTTGTCATTTTGTGAAAGCTGTGAGCTCAGAAATGGGGGAATCGGTGTGTTGGTTCCAGCAGCATCAACGTAGGATCGGATCAGCGGATGTGCCTCATGAAGGTGACTGCTGGATGTAGCGGCTCTCTTGCTTTGTTTGAAAGCGTGAAGGGGCTGTGAAATGAGCCAACGTATCTAAATCAGGTCTCCTGGGACCAGTTTGTGTGAAATGAGGAGGCATATTGCCTGCTGCAGTGAATCTGAAACTCTTCTCTGCTTAGCTTCTTGTCATGGAAGAAAGCCTTGATGCAAATTGTTTGGTATCATGAACTCTGAGGTTCCTAAATTTGAGAGGCTGCATTTATCATCCCTCAAAGCTGGATTTGGTTGGTTGCCGTCTGTATAAAGATTTTATAAACTCAAAACTGGATAAACAAAGTGTAAAATAACATATTTAGGTGGGACTATCAGGAAAATATATACTGTAACACACACTCAGACATCTTTACCTTTGCTGGTGAATGCTCCAGTTATATCTTCCATGCCTGTTGGTTTTTGCTCTGTATCTCACTGCAGTGCATCACTGAATAAGTTACAGTGAGGATACACCAGATGTGTCCATTTGCCATTCCCTGAAGGACCTTTTCAAAGGTACATTTTGGCATGATTGCAGAGTTTAAGGCTGTTGTCTGGCAAGATTTCATGCAACAGCTTCCAGGAAGCAGAGCATATGAAAGATATGAAACAGCTTCTTTGTGGAGAGGAAGAGTTCATTTGAAGATTGCACAAAGCCGCTCCTATTTTCAAGGAGAGCCTATGTGGCAACTCTGGTTTGGTTTGCAGAGTGGGTTGGCGTTCAGTGTTCGTTAGCTGGTTATAAGTGGGGCTGCAATGTGGATGTCAACTCAAAAAGACAGTTGGTTGAGAATCAGTCTGTTAATTGTCTCTTGTTGAATTAATGTATGTTCTTTTTGTTCTTGTGCACACATTTGACAGTGACATCCAAACAACAATAGAAAAAAACATATTTCTCCCTTAATCTAACATGGTTTAAGCTCTTTAGTGTGTCTAATGGCAAAGAGCTTCTTCAAGGCAATATTCAGTGGATGGTTTTGTTCAAAATTCACCTTCTCAGACGTCTTGATAGGGACTCATAGAAACCAGAATCAGTGAGTCTGGCACCCACAGAGCCATCAGTCCGCATGTCTTTTTTAATTTCTCAAACTGAACATCCCGTACTGGAAACTTCAACATTTTAAAATCACCCCCCCCCCCAATCACACACATCCTAGCATGATCACACCACTGACTGGATGTGTGAACGGGCTGGGAGTGATAATGTGATGAATTCTGCAAACTTCACTCGCCTCACAAGAGGATTTGACAGTGGGACTGGAATTAAAACAAGAATTAAAACCACCAACAACAACCCTGACCGGAGTCTGACCCTTGTCGCTACATGTAATGTGGTCAAGGCTTTTCCAGGTGCTCATTTTCAGGAATTGAAGTCAATCAAGTATAAGCCTCGGGCGTTAGTGTCCGCGTCCAAACCTGTCCCACCTCTGAAAAATGCATTAAAAAAATGTCCTCTGAGTTTTAGCACATGATGAAAATTTTGGAGGAGTTTTATAGACAGTCACAAGACACACACACGCACACACACTGGTACATTGATTTCTTTAAATGCATTTCTTTTTTTTCTTTTTTCTTTTTTTACACCTTTATATAAAACAGAAGCCCCCCATTGGTTGCCTCTCACTCCACCCTCCACCTCCTTTCCCCTGGTTTCCCGGGCAACCATGTCAGGGTGGAGGAAAAGAGCAAATCATGTGAGGGCGAAGCATCTTCCCTCTCCCCCTATCTCCCAGTCTTTCTCTCTCTCTCTCTCTCTCGCTCTCTCTCTCTCTCTCTCTCTCTCTCTCTCGCTGTCTCTCTCTCTCGCTCGCTCGCTCACTATCTCTGTCTCTCTGTGTCTCTGTCTCTTTCTGTCTCTCTTTGTACAAAATCCTCTCTCGCCATGCTTTCACTCCACTCAGAGCTCTCCATTGCATTACAGAGAGGATAGAAGCATGACTGAAGAAAGGGCAGGGGATACAACCAGATGAGAGCCCTGTGAGACGTTTCTTTGACCTTGCGTCCCTCACTCCCCCCCCCCTCTCTCACTTTTCCAAATGTGCTGTGGGTCTCCCTCCTCTCTCAGCCATCCCTCCACTCATTAAGTGTTTCTGCTCTGCTTGGACGGTGGCTGCATCGATGCAAAATGGGTTGTGGCAATTCCTCCGCCACCAGCACCTCAGGAGGGGGTGAGTGTTTCAGGAATCTCTGCGGGCATCTGCTCGTCTGTGTAATATTGGCTGAGTGTGGGTGAGAACGAGTTGTCACTGTATCTGCACCGAGGGGAGATGGTGTTTCGAATGCAAATGAAGTGTGTTGGCGTTACCCTTGCTTTCGAGTGTCTGCCCGTGTGTGTTTGTTTGTGAACATGCATTGCTATCACTCTCGGTGTATGTGAAGGGGAGGGTTGTTGGATTTCATTCAGACGAATACAGTTCAGCATATTGGATACTCTTCTCGTGTGTCCTTGTATGAGTGGTAATCATCTTTGGACGTCTCCACCAATCAAATTGCAGCACACTGGCTGCCGTTGTGTGTGTGCGTGTGTCTGGTGATCTCCCAGGGATTAGAAAGGCTCTCTCATACCCCGGCGGACGACACCTGAGTGCCTAGAGGAGTGTACCGCTTGGCCTCAGTAAAAACACTGACAATGGGACATCCACATTGATAGAGCCACTCTTGCATTCAGCTGTTTTTTTTCTTTCCTGCTCTCTTGATGTGCTGGCGTCGGTTTCCAAGGGTTCCCACTGATGAAAGACAAGCATTTCCACTGACATTCACATCTTTGTTTCCTCCACTTGACTGATGCCCGTTGTGTCCTGTGAGGGAAAGCAGCATTGAACTGACCAATCAAGAGGCTGGTTTCATTCATAAAGCCTGTGGGGTGCATTTCAGTGGAGAGAAGTCCGTATTGTGTTGTTTAACTGAAGCTCACATTGATGTCCTCCTCCTGTGGCTTCTGTGTCCTCAGGTAACTCCCTGAGTTGGTTTGACCCGATATAGTGCATGTTTTAATTTACACTGACCAAATCTCCAGGCGCCACAATCAAATTGAAGTAATAATTAAACTGAAGTACCTGCAGGATTACCTCATTGCCGCCGCATGTCGAAGCCGAACACTATGTGCTCGTACATGTGCAGCTATGTGTTTGCACCTGCAAGTACCTAATCAGCGCTTGCCAGATATGTTAACAGGACCACAGACAGCCACAGTCACATGCCAGCCGGCTCCTTCTTACTGCCACTTTAGCCTTAACTGTGACCCACCTTTGTGGTTAAAAGTGATCTAAGTAGGTGTGCGGGGCTGCTGGGAGAGAGGCAGCTTCATTTATTCCTGTGCAGCAGGCTGCATCCATTTTTCCTGCCCCCTTCTTAGAGGTCAGCATTCAGCACAATGTCAAGGACATGTGACACCCTGTCACTCTGACAAATGTGGACAAGCTGCTGTGCTCACATCCTTTCTAGCTGACACTGGTTACTAGGAGCAGGTTTTTTCTTTTCAGAAAGGGAAACTTAAGCGCCGTTTTCATCTTATTCTGAACCTTCGTCTACAGTTTGACATATTTTTCACTGCTAAAGATTTATTCCAACTGCTTGATCCATCCTCTCTAACATTTTATATACATTTATTAAACACAAGACTGACAAAAGAATCCTACAAAATGTTTTCAGAAAACATTTCTCTGTCACTGAGAATGGCCTCACTCACCTTGAAGGTTGAGACTTCTATTCTACTATAACAGCACATAGTGTGATAAACTGTGTAAAAGGTTCATTTTTCTCTCCACTCTTCACACTTGTGGAGCAGTCATTATGTATGAACTCACATTATGTGACACTGTTTCACAAAAGCAGCTGCAGGAAAAATAAATGTGCCTGAACATTCTGTCAAAAGAGGTTGTAACTACTGTCTCTTCGGATATGGACAGTTACTGTCTAATAAGTGGTGCGTTTACTGAGTTTAACAGGCTGGTTCTGTCAAATTGAATGTCTCAAGTAAGAATGAGGCTGGGCTTGGGTCTGTTTCTCTCTTTGATAGGAACATGTCTCAATCAGGTGAGAAATGGTTCAATTTCAAACTACTGTCTTGCTCTAAACTCAAATGACCACAGTCCGTATCACATTGCTCATCCCCAATCTTACGCGCCCAGATGTGCGCCCTTGGATATGAATGAGCTTTTGTTGGGCCACTGAATGGGACTCTGTGTGCTGTCAGCAGACTCCAGCGCTCGCTGGGAGAGTCATCCCTTGCGCCGGGACCAAATCCACTGCGTCCGTGTGCTAGGTCGACTCCCCAGTTGGATGCTTTGGTGCACACATTTTTTCTTTCATTTCACTGAAGTGGTGCAGTGATTCATGGCACGAAAAGGCAAATGAAGGCCAAAGGACTCGCTTCAGTCTATGTCACTGTGCTAGCGTATGTTATGGGAGGAAGTTAAATTATCCTCCCACTGAAATGTATCACGGTCTCATTGTGATTCCACTCAAATTCCATCATCTGGACACAGTTTGACACAGAAAGAGCTGCGGCCGGTCCTTTAAATAGTCAAACAGCTCTGGGATCAGCAGAACGGTAGAAACGCAGGGCCTCTAAATGTTTTGTCATTGAATGAATACTCAACAAAGATCAAGGAAAAAAATCCATCTGTGGAGAGCAAAAGTATTCCAGGTACTCATAACCACTTGTGGTTACACCTGAGTTCCCATTCAAATGAGTAAAAAGACAATCGCCAATGAATTCTGACACTGAAATGAAATGTAATACTAATATAATGTGAGTTTGTTCAGTTTTGTGCACCTAAAAAATACTTTTACTGCTTTTGACAGACCTTGAAAAGTACATTATTGCAGAGGTTAGAAGTGCTGTGAGGTGTGTTTCTTATTGCATCGCTGCCCAGTGAGAATACAGCTGATGCAGCCTGAAGAAAGAAAAACAAAAAGAAATAACAAATGAAGGAACAAACAGACAAACAATCCCTTGTTCCTTTCATAGGAGCTTTGAAACTTAGTCATTTTCCAAGAGCCGATACGGTTCATAATTCATTTTTCCCCCAATCAAATAAAACAATTACAACAATAAAATGGTAGTATGGATGAGGCCACTTGTAGAAAATGAACCTGCAGATTTTTATCTCCGATATTTACTGCTCGGGCTCACCTTTACAGAGACTCCGTTTCAGCTCTCTGTTCAGCAGCGCACCTCACAACTGAGCTGTCCTCGATGATTCCTGTTGCTTGTTTCCAGGCAGGCAGCAGCTTTAAGCAACAGAGCTGCAAAATGACACCTTGAAGAGGATGCAGCGAAGGGAGCTTGCAGACAGCCACAGGAAGCAACTGGTGGACCACTGAGTCGCTAAAGAGTCAGATAGCCTCCAGTGGAAAGCAAAGGAGGGCGATGATTAGGTTAGATTCATCAGGTAACCAGAAACAGAACTGCAGATGGATTCCAGTTGTTTATTGTTTATTAGTTGTTTACTACTACATTGTTTGGTTGATATGTTCTGCATTCATATAAGGCATATACAGCCCACTGTATATTTAACAAGCGATCACTTGGTTTGTCAAACAATCAAGCAGTTTTTGTTCAACAGGAGACAATAAAAACTTCAAAGTAACAGAGAAGTTTTGTCCAACAATCAAGTCCTACAGCCTCACCGGAGTGATTAAGGTTGTAGAAATAAGAAAATTATGATAGATTAAATTGAATGAAATTAGAGTCAAGCAATAAAAGTGCCTTAAAAACTGCCATCCATCTTTTTCTTAATTTAATTTTCAAGCTAATACAAGCTCACATAGGCCATGGATGACAGCGGATGTCAGAAGGACCTATTTGTTGCACTGATTTTTAAGATATGATCAAAATGTTTCCTCTGTACTTTAGTGACCCTTCTGTAGTCTGTAGAGAAACCTCCCACAGTCATGCTGAACCCACATGAACCTGCAACTCATTTTACCTTCTGACATCGTTATCAGCATCGACATTAGCTTACATTAGATCATGCCTTGAGTAGCCAATAAGACAGTAATTAAGGCTGTAATGCAGTGACGGGGCTCAAAATAACAATTATGGTAACTTAGAGTATCCAAACCATGATGGTTTTTGGGGTTTTGTGCAACACAAAGTATGTAAAGTAATTATATCGTTCATCTGTTGGACCTCCAGCAGCAGCCTGGATTGTAGATATGAGAGAGCTTTAGGTGTATTGACCGCGTTGCACTTCACTGTTGCAGTATCTGACTAATCCGATAACTGCATGAATGAACAACTGTACAGTGGTCCTGCTGAAGTGCTCCCACAGGTGTATGGCTCTGTTGTGGTAAACACACGTGAATGAGTCTTTAGTGAGGTGGACTAACTCACTTTCTTACGTTTGATTCATACTGACACTGAATTCAGCTTCACCTTCTCATCTGTTTCCAGGGCCAGCAGAAGTCTCCAAGGACATGTAAGTAAATCAGCCATTATTTATAAATGTTTTAGAGTACTTATGGAGCTTAATATTTGAGTCCTGCAGGCTGCACCCATTCTTAAAACATCACACTTTATGAGGTGTATGGAAAACATTAAAGTGGTTTCAGTCAAACGAAAACCAAACAAAGTCCTCAGGGGCAAAGGAACATTTTGATCCACACAAATCTGACAGTGGATAGAATAACAAGCACGAGAAACAATCACATTGGGAAGATGGTTGGTTTCAAAACGCCAGTAACGTGGAAACTCCTGTCTGGTACAGAACTCACAGGAAAAGCTCCCACAGTCAAAACAAACAAGCTACACTTGTACACTTTTCAAAATCTACACTGATATTCATTTCTACAGGATATATTTTTGTGTGATTGAAAATTGGATTTTTTGTCTGTGTAAGTGAATAGTTTTCAGACCGATTGTCCACTTGCCCACAGCATCAAAGCCATCAACACAGCGCAAAACTTGCCGATAGACCAGCTGTGGCTGTGACGGTGCGACAACAGAATCGCTCCGCCCACAGCTTGTACTCATCCTGTCCTCAGCGAGGGGAGGAGCTTTTTTCCTTTATTTTTTTTTTAATACAAAATAACACTCATTTTTAAAAAAGGAAAGATATGCAACCGTCAAATTTGCTCTCATTTTTCAATACATCAATATGTATTGAAAAATGAGAGCAAACTGCTTCATTTAAAGTTGTCTGGTACCGAAAGGCTACCACAGACACAGAAAGGAGAAAAAAAATGTCACGACAAAAATCAGTTTAGAGATGAGAGAAAGGCTTTTGTGTTGAATAGTGTGAAACCATGACCACTCTGGCTCTCTTCATTCATTCGGCCCTATTTCACCCCCCCTTCAGTTTAATTTACAGTCTGATATCGATACAAAAGGGACATTGTAGTTTAACTGTGAAACCCTGTGTGTGTGTGTGTGTGTGTGTATGTGTGTGTGTGTGTGTGTGTTTGAGTCAAAAAAAGGCACGAGTCCGTCGCCTGTTAATCTGATGCGTTAACTCTTGTCAAGGTTTAAAAAAGGACAACGTTTCCAAAGTTTTTCCTGTAAATGGTGCGTGTGTTTGAGAGAGAGAGAGTGTGTGACTGTGTGTGACTGTGCGTTTGAGTCAGTGTGTGTGTCTGTGCTCCCTGATAACCATCTGAGCAGCCAACTTAGGACCCAAGAGAGCTGACGGCGGCACACTGACTCACTGAAGCTAATCACAGGACTGCACTACACAGCGAAATTTTCACACACAAATCCATGCAGGTACACACAGCATATATGCACATCGTGCGAGTTATCACCAGTATGTGGAAAAAATAAAAATGAGGGACCAACCCAACCCACTACCTCTTGTTTGCTTGTACTGGGGGAAAAATGCTTGATAAATAAATGAGGGTGGGGCTTCAAGTAGGCCCAAATACAGATGACAACAAATGTGAAGCCTTTGAGCTAGTCGAGTTGTCTGGCTGAGGATTTATCTGTATCCCCCACAGAGGCAAAACACACCTCAGACATCATGCAGCTCAGCAAAAAGCACCAACAGAGACATCCAATGCGTCTCGTTTATTTGTGGGTTTGTAATCCTTCTGTTTTCTGCGACTCACATGACTTGTGACTTTTAACTCCATCAGGACAGAAGATCCGTCAGCAGAAGATGAGAAAAGAAGGTAACTTGTTGCTCTTTCAATGGAGATCTTTAGGTCACCAATTAGCACTCTTCAAAAACACATTATGTCTGATATGCTACACAACACTGGGTGTGACTCACAATATTATCTGTTGCAAACAATAAAATGTTGACACATGTCATCAGGGAAAGTGGGTGTGAATTAATTGGTAATTACATGACAGCTTATTTCCATTTAATGAAAACATTTTCAGATGTCATTAGAAAACCAAACACTACAACTGTTGAATACGCTCAACTAATCATGTTTCAGTAATTACAACTATTATTAATGTTTCCAACTATTTTTCTGAGTTGATAAAAGCCTTTTTTGCTCGTGTCATTCATTTTCACTCTTTTTTTTGCCATTACGAGATTTAATGTTTCAATAAAACATGTGGAACACAGAGACATGATTTAAATGTGTACAAAAGAATGTTGAAAATATACATAAACTTGAGAAAAAAAAGGGTGGGATATGATATGATTACTTTGTTGAAAAGTGAAAAGAGTCAGTACAAGTTAAATACCATTTTGCATGAGCAGCTGCTATATTTTCTGGTTTGCAGTTAACTCAAATCACGCGACTGTGCAGTCAAACCACTCATATCTACTCCAGCTGCATTCTGGGTGTTATTCTCTTCCAGTGCTGCATGCAGGGAGCGAATAAGAAAACACACATCTGTTCTCCTGATTTTAAACTCTTCTCTCCTTGCCTTGCAGAAACTACGGAGGCGTCTACGTCGGTCTTCCTGTAGACCTGACCACGGTGGCTACGAGTCAGTCCAAGTCCACTCATAAAGGTAAAAACATCTCCATCAGCTCAGTCCATCCCTGAGTGCCTCAATCCAGCACTGTGGACTTCATTCATGAGGCAGTGAAAAGACACTGCATTCTGACATTGATTGGCATGTTGCAGTGAAGCTCTTCAAGACGTATGGAGTGGAAAAGGAAATCCCTGGTGGCTCAACCACCTTTCCACAAAACCACACTACCTGCAGCATCTTTATTGTAACTGAATATTAATGAGGAGCTCTCCCTGTGCTATCACCTATCAGGGCTTTCATATAGTTCACAACGATTATTCTGACTGAGGCACAGACCAGTCAATGGATTTTTCATGAGCGTGAGCTTTTGCAGCGTGCGATTCATTTCTAATTATTATTTTTAAATGTTGCATGTTCTAATTGTCTTCATCAGAGCGTCTTGTCCACTCGCCGAGCGCAAGTGTTAAAAGTGAACTGTAACTGTGTTCCACGGAATCCAGCCAAACACTTCCCCTGCTCTCCTGTTTGCAGCCCCGCAGACTTTCCTCTCGTGTGCTCGTCCTTGAGCTGGCTGAGGTTAAATACTGCTTAATAATCAATTGATCTGTTTTTGTATCCTTCTCGTATGAGAAGCGTCGGCTCTTGTTTCTGCTCCAGTCTGGTGGTTCAAACTGCTGGGAAATAACGGTCCCTATAAATATCTGGGCACTCAGCCTATTTTTTTCTTCTTTTTTTTCTGCCTTTCCTGCAGACTAGTGATGATTAAAGGGAACACAACACAGGTACCTGCTTTGTTTCTACTTCTAAAAGGAACAGAAACTGATGTGAAGACTCCTCGCATATCAGGCATTGACTCCAGTTTTTTTTCTTCCTCTGTTTCGACAGGACCCTGCATATTTATTCACTCGTATTACAAGCAGAGAGCAGATAAGCCGTCTCCACACACAGAATAAAGTCTCGGGCTTTCGCACCAGCATTTAGCAAAGATGTGGACAGCTCACCTCAGCTCTGAGGACACGGTCTCGTGGAGTCACGGGTGGTGCACTGATGCAGGGATACGCAGTCGGGGTCTGCATATTGCATCCATCATCACCCTTTACTTTGCCGAACAGACAAAAAAAAGAAGAAAAAAAGCGCCCAGATGAGCATCAACCCAGGGACTGGCAGTGGTGGCGGGCATTGTGACAACCATCATGACTTCTCGGCGACAACACCGGAACATTCTGGAGGTAGTGGCCAACTTCTGAAAGCCCTCCGCAATAATAATCGCTCCTTCAGTTCAACTGCAAAGACACCACAAAATGATTCTTTGCTGCCGGGAGTTTTGACATAAAGAAAACGAACATCTTCCGGTTGGAGTGTGACCGAACATCTCAGTAACATTGGAAATAGCAGTGATTGCAATCAGGGACCTGCTGCTGTGACACAAAGGCTTAAAGTGACCCTGATTTTCAGAGTGGCTTCTCAGTGGGAAGAGCAGGACCGGTGGAGGACGTTCACACTGATGTTCCTGAACATCCTGGGCATGCCAACAGGGTCCTCCGACCTGATGTTTTCACTCTCCTGGCCCAGACTGATTATGTAATAGCAGCATATGAGTCACCATACTTAGAGGAGCTCTCCCCCTCTTCTGATCGGCCTTCTGCCTCCCTCTGTTTCACCCTCCTCGCTCGCTCCTTCTGCAGCATTGTTATTTGTTTTTCCCCTCACTGAAGAGCTCTGATTATGGTGCTTCTGGGTCATTTTCATAGCTCACACAATCTTTCTCAAGGTTTCCACAGGCAGGACTTGACACATGGTTTGTTCCTCGCTCACACGTGTCCTGTGCAAAGGCAAAGGAAAAACAACACGTCTTTCCTGTCGAAAGAAGCAGTGAAATGTTTTTTTAGTTTATCTTCCTTGCTTTGAAGCCACTGTATCGACTTCATGATGGTCTGTTTGTTACCTTATGGAACACACTTGGCAGCAAATGTTGTTCTCCTGCATTGGATATCTTAAAGAAAACGTGAGGGCCATTGTGTGCTCTTCTTATTGTCAACAAAACCCTTGAAAAAGGCCAAAACCAACATCATTCTCATCACAGGGCAGTTTCCCTCTTTCTTTTCATTTACAAGCTTTCTGTCACAGCTCATTTACTGATGAGTGAGAGGCCCAGTTGTCATGGCAACGGCTGTATCAAAAGTATTGAAAAATTGTCTGTCGAGGGAATAAAAGACGATCTAATTTGTTTCACTGTTCATATTTTACTGCCAACATTTGACGAATTCTTTACCTATTTGTTGAATTCTGCTGAACAGTTAGTGCCGAGGACATGCTTTGATCTGCATAAATTAAGAGTGACGCCTGTGTTTAGAACAACTATTAAACCTTGTGTAATTACATTAATGACGGCAATAGGATGATGTTTTTCTGTCACTCACAGTGACTGTTGTTTGATTCACTTCATTTTCTATTATAATTAACGATCACAGTGCACACTGGTGCCAGGTGGAACACCCGTAACTGTTTAATCTCTTTTCCATTGTTGGTTTTGGTCTTTTTTTCGATAAAGACAAACAAAAACAATCTCTGGTCTAAAAAAAGGTTTCTACTAAACTTCACATAAGCTCCAGAAAGAAAAAGGAAAGCGTTCAACCACTGGGTGGACGTGCGGGGCCAAGGTCGTTTGTCGGCCAGGCTTCTGACAGTTTTCTCCTTTAATGGATGAACAACATCCTCCCCTCGCCAGGACGCTGGAGGGGGACCGAATTAAGCCAACTTTAAACACTTGAGATTCAAGAGATCTCCTGTCCGAATGGTGCAAATATCCACGCTTCTGTGTGCATCGCTTCGACTGCCTCCACTGCCCGTAACAACAAGGACTTATCTTGCCATGCCTAACGACAAGCTCGCCGTTTGTACTGCCGGGGCAGTTACAGGTGGTGCTGAGGTAGATGGGTTTCATGAAGTGTCTTCAAACTATAGGCTGTTTGCCAGCTGTTCCCCCATGCTGCAGATGGCTATTATGGGGCTCATAAACTCACAAAACTTGTGCATATGTGTGGAGAGCTGTGTGCATGGGTGTACGTACCTAATGTCTAATGAGGTTTGTGCATTCAGAGATTTGTTTGGGCTCAAGAAATTTTGCATGTGCACACACTGATTTAAATGTGCATAGCAAAGTTTGTGGGTGTACAATTATGTGTGAGCCTGGCCCACTTATTTTCCTCAAAATACACCTCAGGTGGGCTTCTCAGTGGGATTCAGTCACTGTTTTTTGCAACCGGGGAGATGTGCATGTATTATGTCCTGAGTTCAGACTAGCAGATTCACTCCTGCAAAGCCCAGTCTTATCCAGGTCCATTAATGTGAAGTTTGATAGTGCTGTGCTCCTTATTAAGGCCATATATCTCAGGTGACAACACGCCGTCCAAAAGGCACTAGAATGAGCCTGTGAGTCTACACTGAGGACCAAGATCTTTCACTGTTTTCTGGAAGCAAAATCCAGCTGTGGACCATCTGAGGTTGAAATCATGACTCACACTTGTAGGCTCTTAAAAATGTAAGTAAATACACATCAAGTATGACACACAGGAAGATGTACTTTGATAGCACACGTCTGTATACAGATGCACAAATACAAGTAAGAACCCACAAATGTAATTATGAATGGGATCATGTTGTGTTGTGCACATCCAATGTGCATACACAAATCAAACACACATACACACACTTTCCAGACGTCTTTTTCCCACCACATGAGCCCTGTAGATTATTGCCTCCAGCGGGTATGCACCATATAGTTTATGGCGTCTAATAAAAGGAGGTGCTGTGTGATAACAGCCACACAGCACAGATTGTGATCAGTCCTCCTCCTGAGATTAAATATTCTTGCTGTTCCGTCTCCTTAACGTCTGCATTTCCTGCTCTCAGCCTCCCTGCAACAGTCCTTGCAGGAAGCCTTTGGCTTTTACACCGTGTTGTGCCACCTGTCTCCTCCACTTCGATCAGCCCAGCTTTGCCCTTTGTGGTTGATCCCCCTGTTTATGATGAATGTCACTGCCTTTGCCCTGCTGAGCAAGTTTAACAGGGACAAGAGGGCAAAACGTGGACAATTTCACCTGCTTTATGCCGTTGACACTGAAATACTGCAATGACTGCCGCAGCACACGATGTTGTTTGAATGTAATATGGATCGGAAACATGTTTGTTTTTCCCTTTCCAACAGAGAACAACATGAGTAGAATGAGAGTATATTATGTGTCTTTATCGAGCCGGAGGAAAGATGAAAACAAGAGGAGACAGCCTGCTCAGTTCCACTCGTGTTGATCAAAGGTGTATAAAACCCACAAGGAGGAGAGGGATTGAAGCTGATGTGATGTCGTGTTGAAAGTAATCTGTTCTTGTGACGCAGGGAGTTAAAGTCTCAGAGAACCACTTGTGAATGAAGCAACAGAGATGTTTTTATTACTCAACGGGTTTTTCACACACTGTAAAAGCCTTTGGATGGTAAATAAGAAACACTTGTTTGTCTGTATCCTGCTGAACACTGAAATATTTTATGTATGAAGATGTGTTGCCTGAGGGGATCAGGCAGTTCAGTCATGTTTCATGCTGAGAATCACATTTTACGGACTCATGAGCATAATCTTGTGTGTGTCCTTCACACGTGCAGACTTTAAAACACATCTTTCCTCCCCATCATTTCTCCCTAAACATCGTCTATCAATGACGCTTGTCATGAGGAGAAAGCCCCCCCCGCCCGCCACCTCACCCCATGATGTGCAACTCATCCATGTTCATGTGATTCAACTGTTTATAAATAAAGACTTTTGTATTGACCCCGAGTGGCCATCGTCATTGATCGAGGTCTTTCCTGAAATGTATCTGCCTTTTGTGATCAGTCAGTTTGAGCGATTAAAAGCGTTCTTGGCGGCTGCTATAAGAACAAACTGCCTGCCAAAGTCAAGTGAGCATCGCTGGAAGAACACTTGTCATTATTGAGCCGCAGGCCTTTTTACAGGCTGCCTGCACCGCGATCAATCACAGCTCCATCTCAGTAATTGTTAGTTGGGAGTGCATGGAGGAGCCAAAAGGAGGAACAGATTGTGTCAACAGGCTCTTCTCTCATCGTACAGAAATGGTTTGAGCCTCGGCTGTGATCCCACATCACATTATACGAAGGTACAGTAACTAAGGACGACTGTCACACCAAATATGAGAAAATTCAACCTGAAAACACACTAAGGGAGCGAGAGCAATGGATAGAACAGATATCTCAGATAAATAGCCTGTATGTGTCCGCAGAGCTACAGGATAGAAGAAATTATATTGTCTCTGAGATGTGCAATATAAAAATAAAGTGGTCCCACAGTTCCCAGGAGGAGGAACTGTGATTGTGTGGAACCCAGCAGAGTTTAACCTTTACGTTCTGGTTAGTACCATCTCCATCCCCCGGTGCATCGTGAGGATGTGCATCAATATCAAACATGTCTTATTCATGTGAACACCGCGGCTGCAAGCAATTCAGATCACAGACCGGAGGGATTTCATGAGGCAAGAGATGTTTTGCGAACATCAAGCAGTGAAACGCTGAGATCAACCTAAACACAAAGCAGCCACATGAACACTTGCCAGAAGACGCCGGATGCTTTAAAATTTTTACCTGAACAGATTCTTCAGAGTTTAAGATAATTTTGGCCGAAACACAACTCAGAAAAACAGAAGTTTGAACATTAACTTTTTTCTAGCAAGAAACAGTATTTTGTATTGCGTTGTCTTTTTCTAGGCTTATCTGTGTGTAACATTTTGCTGGAAAGGATAGTGTGGCAACTACCGAGACATCAACAAAGATTGTTCAAGAAAAGTCTTTTCTTTTCGAATGACAAGCGACTTGTTAAGTGTGTAGAGTGAGAAGCTGTAAACAAAGCATGTCTGTCGAACTGAAGCATTGTACTGATTTGAGAGAAATTAGAAAGAAGAGGAAAGCAGCGTGGAGCAGGTTCAGGTGACTGTGTGGTGTTTTCTTTATCAAAGGCAGATAGAGATCTCACTGTGTGGGAGCTGAGGGAAGTACGTGATGGAGAACACATCCTAATCATATCACCATCTGGCACCGTCTCAGCATCGCAGCTGTTCATTTTTCCAGATACAAGTTTTTTTTTCCAGTGAACGTTGGCATCCCTCCTGATCTGCTCGGCTTCCTCCATGACATCAGATGGACGAGTAAGAAGTAATTTTTCAACAAATATATTATTATTATTGAAATGCCTTTTCACTTCTCCAGATTTTATTAGACAACTATGTTTCCAGCCATTGTTTCCTCAACAATGTAGGTTTCAGTATGTACGAATGGTTTTCACTTCACAGGTGTGCCCTGTCAGGTTTAATAAGTGGGATTTCTTGCTTTATAAATGGGGTTGGGACCATCAGTTGTGTTGTGCAGAAGTCAAGTGGATACACAGCTGATAGTCCTACTGAATAGACTGTTAGAATTTGTATTATGGCAAGAAAAAAGCAGCTAAGTAAA
>JASSRZ010000080.1:5022410-5037433 GCA_032164315.1 Malacoctenus gilli | reverse complement strand
CACACACACACACACACACACACACACACACACACACACACACACACACACACACACACACACACACACACGTAGAGGAAAATCCTCAAGCTCTCACGTGCACATGCGTTCATGCTTTGCATGCTGGAAATGATGAATGATGTGCATGAAATTCTCCTACACGTTGCAGACCTTCACCTCTCCTACATCACCCCACGAAAGGGAATAGGTTGAGGCTGACTTACATTTTAGCTGTCTCATGGGAAATGTTGTTTAAAAAAAAAAAAAGGCCAACATGTGGAGCACATAATGTCTTAGCTAAGTTTACTGTCCTAATAATGTGGTGAAACAATGCCAAGTCAAACAGAGCACTCTGGCGGTCCTTCTGTTTTGAAAGAAAAACAAACATCTTGTACATGCTCTCATCTGCTAATTGTTCAGTGATGAGGGTAAAAAAAAAAAAGATACAACCGTGCATTTGGAAAGGATTTGCTTGTAGTTCCTCCTCAGGTATGGAGAAATGTTTCTGGACATGTGGAAGAGTTCATTCTGGGACTCCTGGACTTCATAACACAGGCAGGACCTAGAGGTTGGTATTGGGTGATTTTAATGGTGAATTCAAGCAAAGGAGATGAATAACCTTCAAAAGACGAAACGAAAGAAATGCTGGATTTCTCGATGATAGATGATGACAGGGAGAAGCCGAGTCCAAGCTGGAAGCTAATAGGAGTCTGGAAGTGGTCTCGGATTGATCTTTGAGGAAATGTTGGAAGATAATTATGTTAACAAAGTTTCAGTTCAAATTCATCCGTCACCACAAAAATGCGCGTAAGTGGATACTTTCCTTGTTGGTTCGTTTGAGCCCATCTGAGTGTTTGTTAATACATGTGTGCATTCTTGAGCAAGGAGACGGTGTCCTCATGGCACCTCGGCTGCTTTGGGAAGTGCTCTCTGTGCTCGCATCGCTCTCTGTGCACCGTTGACTCTGAAAAGCGCCACTTCAGTGGAATAAGCCTAGCCTGTCATTAGTGAGCATGGCACGGGCATGCTGTTTAACCATTAGCGAGGACTGGAGCTGCACCACCGGGCTCTTCCAAGAACAGCACAGCAGTGCCATGAGGGCGGAGAGGAGAGAAGGGGAAAACGGCTGCTGCAGTGGCTCCTGCGTGTGAGGGAGAGATACGCAGTATGCGTGTGCACGGCGGGTTTCACACTGGTTTTAATATGGGAACTTTGACGCTTGCTTCACGAAGAAAGCAATTCCTTCTTCTCAGTAACCATTCTGCGCTCTACTTGTTCTCCCTATTTACAAACCACACTCTCCGCATTGATTGACAGTTCACTGGGACCCCGGTCCTGAAGAGCGGCCATTCAGCATGTTTCACAGGGTTGTGGGCAACGTGGCGAATATGGACGAACGCACTTGTGACGCAGACTGGCCAGGGGAACTATGAGTCGGTGTCTCTGAATTACAGAGGACCAGTGAAGGCACGCTGCCGCAGCTAAACCACCTCATTAGGTCGTGGTGACTGCATTTAGCCGGCATTTCCCCTCTCACACGTCCAGAGAGGCCGCATAAGACATGGTGATTAACTGCAGAGTAAACACGTCCATCTCGCAGGTCTCAGGTCTCTGCCGTGCCGCACGGATGGAGCACAGTATACAGTAACAACTGACTAGAAAACAGTGGGAGGCCTCTGTGACTAATAAGTGAGCATGCTGCCCAAAGTTCAGAGTATTCTAAACATTGACCCAAAAGTAGGGTACAGAACATGAAATTATTACCATGCTGAGTATACTCGATGTTTTGGGTTTTTTAGGTGAGGTGCCCGATAAACTCAATCTCCCGAAGCAACTTGACTGTGTCACTTTTTTCAACACACTTTTAGGTGTCCAACAGTTCAACACAACTTCCGACTCGAATGTGCATAGCTTGTATGCCTGTCATAGCTTGAGGCAGTCAGAATGGGAGTCATAAAGTTTTCACCCACGTGAATTTACAAAAAAAAGTAGTACACAAGCAAGTAGTTCACGCCTGCTCACAAAACTCAACCAATGAACACGCTCAAAGACTTTTCAGAAGAATAAACAGAATCAAAATATGAGTAGCAAAAAGTTCCTGTTGGTGTGGACTGAAGACAAAGTGGAACTGGACAATTTTGACAAGTTTAGTGTCCAGATGGACATACAGCTTGATCTTTTCAATCTTTAAACACTCTTTTTGCTTTCTAAAGGCATCATTTTCACTCTCTGATGCGCCTGTCTTGTGTGGACAAAATGACAATCTAATTCAAAATTTCACCACTTCCTTTGAATCCTATCTCCATGTGGACGGGGTCAAATTTTTTTTTTCTTTTAAAGGTTCTTCAATTTCCTCATTTGAGACCAACTTGGCCAAAAATAAAGCCAAATACCACAGCAGAAAGGCGTGCAATGGGTGGATTAATTATTGCAATATCGGCAGCAAAGCGGGGCTAATTTGCTGCACACTTCATTTGGGGTTTTACTGCAGCTTGTCTCACGGGGCGTTGTAACAGAGTTTACCCTTGTCTGGAGAAGGGTTTTTTTTGCTGTTGTTTATAGTCAGTGGTTTGAATTTACTTGGAGCAATGTGAAACCTCTGCCAAGATCTCACTGATTCTGGGTGGAGAAAGGGGGGGGGGATGGAAAGTGGGAGAAAAACTAAAAGCCTTTTCTTTCAGCTTATGTGTGTTTACTGTACTGTAAAAACTACAAACGTGAGCGGAATTTCAAGTCCAAAATGCAATCTTTGGTGTCTCTCTATGCCTTTGGATGGCACAATGCATTTTTTGTCGGCATATTTTGAGTCCTGCTACCTTCTCCTGTCAATCTCCCCGCTGTGAATGTGGGTGGTTTCGGAAAAGACATGCAGTTGCCGTGTCAAGGTCGAGCTCAGGTCACGGATGCCGTGAGGAGAGGAGACAGAGGTGTTGGGAAAGAGTTCGGCGCTGCAGGCAGTGTGACCTACTGCTGCAACTCAGCGTTGCACAGAGAGCTGTAGACACCCTGTCTGGATGAACAGCTGGCCAGGATGTCTGGGAAAAAAGAGGGGGAAAACATGAAAAAAAAGAATAACAGGATAATAAAATAAAGGAGGGGAGGTAAACACAAAACGTTTAGAAAAAATTAAGAGGACTTGGAGCAGGAACAGGAGGGGCAGGAGAGGTAGAAAAAGGTGACAAAAAATATTAAGGCGGGTATCGTACATCCAGAAGCTCCAGAGAGGGGCCTCTCAGGGGGAAAAGAGTGGTGGAGGGTCATAAATCTGGCTGGACCTGGCTGTCCCAGCTGCCTGCTTCCACACTGGGTTTGTTCAGGTGGCCCTCTCCATCAGCCTCCTCCTGCTGCTGCCGCCGCCACCGCCTGCTTGCTGTGTTAAAAGAGCCCCTCCGAAAGAGAAACGTGTCGGAGGGAAGGAAAAGAAGCATTTCACGGTTTTATGGTTTCCTCATCTCTGCAGGCATGCACGCCAACTGACTGACACGGGCTCAGAGGCCCGACCTGGAAGCGGTTTGGACGACAAGGAGAGTTATAGGGTTGAACTTTGTGTGTTGAACTTTATAAACCTCCACTGTTCTGGCGAAACGTTGATGTGTGTGTTTTATTGCCTTCATAGCTTTTAGACATACAGGCGCACTGCAGAGGATGTTCAGCGAATGTTTTACTGCAGTTATCAACTGTTGGTGCCGTTTCTGGTTGTCTTTCATCTAGTTTTGTCAGCAGGAGTAAAACTGCCCTGTCACATAAGCGTTGGAGCACTGCGGTTCCTGGCCTGAGACTGGACAATTTTGGAAGCAGCTTGTCTCAGATGGTCAAAATTAACTTTGCACAAAGAAACCAAACACTGTCTTGAGTCTAAAAATGACCCACGAATATACCCATTGCTTTTATTTCTAAGGCTTCTTGGTTCATGTTTGTGAGTGTGGGCATGAGGAGCAGTGTTTGATGTGAGGTTTGAACTACTTTTCAAGTCCTACCATCACCTTTATCCAACCACTTACCTTCATCAATGGAGTCCGTGGTCAAAACAAGAAATATGAGGCCATTAGCTCCAACGCTCCCTTGATCTACATAATTTACATCAGTGCCTTGAGTCTTCTTCACAGTACTACATAATTAACTGTAATATAGACTGTTATGTGTTTATGCATGCGTGTGCGAATTTGTGTGTGAATTGCTAAACATGCCTTTCAGTGTGAAGCAGTTGGGGACTGCTGAACACAGTGAAAGAGAACCATCCAAGCTGAGTCCGTTCATGGCAAGTCTGAAAAGGCATCTCTTTGGCCTCTTTTTCAACGGGACCTGACTTGAATTGTGCGAGCTGAAACCAGACAACAAAAGCTGGCAGAAATGTTACCGTCAAATTAAAATGTTCGAACTTGGTAACAAATTCGGAATCCTCAGATACTTCAGTTTGCCACAAAAGCCCCAAGACCATAAACCTGTTATTACTCTGGACAGTTTCAGGTAGTTGTTATGACCTCTGAATGTTCTCGCTGCCCAGTGACTCAGTTTAATTGTAACTTCATGCTTGCAATCATAAATAAGTGCCTTTTGGCCTCTGCACTTGGAACGGATTTGTTAATATATGTTCCCGCCTGCTCCAAGAAGAATCTGACCCATTTCTTGAAACCATAATACAACGTTACAACCTCTACCAGCCAGGCAGAAGGGGGGAATCAGACCAGCGACAACCCGCTAGAAGTGGGTTACACATGAATCTTGAGGGTCTGCTGAGTTCAAGTAGGAATTTTTCAGCACTCACCACTAGAGCCAGAAAATGGCCTCTTCATAGCTGAGGTCCAGCAAAGCTGGCCAAGTGGGCAGACTGACAGAGGGAGACGATATGGAGAACAAGAGACGAGAAGGGGGTGGGGGCAGAAAATAGAGAAAACAGCCGCTCCGCACAATTCACAAACACACACACAAAGAGTTTTTACGAGCGGTCTTTCAGTGGACACGTTAGCGCTCACTCGCGTGGAACAAGTCATAACACACACAAACACTCACACACATTCTTTTTTTTTATCCATAGATAAACGTGTTGCAGGAGCAGGAACTCGCAAACAGCACGAAACTCATCAGAAAACACGCAGCGCGATGCGAGCAGAGCGCCACATACTTTTTCACTTTGTCTCACGTGCTGGTGAGAGAGCAAGCGAGTGGGCTGTGAAGACAGGCCCCATTTTTCTCTTTTCTTGCGGCCGAAGTGTGTGACTGAGGATCTATTTCCGCGGCTCTCTGGAGGGAGGTCTCTGTTTTGCTGAATTTGAAACATTTGAAGTATCCGCGGCCCCCCCTATCCGTGTTCCACGTTAGAGAAACGGTCCATTCATTTGGACCTGTCAGGCTGTATAATGGTTCTCAGATCGGGTCTGCTTACTGCTCGTCAAACTGGGTCACACATACACTCCGGCCTTGATCTCATTATGCAATTTACCTCTCATGCGCACGCGTTCTCTACAAAAGGTAAAGAGCTTCACAGACAAAAAGCGATCCACGACAAGATAAGACAAATCAAATTAAACAAAAGGCTTCACATGAGAGCCAGTATGCGATTTCCTGTGTGAGTCGTTTCTGGTGTTCGATGGGAGTACAGACAGAGCTGCCTTGGCTTGGTTTACCTCCTGCAGGTGGTGTTTTTGATTCGATGGGAATGAAAAGGCCACAAAATAGGCCACGCTGTTGACTTCTGGGAGCTTCTGTCACTGTAACCCGTGGCCGCAGACTTCTGAGAGAAGCAATTCTTCAGCCATTCTCCAATTGGATGGCGATCACGAGAAATGTTGACCCTGAGATAGTCGGGGCTTGGGCAGTTGGTGATAATTTGCCATATATTGTGACACCGCTTTGTTGAGTTACTAATATTAGCTGTCGATAGCTCCTTTTCTCTGTAAGCCTTAATCTCAGTGGCAACGAGCGGCTCTTATTTTACATTGACTGAGGTAAAGGGGGTGTTTTAAATTGAAAATGGTCCCAATTTGAAACAGACCCACTCATTTTGTGTCTGGTCCACTTAAAGTAATTGAATTTGACTCCACCGTTGGCTCACTTGCTGCTTCATTATTCACATCAGATTCACACTGAGGGGGAAAAGCTTCATTCGCCTGCTTCCTCACTGGGCCAATATCTGTTTCAAAAGTCATGTGAGAAACCACAAGAGTGCAAACACACACACTCGCACTCGTTTGTCCAAAAAAAGAGACCGAGGAGCATTGAGGCCAGCTGCCCTTCAGAGTGGCGCACCAGTACCGAGAGGGCCAGTTAACAACTTGGCCGGATATTTTCAGTCACGTGAAGGTTTCGACTCTTTTTCAAACAAGTTTGTGTTTGTATGTGCCTTCGACCTCTAAAAACCCAGAGATGGGTCAGTCCTTCAGTGAACCAGATTAAAAAAGAGGACACTTCTTTTTTTTAGCTGCACTAATGACGCAGCTCTGGGGAAAGCCGGGCTTGTTAGTCGATCCCCCACTTTGGTCCAGGCGTGTCTTGACATTCATTTGATTAATGGGCACAAAACTTAGCTTCGACAGACATATTTCAAGGAATTTATTCTTAATAGCTTGTGACCCAGCTTTTCACTCATCACTAAGTCACTCCTTTGACATTCGTGATTTGGACCAGAGTGTCTCTGCTATACCTGGTTAGGTTTCATTCCCCAAAGCTAACTTTAGAGTTTTATTTACAATCATCCTCTTGGTACACATGGGCCATACGAGTAAACATTTAACCATAGTAAACCGGATACAGCCTGGACAGGTCTTCTGTCCAAAGAGGACAAACACAAAGACACATTATCACATATGCATTCACACCTATGGACAGATTAGAGTCACAGATTGAGCTCTGATGTGTGTGGATAGACTGGAAGATAACCTGAGTGACACCCACATGTGCTCAGTGAGAACATACAAACTCCACAGAGAAAGGCAGCATCCAGCCATGGACCTGCTGGACCTTCTCACTGTGTGGAGCAAAACCCACCATTGTTTTGTCCCACATTACAAAGACTGTAACGTGGGCTGGCTTTAATACTTTCAGAGGGTAAATCTGTAGCTTGGTGGAAAAGCTTGCCACAGAGGATCCAGTGATTATTGTATTGGTCTAAATGTTCAATCAGAAACTAAGTAACTAAGTTCTTTGTGTTTGTTAATTCCTGTTTGTTTTTGTTTAGTTCTCCCAATGAATGAGTTCATGAGACTGGACAAACACAGTGTATTATATTTGATAACAGCATTACATCTCTGATAGTTTTTGATGGCTCTATTTTAGCATTTCACCTACACGGTAACACGTCAGTGTGTAAACTCTGAAAACAATCTGAAGTTAATTTCGCATGACACAAAGTGAAATAATCCCTGTGCATATACGTGACGTGAGCCTCTCAAACAGGCCAGACCCATTATTTACCTCCAAAAAGTGATGACAGCCTCCATTATGTTAAGTTAACAGAGGTTTTGCTTCACTTGGAGTGCGGTAATTAACAGCACACTAAGTGCTTTGGCCCTTTTTATTGAGCCCCGGCTAAGTTGAAGCCCCCTTTTTACAGGAGGCAATGGTTCCTCCCCGAGCTTTTTGGGGGTTGGCCAGACAACACAAGGCTCCTGACAATGATGAATGGGGGGCTTGCACGCATAGAGCCTCTCACTTCCATCCTCAGCAAAGAACATAGGCTTGTTCACCTTGCCACTGTGCTCGCCTGCTTTTGTAAGGCGCCCTGAGTTTGCCTGACAGCCATTAAGTCTGATGCTAATGGTAGGAGTTGACCAGTGGAGTCCTGACACCATGAAATGTGCAGGTGTGTAACTCAGCCTCCATCCAGTGTTCTGTGTCCACACGTGACTTGTTGAATCACTTGTTTGCCCGCATCATTGTGGAGGAGTTATATTGCCTGTGGAGACATGTGGTTTGTGTGTGTTTTTGTCCGAGTGCACCATATGTTTGAATTTACGTTTGAATTTACAACTGCGGCAAGGGCCTCACTTAGTGACATGCAGCTTTTTTGCACACCAGGCCACTTGTTTGACTCATTATACAACATTTGAACACAGTGGCGTCCCGCTTGTCAATGCGCATGTATGTTTTCCTGCTCCTCCTATATGAACATGGTATTTCAGGAGGAAAGCCTTGTATGCACACGCCTGAACTTCCCCTTTTAACATCCCCTATCCTCCCTAGCCTAATTAATTTTCCCAGTCGGAGAGCTTGTACACGGGGACAGGCCATGTCATCACTGGCATGATCGCAGGGTTTGGCCATCATAGTCTAGTGGCGAAAGACGTAGACTAGGGGTATGTAGGCCCAGTGGGCGTACAGTAAATTGAGTAGCTCCGCGCAAGCTATGCAAGGTCGTTCTCGTGATGTACCTGTCCGACGAGTTGAACGCAGGTGTCAGAGTTAAAGAGGAAGCTGCAGGGGGAATCGCAGGACCAGCTGTGATGGAACAAGGAGGGACTATACACAGGTGGCTCCACATACAACACACACAACACCGCTCCATCATGCACATCTCAAAGGCGATCAAAGCCAGAGTCGATGGGTCCTACGCAGGAGAGGTGAAGCCAAACAGGTTTCACTTCAAAGGTGAAATGACCTCATGTGGGCACGCAGCTGGTAGCCAAATCGAGGAGGAGAGGAGAAGTCAAGGCGTCAAGGACACACAGGGGTGGAGATGGAGGAGCTGGAGAGCCAGAGCAATCAAACACTGAAGGAAGGTCCCCGCTGGTTTGACCTTTATGTGTCGAACTGATTCATAGATGGTGGGCTGGTGGGTTAAACTTGTTTTTGAACTAAAGAAGCCATTGTTTCATTTAGGAGTTCATCCAGTTGAGAATAATCCAATCATGTCTGTCAGCTCGAATGCAACACCTGCATTTAGTGTCATGGCAGTGCAACACGTATAGAGTGCTATAAACACAGCAGCCAAGTGATGGCTTTGATGACACCAATCATGTTTTCATTCATTCATCAATTTATCTTTTCCTCTCAGAGCCACAGGGAGGGCTGGAGATGATCCCAGCTCAGCTCTCATTGGACAAAGACAGGTCACATCCTGGGCAGGTCTGTCACAGAGACAGATGCATGATCACACACACATTCACTCCTTCGTACAACTCAGAGCAACCATTTGACCTTCATAAGTACGATTTTTGACCATGCATGGAGGTGCATGTGGACACATTCAGGGCGTTAAAGTTTTAACAGTGGTGCTAAAAATGGTCAGAGAGCCGCTGCAAGACTGAACGGTGGATCGGTGCAAAATGGATTCTACTTTGGACTCAGAGATTTTTGATGTAAACTCAGTTATTGTAAGTAGGCATGAGGCCAGCCGCTGGATGCGCTTTAATCACTCAGTCATTAGGCTATTCACCCAGTCATTCAGTCCCACGTATCCACATTTACAGCGCTGGCTATGGTGCAGCGGTCTAGTTGTAGTTGTGGTCTGTTTTGAGTTAGTGGAAAAACAGGTCTGCTCACAGAGAGTTCCCTTTTTCTAATTACTAACAAACGCCGCATTAAGATCCCCCCCCCCCCCCGACTTACACAGCCTAAACAAGGGAGGGGACTCGTATGGAAAAAAAAAAAGAAAAGATATGAGATCAGCTTTTCCTTTTGTCATCCCCTGGGTGTCACATCATCACATGATGTGGGAGACGGGGCTTGAAACTCTCATGGATCCCGTTATACGCATCTGCTACTTATGGAGGCCTTGGGGAGACATCTGAAAGGCCACATGACGCAACACGTAGGCCCAACCACAAAGAAGCAGGGGTGAGGAATTGGCACTTTTGGAAGAGGATAAAACGTGAATCAAAAGGAAGGCTAGTATGTTTGAAAAAAAAAAGGGTGAGAGAGCAAGAGAGAGGAAGACGAGGGTCACAAAGAGAGAGAAGAATGTTGCCCTGAAGATCACAAGCAGAGAAATAATTTATCACTGCTCCCTCTATCATTTCTCCTGGCAGAGACTGATGGCCTGGAGTCAGACTGGATCACCGCTGGTTTTTACTTGGGATCTTTGCCCTACTGCGTGTTTTGAGTGTGCGCATGTGCACCCGTTCATTTACGCACACAAACACAGTAACACAGGAGGAGACTGGGGCAATTAGCTGTGTCAGCTAAATGAACATCTGCCTTCCATAATGAAGTGAGTTCATTTGAACACGTTATAATTGTAGAAGCAGAACTCAACAGTGTTAGCGAAAGCAAGCTTGTTAATCTTTCGTCAAATTGATTCAAGGGTGTATTTAAAACATGTCTTTTTCCCTCTGAGAATTGTAATTCATCATCCTTAACGGCAGAAGGATTTTACTGCATCTTTGACTGTCTCCAATTTCCTGCCAGTGTTAGGAAGGCAACGTTTACAACCAGCTTGCAACACAGTTTGAACCACTGTGGTTCAGTAATGACGAGGGGCAACTCAGGAACGTTTTAAACATGGCCCACCTACAGCACGCACTTGGTACTCCTCTCAACTTATTCCCTCAAAGCAATGATATGAATTTAGCTGTCTCAGTCAACAGCCATCACTTAGGAGCTATTTTGTGAATTGATCCTAAAAACAGACACAGGGAGAGGGCTGTTATAACAGACAGCCAAAGAAAATCTTAATATATGAAGCAAACCTACCACTGTTCTCTCTGTTTGCATGAAAAATTCTTATCAAAAGTTGAATATTTAACACTTTACTTGTTTTCTTGTGCTCAGTCTGTTCATTTGTGTGTGGATGCTTTTATTCAGACCAAAAGCAGACCTCTCGGCTTCATTCTTTCCTGAAACAAATGTAATTTTATGCTAATCAACATGCAGTTTGAAACCAGATCCTGTTGTGTTTTTCCTTCAGCTGCGTTCAGCCGGCCTCGTGCCAGGGCTCTGATAGCGCAGACTTACTTATTGGCATGGCTTCCCAGTGCAAACAGACCGAAAAGTTATCTGGAATGTTATTGGATACACCTGCGATGGAGTCCAGTAGAGATTGTTTTCCGTGGGAATGTGAATATGAAAGATTATCACAGTCTGAATTTCATATTGTTGTCCTGAGGTGCTCAGTTAATAGGTTTTGTCAGTTTATCCAAGAGGACTGGGTGTACAGAACGTCTCCTGCATACCCGCTTATTAAGAGAGCATGAAATCACTGCGGAACCAACTGGTATTGATCAGCAGAGCTTGTATATCCCTACTGGTATATCAGTGCAGAAAAGCCGGTACATACTGCGTAGTCCACCTTTAAATTCTGAGCTTGCTCCAATTATTCGCCAATTAAACAGCGCTCAGAACTGCTGCAGTCGGAATGGCGAAAGAAATAGAATGAAAATAGCAACTGGTGCCTGCAACTACCTTCAGTCCGGCAAGCGGTTGCAGACGCTATCTCATAAACACATGCTCATAAACATGGAAACACAAACATGGAAACATGGAAAGAAACATTAAGAGAGTCAGTTTCATCCACAGAGTCATCACTGAAGCATCCAAACACAGCAGACCTGCTGTACAGAGAGGATGCTCTGACACAAGTTCAATTAAAACAGGGAGGAGGAGGAGGAGGAGGAGAAAGAGGATGATGATGATGATGCTGATGATGATGATGATGATGATGATGAAGAATGAGCTAATTGCTGATTTGGTGTACAGCACAAGTTGAAGCTGGGTTGCACTTGACTCTTTTTCTTTGATGTTAATGAAATACCAGTGGCCAGCAGGCAACTCCACAGGGCAGGAACGGTACAGCAGCTCTATTGTCGGGAGGAAACCCGTTTGTTTTCAGGGTGAGACTGAGCTCAGTGACACAGACCTCCGTTTCTCAAAGCCTCTCCTTTGATGTATTCTGTCTACAAACATGGACACGCATTTTAAAAAAGCTGGGGAGATCTTCATACTTTGACGCCATTTGGGGGAAGTAGAGATGAGGTCGTTTACGCCAACCACTTTGTTGTGAAAGATAGTCACGCTGTGGATCTCCACGGCTCGTCTTTTCACAGGTATGCCCCCCCCCACACCCCACACCCCCATCTCGTCTGTCATCACGCAGATGAATCACAGATCGGATGAATAAACCTTCACTGGACTTGAGCAGAATGTTTGGTAAAACACTAGAAGGCCTTTTTTTCA
This sequence comes from Malacoctenus gilli, assembly GCA_032164315.1. Lineage (NCBI taxonomy): Eukaryota > Metazoa > Chordata > Actinopteri > Blenniiformes > Labrisomidae > Malacoctenus > Malacoctenus gilli. The sequence goes on along the minus strand of JASSRZ010000080.1, from coordinate 5,025,328 downwards.
TCCACCGCCACCATCCAGATATCTGCGCACCCGGACACGCCATCCAACGAGGCTAACTGCAATTGAAGAGAGAGTGACTATAAGAGGGGATGATAGGAAGGGGAGGAGACAGCGACTGGTAAACAGAAATATAAAGTGAGTTGCGTTCGGGGTTTGTGTGGAGCAGACACTTGAAGATCGGACCAAGAGATGGCTCATTGGAGAACCTCAATCACCTGCGTGCTCGACCGCTCACTGAGCGTGAACCCTAAAAGAGGAGCGGTTGAATGCACGCTCATGATTCAGAGCTTGTTTTTTTTTTTTTGATAGTGCCGAGACTTGGAAAAGTGCATTCGGTCATTACCCTGCTACATGAAACACACCGTCTGGTGTGAACCTCTTTGCTTAGCATGCACAGACAGAGGAAGAGAAAAATTAAAGGGCCTCTTTAACAAAATTATGAAACTCTGCTTACACTTACCCCCCCCCCCCACACACACACACACACACACCTCCAGACACATATTCATCAGCCAAATCAGTCAGAGTGTGAACGATATGAACCACCTCCAAGTGATGATGAATGGAGTGCAAGCTCCCCTGAACTTTGTAATTACAGTGATCACACATGGCCGTATTTCTCACTCGACATACTTCTCGTCTCCCTTGGCTGGCACGGACACGCCACGCCAATAAATATGCATTCCTTCTCCTCTCTCTGCAAAAATTAAAGGACCGTTTTAAGTGTACATTGCTCTGAAGCTGACATGTCTGCGTCTGCTTTTATCGCCCGACAGTGCACCGGTACAGCGAGACGCTCACAGGAGTAATCGGCGGGGAGCGGGTCGACAGAGGTTTCGCAACTAAACAAGCTCACAGTGGAACAACAATGTTAAGGACTAGTTGAGGTCACTGGAAGATTGCAGTATTGTGTCCTCACAACAAAACATTTCAAGAGTTTGGACACTTCCAGTGAAGGTACATTTTCAAATAGAAAACCTTGAAATGAATCAAAGTTTGTATCATGTCAGAGGTGTAGTTTTAATGCTAAAAGTTCCAATATTCATAACCAGTGCTATAAATTGCTGCGACACCACCACGAATGGCTGCAATCTGCCAGGAGCTGATTACTGTTGTGAACTCCAAAATTGCAACTGTTTCAGTGGTGACATTACTGAATACCTTTGTCCTGAGTCAGAACGGTTACACACCTTCTGTCTGTCTGTCCTGCACAGCATCATTATACACAACTGAAAACTTTTAGTGGGCTCCAACGATTGTCTGAAAAGCATAATAACAAGACACAAACATTAGTTACAAAGATTTCCCTCCTGACTGTTCCACTAACTGAAACAATTATTATGTTGAAGTTTCTCCACTGGATATTTTTTTCCAGATGTGAAGCTCGTGTGAATTGAAATGAAATGAAATGAAGAGCCTTTGCAAGTAAATGCCAAATGTTCAAACACCTTCAGAAGATCCTCCTGCTAGGACGTTACACATGTTGTGTGAACACGCGTTTCCTTGATCCATAAAGCTGTCAGCTGCCTGTCAACTCATCCTGCTGAGGCAGCACCAGATATCCCAAGTTCAGGCCGCCAAGACTTCCTCTTGCTCATTTTTCAGTCGCTGCTGACAGTGAAAAAAAAATCTCAAGCACACTAATCAGTATGTTGATGGTGTATACTTGTGAATTATTTACAAAGATATGAGCTATTATTTTTTAAGTATAAACAGCTTCCTCTTTTGCTCCTCACTCAGTCTTCAAACAGAAAACAGAGATGACTGGTCTTTACTGTGTGTGATGTTTAAATACTTATTAACTGTCATTACAGATTGTGCATTGTTTTTCGCTCAGTCGTCCACCTTGGCTGATGATATCACCAAGGAACATGACAGTAAACTGGTTGTTTTTTGAGCGGCCTTTGCTGTTTGGAAACAGTCTTCTCCATTCACATTGTGTTCTTATCACAGACATCCCAGTTTTGGGTCAACATGGCAACACACCTCCCCCCACCCCCACCCCAAAACCCCCACCTACAACCCTTATCTGCAAAGTGAATATGGGCTCCCATCCTGTCTGGGGGGGGGGTTTGTCTCTTTCTACACTCAAGCTGTGTCTGCCAGCCTTCATTAAAACTGTTCCAAGAGAAGAAGAGGGGGGGGAGGAAGAGGAGGAGGGGAGAATGCAATGCATCTTCCACAAGCCAAACAGAAACTGGCAATCAGATTTTAAAATCACGGACTTTGTTTATCTGGATATTTGTCGCAGTTTGGAGAGAATGTTTAATGTGGATGAAGTCTGGTTGTTGTTACACAAATGTTTGTGCAAGAAAAATAAGTGTTTTGCGGGGGGGGGGGGGGCGTATGGAAGTATAACCCTCCCCCCCCCCCCCCCCCCCCCCCCCCCCCCCCCCGCAGTATGGACGTATCACGCTGACAGATTACTTGCTTGACTTCTATTTGGCACAAATTTAATCTGAGTAACAGACTGATGGCACCAGAAACACATTTCCCTCCAAGCAGTTCAGGGACCAGCGTCGGATGACATTCAGAGTTTCTCTTCACACATCATTTGTGTGCTTAAACTTCCCGACACATTGAACAGTGCACGGAGCTGAGAAAGCTCCCTCTTCAGTTTATGTAAGGATACTCTCCTTGATTTTACAGCCCTCCTCTCAGCTTGTAGGCTTCCACTCCTGCTCCTTTATTTTGTTTCTGGGAATTGTGGAAGTGAAACAAAACATCGGTTCCTTTCGAGCTGCCAATTGGAGAAATGAACTGTAAACACTCACATGCCTCTCGTTTATTCCCTTCGTGAGTGGGGATGCCAAAAAAACAATTCAATTAATCTTTGGCAGGGCGCAGGAACGACTGAGTAGACAAGAGGATAAACATACGGGGGGGGGGGGGGGGGGGGTTGGGCGCGAAAAAGGGGG
>JASSRZ010000080.1:4996645-5022310 GCA_032164315.1 Malacoctenus gilli | reverse complement strand
TGGGCCAGAAAAAGGGGGGTCTAGCAAAGAATGTGTGCCGTGGAAGGAGCACTTCCACAGACGAGGATGACACAAACATGCCAGCTGCTGACTTGTTAGCAATGAAGGCATCACCAATTTACTGTGAGGATCCAGTTGTAAACACAATCAGTGCAAGGACAGGAAGGATCGACTGGTGGTGCCAGACGTGCTGTGTGCAATGTGCGGTTTGTCAGGAAACTAAAAGGGGAGGATGTTTCGCAATTGATAGGTGGCGGGGGCAGCAATCTCATTCCCTGTGATAAAAGTAATGAAGACAAATGACATTATGAAATAAGCTGCAACGCAAAGCCAAAAATCTGACCTGCTCAACAGCTGAAAAGATCCACTCATCTTATGTCTACTTTTAGAGCCTCCAACAAGTTCACCTCCTCTGATGCTTCTCCATAACGTGGAGTTCAAATGCTGTTGACCAAATCTTTTGTTTTGGAAAGTCTGATGGTCTGAACACAGATGGAAGCTCTATCGGATAACTCACTCACTGAGAATTAAAGAGGCACTTTGTAAGTTTTTACTGAAAAAATATCTTTACAATGGCCTGTTTATTTGACCCTTTACGACTTAAGCATTGTTTGAGCAGACTGACACCTCCGTTGTTCAGCACTAATACACCTATAAGCCTGTAGCCTATTTTCTAAAATTTACTTCGGGCCCGAAATTCCTGCACTGGCTCTGTGGATGTGATGTCAAGCGCGTTCACGTTAGCAGACGTCACATCTGCTTAGCGTAGCAAACAGTCGAAGTGCTTTATAGAAGATGGATTTTGTGGATACTCGGAAGCGACCATCCAGCTCAACTCAGACACCAATGGCAATTCCACGTAAGGGGAAGAAAGTAAAAAAAGCCTTGTTGAGTGCCGTTAAAAAATCAAAGCTTGAGAACGACTGGTGCCAGGCAAAGACAAGTGTCAACATCGGTAAACATTTGAGTCTTGGAGGGAGCTCAGAGCTGCGTTGGGAATAAAAAGGGACCCTGAAATGGCTTTCTTTATACTGAAAATGCAATAAAAGATAACATTGACCATTGAAAAAGGCCTTGTGTTGTTCTCAACTCACAATTGCCAGTTGTATGTCTATGAGTACATTCTTTTAGGGTTAGCGATAGCATAATAGCCTAAAGTGTAAGCTTGCAAGCAAGCCAGATCATTTACGTTGGGAAGTGATCATGGGGCGGTCATAAATTGGCACGTTTAGTGACAATTTTCTTACCTCTGTGAGCATCATTCTAGTGAACCAATGTCTTCTTTGTAGGGGATTATTTCTTTTCTGTATTGTGCTTGTACAAGGGCATGCTACGAGAACGAGTGGAAGAGTGCTGCAGTTCTGTGTTTTGACCACAGGTGACAGTGTGGCAGTGTTATTAGAAAACTTTGTATTGCCTCTTTAAAGTTACTTGTTACCTTTTTCACACAGATTCAACTTTGTGACACATCAGATTTTCTTTCTACTGCAAAGCTTCAACGTGTTTGATCGCTACCCCCTTTCACACTTCCAACTCTGCTTTATCACATTTCGCTCGATGCCTGCAGGTGTTCAGCACTGCATCCAGCTTTACCATGGCAGACAGACACCACAATACTCCCAAAAGCTGCAATTTCAATATTGCTGTTTATGTTTGTTGTCACTTGAAGTATCATCTTTTTTAGTAGATCACTCACAAAATCCCCCTTAAAAAGTAGGACCTTTTGGGTAAATTTTAGCAAACATTACGAGGAATCTCAGTCAATTAGCTCTTGAGTGCTTTGATGGATGTGGCAATTTGGGTCTTTTTTAGAGCACTCAATCTTTATTTGTGCTCCTTTAAAAAGCTCCTTTAAGACTAATTAGCTACAGTACCAAAGTTTGTTAACACAACCTTAGAAGCTGCACTCATAAAAGCGTAAACACGTCTTCAGAAAGTGATGGGTTCCTCTAATTATTTAATGCGGTGTGCTGCTCGTATTGCTTGCATGCCTCTCTGTCTTGAGGCCGAGCACCGTATTTCACTCTGTATTTAGACTTGTCATAACTTTATGTTTCGTCGCCACATCTTAGTACGCAGGGACCATAAACCAAATGACCACCATTGCTTTTATTCAAAATATATTATCCACCATATGTAAAGGCCCCGTCGCTTGCTTGTAAAGTGCAAAACCCTACCTCAGGTAAAAAAAAAAAAAAAAAAAAGACTTGCACTTTTTATGTGTCCAAACACAGTGTTATTATTTGGCGCTATAGACGTGAGAGGAGGTAAAAATAGTCAGGGTAAAAATAACACATTCCTAACGAGTGACAAGGAGACATTTACCCATTTGGTTAAAATGTTGCTGTACTCCTGCGGCTGTGAAGAGAAAATATTGATCCGTTCCCAGAAAAAAGGCCTCTTCTTTTCTTTTTTTTTCTTTTTTTCAAAGTCTGCATGCTGAAAAGGATAGTTGCTCATCTGAGCTCACACAAGACGCCTCTCTCCCTTTCCAACAGCAACATAAACTTCTTCTGCATTCTTGGGAGAAGAGTTATGTTGACCTCCTCTCCTTCTCCCAGAGTGTTTGTGTGCAGAGAGGAAAGACTGAGTGTGAGGCTGCATGTACGTGTGTAACGTGTGTCTGGATCCACCAATACTGTGTGTGCGTGTGCGTGTACGTGGGTGCGGGTGCGTGTGCGTGTGTGTGGGTGTGGACTCTATTGGCCATAAATGCTGATTTTTTAAAAAAAGAGGATACAAGAGGGAGCTTCTTTTGAGTGGGTGAGTCCTGTGAGAGAGGAGAAGAGTGTGGTGGTGGTGGTGGTGGCAAAGGGGGGGGGGGGGGTTTACAAGTGTTTGTATGCTTGTGAGTCAGACCTCAGCAATGAGGGAGTAACAGAGGCCATGAATGAGAGTGCTTGTTTATGTGGGTCAGTGGGATCCCATTTAACCCCTTCAGCCTGGAGCAGGAAGCAACTGCATCACCCGTTGTTGAGTCTGACTGAAAGACAAATCGTGTGTGTGCAGGAGGGGAAGTCAAACACACCACCGGTGGCATCAAACCCCTTTGTGGTGTGTCAGTGCAGTCGAAGGGGGGGGTTCATGGAAAAAGACCCCATCCAATAATTAGCATATTTACACAAGCGATACGAGGCTGGTATTTCGCTCCACATGCTGCGCCGCTATCTGCGACCTCTGAAAGCGTGGGTTAATTGGGGTGAGATTTTCCTTCTATAATAAAAGCATTCTCCCTTCACAGGAGTGGAAACTGGATCAGGAGCAGAGCCCCAAACTGTCACCACCGCCGTTCTCCCAACGTGTTGGAGGAAGCCTTGGCGTTCAGTGTTGCATGCTCACAAATTGCTTTTCCTGTTTATGTAGCTGCTACTTTTTGTAGAAAATTCCAGATAAATCAGCCGTTTCAGGATGTGAATTAGATGAAGGGGGGGGGGGGGGCCGGGGCCGAACACTGTAAGGGCACCGGGTGGCGCTCAATCAAAGCGCCGGTCAGCGCTGACCCCAAACAAACAATTCAAGATGGGAGGGAAGGGCAGGTAGACGACTCCATGGTCACTGATTGTGTTGCTGTGAGAAGATGAAAACTGAGAGTTTATAACAAAACCACCAGTACACTAATTTTATACCAGCTATTTTCATTACAACCACCACGACCAATTTAGATGCTTTAAAAACTCCCAGTTAGAAGTGGTTTCATTGAAGTGAGCAGACTTGCGATAGCTTGAGTTTACATTCCTGTTGCGTCTGGTTTCATAAGTTTACTCCAATCTGAACTCTAGGAGAGGTGCTCATGAAGCTGGCAGTATCTTTAAGTTGTGTAGAAAAACAAAGGTATTTTCTTTTTGGTTGAAGACACATTTCAGTCTCACTTTTTGTTGTTTTTTCCCTAATTTTGGGGTCCACTGACATCTAAATGTAAATTTTGTCTCTCTGGGCACTGAAAGCTTGAAAGACTGGTTGCCAGTAGGCTGAATATGACCCCCCATTCTGGCTATTTGTGGCCCAATGATGAATAAGCCTTCAATGTGTTTCAGTGCAACACAAAAAAACTGATCTAAACATGCTGAAAAAACAGTTTTTTGAAGATTATCTGTGAATTGCTCACTTCAGTGTTGCAAAAAAGTAGGTGAACCATTATTGCAGCGTCACAGATTTGGACCTAAACTGTTTGGAAACATTTTCCTGATTCTTATTTTGAGTTTTTAACAAGAATTCCCATTAAATTGAATGAGAAAAGAAATGTAGTGCCTTTCCCATGAGGATGGAAAATATATGTGGGATGAGGTCAATCAACTGATTTTACAGCCTCGTGCTGCTTAATGTTGCAGGAAAAATCTCAAAAATTGAAGAACTTGAGAAAAACAGACTAAAGCTGGCCCGCGCTGCGATGCCACAGGAGATAATGACAGTAGTAATGTGAAGTGTATTTGTAATTTGATTAGATTGTTGTTGTTCAAGGACCCTGTTTCTCAAATGTATTGGAGTTTTGTTCCACGGTGGAGGCGATCTGACCTTCATGTTGCAGGCTGCAGGAACTCCAGTTATTTTTCCTGGTCCAGCATCAGAGTCGAAATAAACCTCCGGCAGCTTATGGATAGATGATTCTCACAGGGACTCGTTTGGACTGATTCACCCCGTTTAAACCATAGCGAGTCTGGAAGTGGGAAAGAACAAGGATATCAAGAGATCCCGTGCTTGCTCTCCGACCCCCCCCCCCCCACACACACACACCCCCATCCCCCCACACTCCCCACACCACACAGGTTGTGCAAAGGACATCTGTCCTCCGCAAACTCACCAAAGCATTACTGTTTCAGGTCAGAATGTGTGGAATGTGCCCTTGTGGTCAGCAAGCTCGTGAACTACTCATTTGGTTCATATTGCTTCCAGAGTCTGGCAACAAAGGCATCCCAGCCACCTCTCACCTCTGCGGGGTTCTCCTTGAACCCTGCCTGAGGAATTTCTACCTCAGGAGTTATGATTTTGACCTAAAAAGGGGGGGGGGGGGTCAGCCATTTGAGGATCACCCTAATCCAAACATATCAGCTCTCATGTCTCATGTTGTCCGAGGGGGGTTCATATTTGGGTTTGGAATATCACATTGGGCATATTCTGCAATGGTGCAATGATATCAGCTGCGAGGAATGTCTGTCGGCTCACTAATCTTTCCCACCCGGCTTGGCTCATTGCTCAACACTATTAGGTGTCAATAGGATATGAAAGATGTGTGTTTGGAGAGTGAGTTGTGCAGGGGGTGTGCTGTCTGCGGCAGTCTCTGATGTGGATGACTGTGTGAATGCTCTCAGTGGTCAGAGGGGCGAGATGTAGCAGCTCTGCGGGGCTCTGCTCACAATTCAGGATAAAAGAGTTTGATTCAAGTGGGAAAAGTGATCTGATTTTTGCAACATTTTTATCATGATGTGTTATCATGGAAAATGTGGAGGCTAATGACAATCTAAACCAACTGAGCATATGTTTCAGTCTCCTGGCCTAAAAAAAAAAGTTGACTTCACCCTTTCACAACAGCTCTGCATCAATGTGTACATGAAGGGATGCAGATCACATGGTGCTACAACAGCTTTACTGGACATGATTATGCTTGTTTTCTGACTTGTTATAAACAGGATGCTGGAACCTGCTTATGCCAAGGAATCGATATTCTTTGTTGCAAAATACAAATCTATATAGATATTTTTAAGGGGTTTCACATTTTTGGTTTTACTCTCTATTCTTTACACTCTCGGGAAGATCTGCTTGCGTTTTACTTTGAAATCTGCTTTGCATCGTCTTTGTTTGGCACGTTTCAATGAAATGCCCTCTCCTTTTATTATGCCCCCATCTAACCGCTTCTGTTTTCCTCATGTTGTTTCACTTTCCTCTCAGCCACAACTGTCTTTTTCAAAGCTCCACCCATTTTCCCATCTGGGAACTTGCTGCTCTTCTTCTGCCCGGCTGGAGAGTTCGAGCTCCTCACCTTTCCTTCTTTTCTCTCCCCCTTCATCTAATTTGCCCTCCATCATCAGTCTCTTCAGTCCGCTTCAGTCCGGCTATCTGCGCTCGAGCTGCTCGACATCTTTTGACGTCAGCCTCCACAAATAGATTTTCCTCCGACCATCACATTCCCCTGCTTGTCCACATCATTCCTTTTCCCTACCTCACAGTTTTTCTTTTAATTTCACCCCAGCTTCACCCCCCTCCACACCCCACACACCCCCCAACCCCCAGTGCGTGTGACGGGGAGAGGTGTATTCTTTCATCAAGCTTACACAAGAGGATGGAGGAGGGCGTCCGAATTCAGGAGGGAAGTGGCGGTGGCACTGGTGAAGAGCAAATTGGGGTAGATCTGTTTTCAAAGGGCTAGCTTTTCATTTGCTTTCCTTCTACATTTCATTGCTATTTAGGGAAAAAAGGGGGGTGGAGGGAAGAAGAAGAAGAAAGGGAAACCATGCTCACACAGAGAAACAAGCCAGATGCCCATCACTCATAAAGCGAGTCATTCAGAAGACTCACCAGCCTATCTCCCATGTTAAGACAAGACTCAAACTAAGAATCTGCCTCAGCCCCATCAAACCGCAGCTGTCCAAAAACAGATTTGTATCTTTGCCTGTGAGGAAAGCACACAGCGCCCCTCCAAGTGTCACCACCAGTGAGTGTCAAGCAGCACTCATCTGGAATCGCACCACTTTTATTTGAAAGTGAAGCCTCTCCTAAAAACAAAAAAACAAAACCCCAAACAAAGCAAAAAAACCTACCCACCAATCATCTTGGCAGGCATTAATATCTCCCCTGGTTGTTCCCTTTCTGAAATCAGTCCAAGAAGTATGTATTCATCTGCCCTGAGGCTGCTTTTAATCACCTCATCATAAGCAGAACCACAGTAACTCTTCATTCTTGTCATGCATGCATGGGACAAAGGCACATTTTCATTTATCAGAAGGAACATCTTGTCACTCGCATACTATTGTTAAAGTGCACAAGGAAGCAGGAACGGAAAAAAAAGACAGGCAGCGATATGCGGATGAAATGGGAAGGGGGTAAGGGTCGCTGTTTGGGGGACGATTACCTAAGTGGTTAGCACTTCATTACCTTGTGTCTCATGTTGTTTTATGTGCGCGGCTCTGTTTGAGGTGTGCTGCAATGGGATAGCAAATGTCAGGCCACACTTACTCCTGGGAACCCCCCCCCCCTCCATCTCTTCCTTCTGAAAGAAAGATAACAGCAGAAGGACAGAGGGACCACCCTGACAAGGATTAATGGGGATGGGGCCAGTGGGTTTCACTTCCAAGTCATCTAAATATGGCCCCACCTCCAGCAGTCAGATGAATCAGTCCTGTTGATATGCGTACAGGAGGGGCCTGTTCAGGAGCCCTCGGCAAAGTTTAACTGTGAAAACTGGACAATTTTGGAAAGACAGGATTTCAACTCATAATGCGTGATGTAATTCATAGACATGGTTATTAGTTCCAAAATGGTAACAACAAAACAAAGCAACAGCAGAACAGGATGAGCTTCAGTCTCCATTATTTAATTCTTCGGTCTCAAAACTATTATCAAACATGACCCGCTGCTTCTGTGAAATATACAGTCAGTGGTCTCTAATCTGGGCTGCAGGGCCCCCTATGGGTGGAGACCACGGGGGGGGGGGGGGGGGGCTGTCTAGGTGTGTTTTTGTCCACCGTTGTTCTGAGGAGTCCAACACTCAGTGTATCATCCCCCACCCTCACCCCCACCCAACCCCGGTTGTGTGTTTGAGCCCTGCACAATATGCACAAGAAGTAGAAATGTGGGCTTCTTCAAATGAACTTTTTATAGGCTGAAACAACACTTTTTAGCTGGTGAGGTGGCCGCAGCAGTATAAAACTGGATGGGAGTTTCCCTGGTTAGTTTTTAGGGACATTTAAACCTTGACAAAAAAAAGAGACGATGTGAAAAGGGGCAGAAGAAACAACCAGGGATTTAAAGAGAGAGGAAAGCAGAGGGAAGGGAAAAAGAGAATGAAACTTTAATCACAGAAACACTGACCCATAAAGTAGGAGTAGCAGACACAAGTGGAAACCAGAGGAATGCTAGCCAGCTGGGGGATAGATCCATCCATCCAGCTCTTTCTGCTGTATTTCTACTTAAAGCTATGGTTGGATTGGAGTGAGTGTGTGTGTGTGTGGGGGGGGGGGGGGTCGTCAGAGATGATGTCTCTGAGACAAAAAGCCAAATTGAAAGATGGGCTGAAACCAACGTGCTAAAACATCACCCTAGGCCCTGCAGCAGCCAGGCTGGACATCCAGCCAAGCGCCTCACTTCCAGGCCCTCGCCTTGGACTTTTCACACTCTGGAAAACAAAACTCTCACAGAGTCCTTTTAATTACCTGACCGGTCAGTTTGCCTGGCAGCTTGGCCACGGTGTCTGATGGGCTTCTTCTCAGTCTCCATTCTTCCCCTTGCACAGCCTTGACTGGGCCCAGCCGTACTGGAGCGAACCCTACATCCGCTTCTCAGAAGCCAAGACCAATTAGCTGTGTCCATGGCTCCAATGCTGACTGTTCACTTCTCATCGTTGCTCATGTACATCTGAACGCTCACAAGAACAAGATGTGGGATGGGAATTCCTATCAGTAGCTGGAGGATCAGTATGATGCAGTTACTGATGTAAAGAATAGATTGCAGTATAGAAACGTTTCTCCTCTTGACATCTGACAAGACATAAATTCATATCCTCAATGACTTGGCGTTCGTTCTCTCATTGGCTTATTTTTACACTCTCCTTGTATTCATTTTCACCAGTTGCTCACTAAAAGACCCCTGACTGCCTTTTCAAAGAAAGGGTTTGTTTGATTAAAAATGACTGATATTAAATCCACTACAAGATTTCAAATTGTGGCATGGAAACAGACACTGAGCACAGTTTATAGGAATGACCAGCAACAACAGCATCTGTCTCTTCATCAGAACTGCCTCTTCAGGTCTTCGCTGTTGTGCAGACATGCCCGCAACACGCACATATTGCATTGTGCTACACTGTCTGTGCTTGGGTAATCTTGTGGAATGAACAGGCCAGTCCAGTCCATTGATGTTATTGAGTGGCACACTGCAGTATGTCTCTCGACATGGCCCAGCTCAAGCGGATCTCTGCAATCATGAGCAACAGGTGGGCTTGGAAGGCGTTCCCGTCGCTGCAAACAATTTTGCTCTGGAACCCCTTAAGCCTGATCCAAGGCAGGAAAAACTTCCCATTAAGGCTGCTTATTTTCTTTTCATGGACCACACACACAAGCGTACTTGCTCTATCTCACCCTGTGTCCCCCTCCTTCACACACACACACACACACACACACACACACACACACACACACGCGCGCACACACACACACACAAATACAAGTAAGGCAGCAATGCAATGACTGCCAATCATTACCTGGAGCATGAGTTGTAAGTATAGCCATGACATGCAGCTTAATTTCAGTCTAAACTGTTATCTGAAGAACATCCTATTTTGTGTATTATATTTAATCCTGCTGGAGCTGTGAGTCTAGTTGAAAAGACTGCTCTCCTTTTGTTGCTTGTCCATTAGACTGAAAGTTCATCGTAACCACAGCAAATCTCATGGAAACCCGCTGGAAATCAAAATTTACCCACCAAAATAAAAGATGTGTTTTGAGCTATTGGCTGCACATCAGATTCTAGCACACCCTTTACTAACCCCACCAAGGAAAAAAGGAATTGAAAAAGGAACACCCCCTGTTACACACACATGCACTGGCCACACTCCAGTATGCATTGGCCCCGCCCAACACTACATTCTAATATATTGGCCCTGTTTCAGTATGCAGCATACTGTTCTATCTTTTGTTAAGCTCTTTATAACACATCAACATCGGAGAGTCACAGGGTACACTGGGAGAAATATTTCTTCATATCTAACTCAGTTGCTAGGTACCCTAGTTAGTGAGCGAATCAGTTAGTCAGCCAGTTCATCCATTCATTACATGCCAGTCACTCTAGTCCTTTCTGTGTCAATGTTTTTTTTTACATTTGTGTCCATCATAAACATTAACTTAGACTGGAAGTTCTTCTTTATTTCTTTTCATTTTGCATGTTTAAAGTTACAAAGTTTTGGACTCAAAGTTACACGAGCACTTCCTTTGAAGTTTGCAGTGTTGGTCAAATGACAAAGAGTATAATCATTGTTCTCTTCAAGCTTTCAATCTGAAACTGCATGAACACCCGCACCCCCAGGAATGAAAGTGTGAGTTTTTCTGCTCAGACTTGCATGTTCTTGGGTAGAACTCCCCCGAACACACAAATACTTCCAACTACAAAAGCACAAGTACAGCCAGTCAGACATAACAGCACTTTGGTGGTACAACACCAATACAGTTTCAGACTCTTTCTGCAGCTTTGTGTTTCTGCAGGAGGAAGCTGAGAGTTGTAATCAGAGCCCTGAGCCATCCGCCCTGTGCTGGGACTCTGGAGTGGTTTGAGAGTGGGCCAGACATTCCTGAAGAGCTCGCCTCCCAGAGACCCAGCAGCAGCAGGAGCAGCACCAGCAGCCAGTCAGCAACAAATTCCAGAATAGCAGCGCCGCAGCTAAAAATAGTCATATGGACAGGAGAGGGATGGAGAGCTGGATGAGTGGAAGGGGCCGCTGGATAGAGCATGAGTGATAGAGGAGTGGAAGCTGAGGAGGAAAGGAGAGCGGTTTATTCCATTCTATATCCACTCATAATGTTATCACAGCGGTGCAAAGGAAACGGAGTCCTGTAGGGACCCGAGCAAGGAACCTGTGAGAGTGCTTCCCCAACTAGTGAGAAAGTATGAACATGGACTTACACAACCGTGCCTATGTGAGCGTGCCGGGTCATTTGTGCATATGCAACTGTGATAAAGCCTGCAAAGCAGCCTCTCAGACTTTTATTTCTTAAACAATGTGTCAGCTCGACCAGGGAACACTTGCTCCACTGTACTTAGGACTTTTTTCAGGGCCAGACCCTCTGTTTATTTTTCCTGCATTGAACAGGCAGCTTGGTTTACAACAGCCACCCTTAACCTTTGCTGTGGAACATCCTGCCTGCAACAGCACTCAGACACGCCAAGGCAGCGCTAACCCTGCCAAGTGCTTTGCCGCTTTTTTTGCTCAATTTGCAGAATACCCCCTACCCCCCCCCCCCCCCCTGACTTTCCTCGAACGAAGCGATCTCGTTTCTTGAAGACAAAAGAAGTTGTAAAAAGATTTGGGGTGCATGTAAATTCAGCTTTTATGTCCCAAGTTCGTGTCTCCCTGCGTGTGACGGCTTTTATCCTTTCCAGCCCGGAGGACAAAAGGGGGGGTGGGCTGGAAAGGGAGAGGCCCGTTTTTTTAATGTCGGAGCTTCAAGCTAAATGCAGAGAGTCACATATATCCTCCAACATTAGGCGGACTTCCATATCTGCAGGGAACAGAGTTGGGGTCACGCGAGAGAACCGGATGGGGTACTTGGGAAGGGTCCACAGTGGTTTTTTTGCAGTGTGCGGCCAGTTCTGCCTTCCCCACCAATAAACCTTCACCCTCCACCTCCGGGGGGCAAACACGCTCACCTTCTGAAGACGAAGGAGGAGGGATAAGGAGGGAATAGTTCAGAGGGTCTCACAGCTGTTCTTTATTTAAGGGTTAAAAAGTGAACCAGAAATTGTGCTAAAGACATAAAAAAAGAAATCCCTTTGAAACTCAGATTGTATCAGTATCAGGAGCACAGCCAAAAGAAGTTTTTCTTTCCCCACAGAACAGTCTGAGTGGTCTCATTACATGAGTGACAGTTAATTACAATACATATTGAAATTGCTGGATAATTGTTCTGTTATTGTTTGGTCCTGAATTGTTGTATTTAATTGTTTTTGATTAAAGGGAACTGGGACTAGCATTCAAAACTTAAAGAGACTTTTGGTCATTTCAAACTAAAGATTTTGCTTATTTGAAAAAAATATCCCAAAAACAGTAATAAATTTAGACAATGTAATTTTTAACTCGTATCATGACAGTGTGACAAAGATGCATGTTGTTGTTGGAGTGGTTTATGAATGCAGGACTAAACTGCAGCTCAGACAAGCTTAAAAAGGCCAATTTCAGACTATCGAGTCTTGATTTGTGCTTGAAGGCACTGCTATCCCTCACCAGACATGATCCGTGTCCTCTGCTCCGTGATTTCCGTCGCAGTATGTTTGAGTTTGTCAGTTTGTTTAATGAGCAAATGTATTTTTTCTCTCCAGAACAGAAAATACTGATGGCAAGGTAATTGTCACCAGGTGGGCTGAGTCCTAAGAAAAACCTTTTTGCTGTACGTCTAATATCAACACTTTTGTCACATAATTGCCATGAAGATTTGTTTAAGGTTTGCAGCATTTCCCTGCTCTACTCAGGTGAAAGAGTCTCTCCCTGTTAGTTCTGGCATGTTTGGCTTCATCCGGGCATGAGAAAGTCCATCATTCCTCCAGCAACCCGGGTTTGTTTGGACCGGGACAGCACCACAGTTTTTTCATGATTAGGACTGACGGGAAATCGAACATTTGGAGCTTGTTTCTGGAATAAGGGTAAAGAGAAAGTCTGGGTTAAAGAGAATTCAAGGACAGACAACACAAGTTCCTTTCTCCTCAGTTTCAACTCTTATTTTTAGACTAGGCTATTAGAAATTTCCAAGTTCCTTTTCTGCGGTAAGGTGAAATCATTTCAGGACTTGGAGTTGAAGTACTGATGACCTGTCAAAGTAAACAAAGAGAGTTTAAACAACTTTAGAATCACTTGTCCAAAAGATACATCTTATAGATTGTGAGTGTGGGAAGGTAATTAGAGGACAGATGAAAGGTTAATATCTGGCAATTTGTCAAAGTGCAGATGAAACAAAGACTTTCTTTGACTTATGATGAGGATATTTCTTGCATTGTGTTCTTTGATCTGAAGCCACTGAAGCCACTTTATTCTTTCAAGGCACTGACAGTATGTTTACATGCAGCTTGAGAAAACTGGATTAAAGCATGGCTAATGTTGGACTTTTAAATGAATGTCAATAGCTTCGTTTGGCTATAGAATGTATGTAGCTCAGCCAACACCTGGCTGATGTGATTAAACTCCAGTTAATGCAGCTTGTGTGCATTTATCTGCACTGGAATCAGAATCAATCATTTACACCACTTTGTCCATCACACCCGGTAGAAGAAGGTGCTGATCCATCAGCAGTTTGGTCCATAGCAGCACAGTTACTGCTCAGAGAAAAAACTAGCAAACAATGCAGTGTTCAGTTTAACCTTTCAAAATAAGAGAAAAACAATGCACTGAGCGTTGTCAGCATCAGAAGCAAACGGCTAATGAGCAAAATAACGTCAAAAAAGCCGACAGTCTCAGTGCCAGATGGGGCTCGTTGATGGTGAAAGCCGATGTACTTGACCACTAATGAGCTTGACAGGCTTGCATGTGAGGAGTGAAATAAAAGCTCTGTCTTTAACCACATTCGTGCATGAATATGATATGTTTAAAAGACAAACATGCAAAGGGACAGTGGCAGTAGGGAAGATCCTGCAGAAGTGATCAGAACTCTTCCTTTGGGTGTTTTTATTTATGGTGCTCATATTAAACTACCGCGACTATTGGAAATCAGTCAGAACTCAAATTAACCCACACCACTGTGCTTTTTTTTTTTTTACAACCACCTTTTCAGGCCACAGAGAGAGTCTTGAAAAAAAGATTTTGGGTGGAGTGTCACTTTCACATCCATCAAGTTAATTTAACTTTAACTACAGCAGCTGAGCTGTGTGGAAATTTTAATGCCTCTAAACTGGTCCACTCTCTTTGAGAGGCCTGAGTGGGAGAGGCTGGCTGCCTCTTTTTAACAGGCCAAGAAATTTTCTTGCATTCAGACATTCAACAGTGTCAAAGTGACCCTTTATGCCTTTATAGGTTGTAGCCCAAACTGTTTGCCCTCATAAGTTTTAATTAATTCACAAACTTGGAGTGGAGTGTGGAAACGGGACCTTTGTTGACCTCATTTACACACCAGTGTGGGTTTTTTGGGTCACAGATTCTTTTTCAGGAAAAAGAAAATGAGGGCATTCCTCTAATTATAGTTTGTGAAACACGTGTCAGACTGTAAGAAGACCAGTGGGTAAAGTATTCATTATACTCTCCCAGTGTACTTCTTGGAGTTGAAGTTGAAGTTGTGCTGGAAACAAAACTCGACATCATGAATTTATAGTTTGAAAATGTCTTTATTTTGGAGTGAAAGTCACAGGCTAGGAGTGAGATGCTTGAAACACGTGAAAACAAAGCTGTTATTGTGATATTACAGTATATTGCAGTGCCCCCTTTGTGGTTGTTTTCACTGGTTTCATGGCCGCCTTCAGTTCTCATTCACATGGATAAAAGGGAATATATATAGCCAGATGTCCCGTGTCTTGCATTTCCACCATCTCATCTGGATTTTCAAAAGGTTTTCTTTTGAATTTAAGTGAGTTTGAGATTGAAAGGACAACATAAAGCAATGAGACAAACATCTTGTATCTTTCAAGATCCATTTATTAGAGTTGGTACAGTACTACAGGGGCATCGTGTCAACTCCAATTAAGACATTTTACAGGATTTGAGGAGCTTCCATTGAATTTCTTTTTCACCTCCTAAGAAAGAACACTCGACTACTGCTTCCACAATGAGATGATGCCACTCTGTTTCAAACAAGCGACAATATTTTTTTGTGTGCAGTAAATCCCGAAAGCAACACACTGTCCAAAGCAGGCCGAAGCATGAACATGGAGTACTCTGACAACAATTTCAAATGGCTTGATCAATAAATACAAGTATAAAAAACACATTGATAACATTTTTCATTATTAAAAAAAAGATATCAAAGGCACGCAACCTAATCAAACTTGGCAGTCCAGATCACCCACAGAAAAAAAACCCCAAATAAACCTGAAACTGTGGCGATGGCCAGCAATAGTAATGAGCTGTAACAAAAATAATACTTAAATAACATAATAATACTAATTTATTATTACTATTGTCATAACAATATCCAGTCAAGTTTTCCTATGATTAGACTTTCTGCTAACTAATAGATATGCACCAGTTATTTCCAGTTTGGCAGAGTGAAAAGTTTCATCATCAGATTCTTTCCATCGTTTTATTCCTGTTCCTCCTGGTGTTCTTCCTGCAGCCTTCTGGGCCTCCCCGTAAACTCGTCCAGGTGGAATCACAATCATACGGGGGCTCATTGTTGAGACGGAAGAGAAAAAAAAACACCAAAAAAAAACGCTTCCATGTTTTTCGGTTGCAATGGCATTTTCTTTTGGTTTCGCCATTTGGAGGCTGTCTGACCCACCACAGGGGAAATGAAATTACGCCAATTTCACATCTTATTTGTCTGCTTTCGGAGAGAGAAATTCAAAAACTTCAAGGAAAGGAAGTAGTTTTTTTTGACTTCCATAACATAAAGCAATATAAAGTTTGTTTATAAATATTTTGGAAAATCAAAAACAGAAGCACAATAAAACAAAATACTAACATAGTATAATTTTCTCACTGTAAATCCAGTTGACAATAAAAAAAGGCAATACAAAAAAAGGCATTAAAATGCAATATAATACGCAGAGGGTTCTTTCATTTGACTGGGTACCCAGGACCTTTCCTTCGCACGAGCAGGACCATTGAAAACATTCAACATGGGATCTTTCTCTTCCAGGGGTCATCCTCCACATGCTTTTTAATTCAAATCATTGGATAGTTTGGCTGAAGTCAGTCATCGTCCTCCACCTCCCCAGAGCTGCAGTTGTAACACACTTTCCAAGTCACACACTGACCCTCCAGCTGTATCAATAGCCCCCAGCATTTCAGGCAGAAAAAGAGGGAAAATTAAACAAACGGGAGTTTGTGTGGGGGTAATTTCCTTCACCAGCGGGGGAGGGGGGGGGGGGTGAAAAATAGAAAAAAATTTAAAAAGTTAAATCCTCTGCACTCATCAGTCACTTACCAATCCAGCATCTTTGGTTCAAAACAAAAATAACTTTCCATCTACTTTCTACTCACTTTCTTCACTTTCACTAATCTACAATACAAATCCTTCAGAAAATAGATTGCGCACCTCGCTCTTCCCCTGCTGCACAGGAAAGCCCTCGCTAATCTCAGCACCGCTCCATGCATCACTCGTTCGCACCCTTTTTTCCCCCCTTCTCCCTCCGGCTCCCAATCTCTACGCTTTTCTTACGCTCAAATGAAAACAAAAGCTGGCTAATTGTGCTTGGTTGACATAATGAACTAGGATACACAGCTGGAGGGGCCGAGCGCAGACCACAGATCCCACCTGTGCTGACTCGGGCCCAGGCAGATACAGATCTCCGGCACAGACACGTCTCCGGCCTTTGCCAGAGAAATCTGCTGCGTCATCAGCCAACGCCCTGACTCAACTCTTTCAAAGGGGTAAAATATCAACAAGTCCTTTAACAGCAAACACTTTGCATTTCTTTGGTGTCAGGGAAAAAAAAGAATCACAGGAGAAAGAAAAGCATTTCTCAGCCTGTTTTATCAGGTTGCCTCCAAAATGTAAAAAAGGACCAAGGTTGGGAGAGCCAGGCACATTCCAGGACTGTGAGATGGTGTCTGCGCCATCTCCCCCCACGACATGTCCCATTAGGTGAGCCCCTCCAGACCTCTTGTGCCACCGGCTCAACCGTGTTCAACCAAGCCACCCAAACTGCTAACAAACCAAACTTTGGGCTTTAAACACACACAAAGAACACAGGAGAGTGTTTCTCCTCTGAAGTGGCCTGTAAAAAGCTGGTGGGGGAGGGAAGATCGGGGGGGGACGGGTTCTGTTCGACCTTTGAACCCCTGTTACATGTAAAGTTAGTCAGCCATGCTCTAAAGGCCCTGGGTCTCTCCACATTCACAAACAACATTTTTAAAAAAAGTTCAACTGGCGACAGGTTGGTCTGG
The DNA here is from genome assembly GCA_032164315.1 of Malacoctenus gilli. NCBI lineage: Eukaryota > Metazoa > Chordata > Actinopteri > Blenniiformes > Labrisomidae > Malacoctenus > Malacoctenus gilli. The sequence goes on along the minus strand of JASSRZ010000080.1, from coordinate 5,005,365 downwards.
CTTTTCCATCCAATTTCAAGGAAATGACATACATAATTTTAGTTATGAATCAAAAAAGGCACTTCCTACATACTCCGAGTATCATACACATATATAGGACATACGCTTTCATGAAAAATATTTGCCTGCGTGTTTTACATGCACAGACAGAGTTATATATGTTGAGTATATATATGTTTCTCATCACTGAGTAATGCAATTATATATGTCAGTTCCGCACACAGAGTTGGAGACAAGGAGCTTTGAACTCTTCCAGTAATAGCCAGCACCCACCAGTTTTTTGGGGGGTTTTTTCACATGAAAACTAAAAGCTACAAAATAGTAATAAATAATCAGCAATGTTAGATATTTCTTTTGGAACAAGACCCTGGTATGTTTCTTTTAAAGGAAGTAAAAAGATCACAAAAGCCTGTGTTCTGTGTGAGTTTCTTAAGGTGCTTTTGTAAACTCATGTTCAAACTGGGGTGGTGGACGAAGAGAGTCGAGCAGCTTGCTGGCTGCCGCACTTGTGATTCTATCTTGCCTTCTTGCTGAATATGTAAACATGTCGAACACAGCAAAAGTCTATGGGCGGGCCGAGAGAGCAAACTGGGTGGCATTCTCGGGTGCCAGCTTCGTCTCCCTCCTGGTCACAAAAAACCTGGAGCGAGTTTCCTCTCGCCAAAGAGAAGTGAACCTTCGTTGGTACACGTGTGTGTGTGTGTGGAACAAATCTTTGTTCCATCAAGATTTCACCCTAACCCTAACCCTCCATTTGAGAAACCTCCCAAAGGTGTATCCCAGTATTGCACTGGTCGTTAATGCCACATGTATGTTCACACACATATACACTCACACATACACACACATCGCTGGTACAAGCACAGTCATGTTAACAACACTCTGCTTCCTGTCTCTCTCTCTCTCTCTCTCTCTCTCTCTCTCTCTCTGCCGCCTGTTGGTTAGGTGAGGTTGCTGCTGATGTCCAGGGCTTGCTGGTACACCTGAGTCATGTCCTCCAGGTCCCCCAGCAAAGAGAAGCTGCCATTGTCTCCTGGGGAGCCTTTTGTTTTGGGGCTGCGACTGAACTTGGGTCCCTGGAGTGGTGTGGCCGCCTGGAAGCCCTTGAAGTTGGCCAGCTGCAGCAGGTTTTCAGCCGAGACGCAAGCCCTAATGTTGGGGCGGAGGTGGGAGGTGGAGGGATGCCACTCAGCCCCGCCGAGGGAGCTGGGTGACAGGGACAGCACGGAGCTGTCCTCGCCCACGATGCTGGAGGGCCGGCTCTGACTGCGGGACAGACCCGAGTCGGTCGAGGGAGAGGGCTCGCAAAGAACCCCCGACACCGATGCCGCTGATGAGGGGCCGCTGTAGGTGGAGTACTTGCCATTGCGCTTCAAGATACCTTTTCTTCCCATCACTCTCTTGGGAGGGGAGGTGGCAACCAGCGACATACTGGCGCCCCCCAAAAGCTCAGAGGACTCGCTGCGCTCTGGGGAGGAGTAGTACCCTGATTCTCGCTGTTGGTTGTTCTTCAGGATGCCTTTCTTTGGCATGGACGGCACCATCTTAGCTGGAGAAGCTCCTCCCAGAGTCAGCTCCTCTTCCTCTTGATCCGGGCTTGAGGCTTCCTCCCCACCTTCAGCTTGTTGAAGCCCCTCGGCCAGCTCTACCTCTTCCAGACTGGCAGACTGCTGCTCCTCAGTGACCCTGGTTTTCAGGATGCCTTTGGGCCTCTTCAAACCAGGCTTGTCCTCCGTCCTGCAGTGGGCCTGTTCCACTTCCACATTCTCCTTCTTGGACTTCTTGGGCCTCTGGCGCAACAGCAGGGGCATGGCCGAAGCTTTCACCCCAGAACCACGTGGCTCAGTGCGGTTCTGCCAGTCGATAAAGCGGGCCAGCATGGGCGAGCCCCCATGGTCGCGTTGGGTCTCGCAGTCGCACACACTGTTCTTCCAGCCCCAGTTTACCCACCAGTGATTGGCGATGTCTTCCACTGTAGCCCGGCGCTCAGGGTTCACCATTAGCATCCAGCGAATCAGCCCACGGGCATCTAGTGGGAAGCAATGAAACCTGTGAGCTGCCATGTGCAGCACAGCATCGGGCGAGCAAATGCTAAGATCACATGCTATTACAGCCAAAATGAAGAAGTGAGGCCCTCATGACACAACACAACTGGAGGGCATTGGAAACATGCTGCATGTAGTGCAGTGATAACTGTTTTCTTGAAGTTAAATTTGTTCAATTTTGAGGTTTTTGAACCAAACGCAAAGTCTGCAGAACGTTTGTCAAACATTTGGTTGCTAAACAGTAAGCATGGTTATGTTTCCATTGTCTAATATGAACCTGCTCTGGTACTTCAATTGCTTCGAGCCTAGACGAGCTCTTTGTGATATTTTCCAAGTTCATGTTGTGTCCACGACTCAAGAGTAAATCAACTTATCAAACCTCATATTCCCTACAAATAACAAAAGTTAATAGGCATGTGTTCACCTGATTTGATAATCATTCCCTTTTTAAGGGCCAGGAATGTGTTGCTTGACCAAAAACACAGCGAACTTTGCTTTGCTACCTTTTCAAAATGTAAAAATATGAGTAAGTAGCAAAACAGGTGTGTTACTTTGGTGTCTGGACTGAGTTACCATTAGGCATCGTGTTTAATGCGATATGCAGATTCTCCTTTATGTGTATTTTGATTCATATTACATCCAATATGCAGATCCAGTCCAAGAAACTCCATCTTGAAAGGTTATTTAGTGCTTTTTTCTGGAATTTGCATGAAGTCGTCTCTGCTTCTATTGAAGCGGCAGTCGAGCTTGAATTGCAAGCTGTAGTTTGCAATGTATTACAAAAGGATCTGGAGTCAGGAAAGTTTTCCTCAAATCACAAAGGCCAGGAGAGGTGCAAATCAGAGTGGAGATTCCTGAATTACCTGAGGAATGAGTGGGCTCTTTGTACTCGCCGTTGCTAATCTGGCGAATGAGGTTTTTGTGGTCTCCCCCATCGAAAGGCATTGTTCCGTAGACCAGAGTATACAGCAGCACCCCAAGAGCCCAGCTGTCCACCTGTGCAAACAGAAAAACATTCCATGTTTATACAACAACACGCCCTGCATGTCAAGAGAGACGTGCACTGTACATCTGCTGCAGGCAGAGAAAACAAAAGGCTGAGGTGTGTTATGTAATGTAAATTCAGTCCTCGCAGTGCTGTTTTCATTAGTGATTCATGATATAAAATGTGTGTGTTCTTCAGACCAACATCATACGAGAACATCTCTGTTAAAGAGCTCATCACACCGCTGTGCTTCTCCAGAATGCCTTTCAAGGAAACCACGGTGAATACCAGCGACTCTGTTGGGAAAGTGGTTTGTTTACGCACAGATAAATTGCTTGCACTCTGCAGCTTTGTCAGGAAACCGGCAAGAGGTTTCTGACCACCAGCCCAATGAAACGGGGCTGTTTCGGAGGTTACATAAGACTGCGTGTCTGGGGGGGGGGGCATGACAAGGTGTGGCGCAGCAGTGGAAGTGGTGGGGGTGGAAACGGGTAATGACACAAGCAGAGATGGCTGTGGCGATATCCTGAGCGTTGAGACACACCGATTGTATAAGTGAGTTGATTGCAGTGAAAAAGGAAAGGATGTTGTGAGGAATGTTCTTCTAAGAGCAGCCGCTGGAGCTTTGATGTTCAGCAGAGGAAGAGGAAGTCCGATAGGACCAGTAAAGGAGCTGCTGTGCTTCCTTTAAGGGTTTGGACACGCGTCAAGAGTGTTTTCGCTCCTCTGCCGCCACTGGCCAGTTCCCGGGGGCGAGACGGGGCCACGCAGTATTGTTGTGTTCTATTTTAGTTGCCTGAGTTTGCAGTAATTTGTGGCCTCACCCCAACTGTGGTTCTGTAATTTCGATCATAATCTGACTGCTGTCGTTTTTAGCACTCTCGAGTAAATTACAGTGAATCACTCGAAATTGAACGTTGTGATTTGGATATCTGAAAATGCCGGGGTTTTTCCCTTCTTTGTTGGATTGTTTGGCGCAGCTGACTCAAACCATGAAGCCCACGCCCTTTCAAGATAAGTGGCTTTCTTTACTGTTTCCCTTGACTGAAACTATTTGGTTCGATACTTACTTTGACCACGAGAGGCTCTTTGAGGTCTGTGAGGTTCATTCCAATCCCATTAAGCTGCAAGGAAATGTGAGGAAAGAAGTGTCCTCCAGTCCACTTCAAAAGGATCCAAGCATTGTCGGAAGGGTAGGATGAGAGGGGGAGACACACACAGCATCTGAGTTGACCCGGTGTGGAGTTGCAAAGAGAACGACCTTCCCTTTGACAGGGAACTAATCCCATCAAAGAAACTAAAACCTCCTGCCCATACTGTCAATGAACTCCATAATTATCATTATCACATGTTTGATAGCGATGTAATGTACATATGGTGGGAGAGTTGTGCATTATGTAACCAATTCAGGGCACTTTTCCACACAAGGACGAAAACAAATGCTTCCAAATGAATCTTGTCACGTCAATGATAGAATCCCTGAAAGTGCTGTAGCGCATTGAAAGGCCTCAAGGTGGCAAATGTACACAAAGGGCAGCCAACGAAAAAAGAGCCATGAAGAAAAGAGAAGATGTGGCAGATCAAAATATGGTGAGGATCGCAGGTAAGTGTACAAAAAAAAATACTCGTTACTGTGAACTGATCACAGTGATGGAAGTTTGACATTTCTTGCTTTAAAAAACACATCAAACAAAGAAAAAGAACTTTTCGATGTGGTTGTGTGATGCAACGCCAACGCTGAAATCTATTTGTAGTGGCCACATGGAGACACAGTAGGGGAGTTTCACAGTTCTCGATACTGGAATACATGTCTGATTTGAAAAAAGGGGGAAAAAACGATGTCGTCTCACCTCTGGGCCACGGTACGGTCTCCCATTGACGATCTCTGGTGAAGCGTAGAGTGGGCTACCACAGAAGGTCTGCAGCAACTTGTCCTTATGATAGAGGTTGGACAGCCCAAAGTCTGCGATCTGCAGAGTGATGGCCACGCGTGACTTTTTGCACCAAACTTGACCATTATTGCCTTTATGCAAAGATAATATGAAGGTGCTGTTGACGTCAATCAAACAAACAATCAACGAGGAATGGACATACCTTAATGTTACAGTTTTCATCCAGCAGCACATTTTCCAGTTTCAGATCCCTGTGCACCACTCCATTCTGAAAAACAGGGAGAAACAAAGATATGCACCCATCAGTTCAGTGCTATGACACATAAGCAGTCTATTGTACCGAGAGATAATTTACTGACGGGTATTTGTAGCCCTCAGGGGAAATCACAGCCGCCTGTTGGTTTAGGACTCTTTAATTGAAGCCCCCCCCCACCCTGGGGGGACCCATTAGGTCTTTATGCTGACAGCTGGGGTGATTTTCCTTCTAAATCAACCCAATATAAGCCTGTAATTACCCCATGTAGAAATGTTCCTTTCTCACAGCATTTTGGATAAAAAAAACAACCACCCTGCTGTTACCGTCAGTTTCTTCGCCCAAAATTAAGGAGCTGACAAATGTTGTGCATTCGCCTATTCCTTATTGTCTGGCCTGTTCACATGATGCTGATTGGTGGATAAAAGGAAGAAGTGGTTACTCGCTTGTTGTGTCAGTGAGTCACACCACCCCACCCAGCAGGAGGCAGCACTTAGTGGTGATGATTCATCATTCATGGCTGCCTGGGACTCTCCTATCTTAGGCCTGTGATATCATCCCTATCTCCAGCTGGTAAGAGCACGACAACAAAGGGGGGGGGAGTAAGGGGAACATCCAAAACAAGCCCAGGGAACCAGGAAGGGGGGGGGGGTTTGATTGGAGCCAGCGAGGTGTGGAACGGAGGCCGACATGGGTGTGGCCCATGTAGCTCTGGCCGAAAGCCGGGGGGGTATCTCAAGACGTCCATCGGTGTGTGCAGCAACGCAAGAGCACAGCACAGGGTCTGTTTTCGGTGAATAAGCCTGAATTGAACTGGCCTGTGTTCCATCTTCACTCAGAAACAGATGACTCCCCAACACCAGTGAGCCAAGAGAAGCACGCTGTGTCGGGCCTGCAGATTAGCTGGCAATATATCCGACTGTGGAAGCACACAACCAATGTTGCAATAAGCAAAGTCTGGATTTTGCATTCAAGTGAGGCAGAGAGGAATATAAGGAGACCACAAAATATTGGGGTGCATTTTTCTCTCTCTGTTCGCAATGGACTGGGTCCTCTCACCTTGTGACAGTGGTGCACGGCAGAGACTATCTGTCTGAAGAAGTGTCGCGTCTCTCGCTCGCTCAGGCGCCGGCGCTCGCTGATGTAGTCGTACAGCTCGCCCTTGCTGGCATACTCCATCACGATCACGATCTTGTCCTTGTTCTCAAACACTGCAGAATGATAGGAAGACATACAGAGGGACATCAATAGCTGCTTTCACACACACATATTGATGCTAACATTGAGAGGTGGACGTGGGAGGACGACTTCTGCAGTCTTCCCAGAGTCAGTCTATCATGTTAAAATATAGACATTTTTATGTAAAAGCTAAGTAAACCAATGCCCCCCCCCCCCCAACCCTCCCGTCCCTCCATCTAGATCAGGGATCCAAATTCCAGAGAAGCACATAACATCTCCACACATCTCCCAGGGTTACATCACCCAAACCCCACCTCCAGTTTCTGGCTCCTTTACAACATCCCAGGGAGGGGCTGTTAACTCAATCAAGCCCACTCCTCTGAGACCTGAGCATGTGAAGAGCAGGCGAAAAAAACACCCAACAAAGACAAAGTCCAGATTGAGAAATTAGACGGAGACAAAGAATCACTGAAAGAGGATTGACTTCAGCATCAAAATACATCTTCCAAAACAGGGTTCAAGTTTACATCAAGTTGCTGCTTTTCACAACACATTGTGAAATTACTGGCTGACACACTGCAGACATTTTCAGAGATCCTGGATGTGGGGTTTTGCTGGGAGCACCAATTCGCAGCTTGCACTCCCATTTACCCTTGACCCCCAATAGTGAAGTAAGTACTTGGCTTACAAAATTTGGGTTTGTTGTGGGCCGTTGGGTACACTAGCCACCACTGCAGCCTATCTGTCAGTCAGGCTTTGTTCATGGGTCAGGACCTCACATCTGACTAATTAGCACCCATTGTCATACGACCTACACTGATGACGGATTGCTACCGCAAAGGCACATATGGGATGTGAAGGTGAATGCTCAAACAGGAGAGGAGAGGTTTATTGAGATAAAGAAGCAACCGAAACTATAATAGTCTTTATTTTTTGCTTTAATGCCTTCTTTTCTTCAGATTACACGGGATTCACTTGTTTTAGTTCTTGTGATCTCTGCCAGACACACTGAGCTATAGGCAGCAACTGCTTAGCTCAGCTGGCCTTAATGTCCCAATTCTAAAAAATGTGTTATTGTGGTTTCCCCAGGGCAAGAACCCCCCCCCCACACACACACACACACACACACACTCCCTCCCCCCTGAGGGTGGGTAGCTCTAATCCACGCCATTCTCCTAATTAAAAGGCGGGGGCTAAGACACTGAAGAGGGAAGAGTAAAATCCACTCATAAATGACCCACACAGCATTCTGATGGATGCAGAATGTGAGGGAGTGGTAAAAATCCATCTTCACGCACACATCTGGTTCAGCTTTGCTTCACACAAGGCACTGAGCAGGGGCTGTTTAGGAGGGCGTTGCCGGATACACAAATCTTGGAGTCTCCTATACATGTGTAAAGGAAGCCTGGGTGGAGGCCAGGCCGCAACAGTAAAGGCCAGGTGTGAGCTGAGACACTGAAGAGTGAGAGCAATTAAACTAGTCGAGTTTGGTTGTGGAGCAACCGGGCTCATCAGAGTCTACAAAAAAAGGGCGCTCTTTTAATCACTCTCATACAAAACGCATTAAAGTCAGCTGCACTTCAGCCCTTCAATTGGCTGCTGGCACGTTCCCATGTCAGAGTCCTGTTTGTTGCCTATACAAATGGCTGATAAGCACCTCAGGACTTTGAAACTCCACAAAGGACAGTGGGTGAGCCTGTTTGGGCAGTGGCACACAAACTGCCACCATTGTTCCAAGTAAGCTATCCTGAGAAAAGTGCATTGACTCTGGTGCTTTGTTTGCACAGGCATAAAAATTGTCACGAGTCACAAATCATATGAAAACTGACTCACGCTCAAGTGCCTTGTGACTTTAAATGCCAGCCTATAAGTTCTGGCCACATAATAAGGGATGATGAATTGCAGGCAATGTGTCAAAAAAGTTCAATGGGAATTGTTCAACCTTTACTCCACCAATACGTCTTATCCGGACTTTTTACGATGAGGTTAAGGTCATGCAAAAGGTCTCATGTAAAAAAAAAAGGTCCTCGTGTCATGAATACACTTTTGCCATCTGAGCCCGACTCCAGGGCTTTGCTATTTAAATACTTTTTTCCTGAGGTATATATATGTTGACAGACACTTCGGGAAAGACTTAAGGCTTAAGGCTCTTTCCTCCCACTGCATAGCACTGGACCAGAGTCAGACACGGTGCAAGCCCGGGTGACTGGGGTCAATCCAGCGTCCCTCCAGACACACACACATAAATATACTAGCACGTTTGGAGGCTGAAGGCGCACTCGTGTGCAAACACACATACACACACACACACACACACACACACACACACACACACACACACACACACACACACACACACACACACA
>JASSRZ010000080.1:4953669-4981921 GCA_032164315.1 Malacoctenus gilli | reverse complement strand
GTGTGTGTGTGTGTGTGTGTGTGTGTGTGTGTGTGTGTGTGTGTGTGTGTGTGTGTGTGTGTGTGTGTGTTTGGGGGCAACAGCTCTTCAATGAAGAGTGGTCAAGTAACACAAACACAACGTGTGATACTGGGTGTGTATATCTTTTATGGAGACAGAAAATCTATACAAATATCATGGGAGTTAAGTCAAAGCATGGTAAAAAAACAAACAAAAAAAAAAGTGTACAGGACATCAGTGGTAGTCTTCCATCCAGGGACCCCTGTGGCTCCTGACCAGTGTTGGGGGTAATGAGCACTTTCGTAACGCCTAACTGTAATATATTACGTCAGGCAGTAACGGTGTAATATTATGCGATATGAATTATATTTTGCTAATATAATTACATTTACCGAGTCAGGTCATGCGTTGCAATCTGAACTGTCGTTTAAAAAAAAAAAGCGTGCCCACATGCACACACACGCGCACGCACGCACGCACACACACACGCGCACACAGCGGTAAATAAAGAGTAGAAGACACCAGTTTTAAAATCAGGAGAAGATGGTTTTAAATCGACAGAAGAAGACGGCAAGTAAAGTAACTAAAAAGTAATCTGCAATTTATTACTTTACACAAATGTAATATTGTAAAAAACATATTCATTTCAAATGAAAGTAACTTGTAATATTAAATTTATTACATTTTGGAAGTAACTTGCCCAACACTGCTCCTGACAGGTCTGTCTCCACAAAAGAAAGGTCACGATGTATAAACCGACACTTTTTATTTAAAAAAAAAAGTAAACAGATGGTAAACAAATGTAAATTAACGGGTGAGTCGTCTCAGGTAAGCTTTCATTCCTATTGTGTTAAAAAAAAAACAAACTGCAGAATAATTGATACTTTTGGGTGGGTGTAATCTAAAATCATCGTGCAGTAACACATACTGAAAGTCAAATGATCGAAGCAACGTGGTCAGTTCATTAACTCTTGTTCTGATACCAAGGCTCCTGTCAGGGAGAAGGCCGATGCTGCCGCCACACGTTAACTACTCTAACTTTGCCAAAGGGAACAAGCCTCTGCCTTTTTCACTTTTTTTGTTTAACAAGTGTTTTCTCCGGTCACTCAGGTAAGAGCAAAAAAAAATGGGTGCGAAACGGCTTGTCGACGTGACTTCCGCCGTTTCCTAGCTGTGAGAGTTAGCTGGGTGCTAGCAAGTCAAGTGTAGAGCGCTCTACAAACTACCTTGGTGTTGTGTCTCATAAACAGCGGCGCTCTCCTGTTTTGTCAGTGTGGACTGCTCGTTACTTTAGCCACCAGAGTGCCAGCATGCTCACTGTGGTGCGTAACGTGCTGTCCAAGTTGGTGTCCCCGATTTGGAGGACAGTAGAAGTGGACGGGCAAGACGATTTCTTGGGTAAGCTTAACAAAAGCAGCAAACGATCTCCATTTAATCAACTCATTCGGTGTTTGGCTGTTTTTTTTTTCCAGGGACTCGTTGACATGCCTGCTTTTGCTTTCCCTGCCAGATTCAGGTTTGGGAAACATCCGCCACTTACAGGGCAGCGTCGTTACCCAGCTGTGTCTTGAATATGGCATGATCGACCATGTCATCTACTTCACCAACGGTGATGTGTTGGGTGGGGTGCCACTGAAGACAGGGGACCTGGTGAACTGCATAGCAGCAAGAGATGGCAACCAAGGGGGATGGAAAGCTCTTCGGGTGAGGAAACGTGCATCATGGATGCAGTGACTTGAATTGGCAGACGCCACTTGTTTGTTCTCCCTGTTACATCGAACACGTTTATATACTTTGATCGCGTGAACCTTGTAAGACATCCACTGTTTGATATTGTCCTCTAGGTGGAGAAGAGTGCTGACGCCTGGGAGGCTGGAGGAAGCAGCTCTCTGGAAGCAGACTGCATGCAGCTGCGGTCTCTCATCGGCTCCGTCACAGCATTCAATGGGAATGGCGGCTACATCAACGAGACCACCTACTTTCCACGCGACAGCCTTTGGGAAGGTAGCGACACTCGACCTGACTTTCATGCCGACCTTGCAGCATCTTACCCGAGTACTCCACCCGTGCTTGCCAGTGAAGCTTTTTATTAAACTTTTAAAGTAGCTGAACTGCCACTTTAGTCATTTCTTAGTCTGGCGTTAGTTCATTCAAAGAGTCACTCTGATTTATTCCCAGTATACTGAAGCTTTTTAGGGTTTTCTTATTTTTGACATAATTTCGGTGTTTTCTGTATCTTCCCACAGGTTATGAGCCCATGAAAGGGGACTGGGTCCAGGCTAAGTATTACATCAATCCTAACCAGTGGACCACCCAGGCTTGTTCTGTGGCTCCTTTACGTTATTGTCGCCAGGACCAGGTAATAAAGTCACTGCTGTCCATAACTGAGCTCATCACATGCCCAACACGGACATTTCATTCCTCCACTATGGTCCTTCCTGCAGGTTCCTGTGACGAGTGTGTTTGGCAGCAGTGGGGTGGTGAACGATAGTGTTTTCTTTAACCTGGAATCACTCCTGCTGCCCGCCAACTACCAGCCCCTACCGGGGCACCTGGTCAACCTGGTGATGGTGGAGAGCAGCCAGTCCCTCTACTGTTGGAGGGCTCTTTGCATGTCACCCTGCCAAAAAAGGTGAAAGTCAATAAACGAGCAGTTATCTTCTTGACCAGTCGACAAGCCCAACATTCACGGAAATAACAGAAATTAAGTCAACTTTGGACGGCTACCTGTTGTTTTGGATTTCGTGCTGCAGGTTTGTTATTAGTGTGGTTATTTCCACACGCATTTGATATGAGAGTTTCTTTTTTTTAATGCTCCTCTACCAGCAGTGGGAATGTTCCTGCGGTCCACCTCCCAGAGGCTGACCTCAAGCGCATCTTGGAAAACAAAGGAGGGCTGGAAGTAACGGATTACGGACAATTTGGGGAGGTGATGGTTGGCGAGAAACGGGAGCTTGTGCTCTGGATACAGTGAGTTGATTGAAGAGGAAAGGATAAAATAAATGACACATTCCGAGTGAGATTAACACTATAGAAAGTCCATATTGACTTTTTTTTAAAAGATTAAGTTAAATATTTTTGTCTTTTTATTCAAGCTCTTCTCACCAAAGAGAAGCATTGTGGTACAAATTTCTATCTACACAACACTGTTTTTTATTGAATGACCTGCGTTGTATCTGTGATTATCTGTTACCATAGAAATAAAGGCTCAGAAACCCACAGGCTGAAATGCTGTGACTTTGCCGGCTGGGACTCGGAGGAACAGTTCACAGTGGTTGCTGTCAAGAGCTCCACACTGCTGAGTGAGAACAAACAAGCCTCGCCAGAAGATGGCTGCACATCTTCAGAAAAACACGCCGATGATGTAAAAGAGGTTGACGAGAACAGCGATGACACGCAGGAAGAAACGACCTCTTGCCCTGGAGGAAGAAGACAAGAAAGAGAAGTGGATATATCACCAGGAGAAAGACTTTCCGTTGTTGTGTCCTGCCAAACAAAGTAAGTTAGTCGTCCCACTTTTTATTATAAATTTAATTCAACAGGTGTCGACTGTTTTCTTTTTTCTTTTGTTTGTCCTTTGACCTTGACATGTGATGGAAATTCCTCAGGAGCCTTGGAAGTTGTACTGAGCTGCTGCTCCTGCACTTTTCCTCTTTCACCATCGGGAGGCGCCTTGAGGTCACGGTGGGCAGCGAAGACCAGGACCTGCTGGGGCCAAAGGTGCCTTACACTCCCAGTGAAGCTCGCACTGCCTCGACCACATCGTCGCCACACGTGATCACTGTGTCTACTCCAAAAGAGATGCCACGGTATTAACAAACTGCTGATTAGAAGTCAGAAATATAAGCACATCTTGGTTCAGTTTGTAAGAAATTATGCTGCACAATTACATCTTAGTAAGTTGATTTGTAAGTTGACTTCATTTTGACAGATTCAGAAAAGAAAAAATCCCTATTCAGCTTGATGGTACTCTCTATTCTGCCTTCAGGCTTATCAAGCGGTGCCTGCCGAACTTCCTGCAAAACTACCCGGTCCCCCAGGCTCTGAGAGACTGTATGGAGGCAGGTAGTGATGTGCTGGTCGTTCAGCCCAAACTAGGCGAGGTGAGTACACTGATGATCGAATTCAGACCGTCATGTTGGGATTACCTGCAAAATCACAATCAAGAGTAGAATATAGTTACTCACATTTATTCATGTCAAAAATGTAAGTTTTTGGTAAGATCCAAGTGTGTTCTGTGACACCCACTGTGTTTTCTGAACTTTATGAATTCATAGATTTGACTAGAAACAACAGGGGGAAAAAGTCACGAGTCAAATTTTAAACATTGTATCTTCTTTCTCTCGCTGTGAACTCTGCTCAGGTGCTTTCAGCTTCCAACATGCTGGCTCGGTTCTCTGCACTCCTGTGGCTGGAAGAGCTGCACACAGAAAGAGAACTGAAAGAATTCAGCATCAATGGAGCCCTTCTCAGAAAAGGATCCGTCTACTTGCACCTGGAGGTTCTCGGGTTAACTGAAGGCAGACCCAGTCTGTTTATCGGTGAGGTGTCTTTGATGGTTCTTGTTGGATTATTGCAACGTCTCCCCACGCAGGAGAACAAAGGCTGATGATGAGCTTTGCCCACAGGTGACAGAGTACTACTGAAGAAAGCACGCAGTGATGGAGTTGTAATGGAGTACATTGCTTATGTTGTGGAGGTCTGAAGATATTTAAATCTCGTCATCCATCTTTTTAACATTGATTTCTTTAAGACATGTTTTCAAGCGATGCTCTGTTGTGCCAGATCAATGATGAGGACGTGAGTTTGAGGGTCAATGCTGACTTTCAGCGCAGCTACCGGGGAGAGCCGCTCGATGTTGAATTCTCTTTCAACAGGTGAGAAAAAAAGCGGAAATTTCATCAGCTACTCGATTTATGGATCTCAAACTGAGTGCAGTATGACTCAGACTGTACTTGCTCAGCATCTTTTTACTGTGTTTTCAGGTTGACCATGAGAAGGTGTCACAGCGCACTCGAACAAACAAAACACTTTGGAGACAGTATGTTTTATTTATTTATTTCAGCTTCCACAAAAAGTCTTGAAGTCGATGTCAGAACTGAATTAACTTTCCTTTGTAAAGTGGATCATCTGCACACACCATTAAGTAGGGGGATTTGAAATCAAACTGACATTTAACTACTATAAAGGCATGAAACTGCACCCAGTAAACTTACGTCATAAATAAAATCCGTTGACACGCTCGGTTCATTTTGATCATGTATAATATTTTTTGTATTTACATTTTTTTCCTGCTTTTTCTTTCATCACCTCCTCACAGGAAACAGGAACACTGGTTACCTTTGTATGTGTTGCAGTTTTAAGACTTTGGACAATGAAAAATTATTTGTCGACTTAGAAAACTGGGTTTTCAGAAAAATGCATTAAAACTCTTTGTTTTTCACCATAAAAGCACAATGGGATACAGTTTGCTCAGAAAATCAGTTTTAAGATCACACCAAACAATTGTGCCGGGAAAAAAATTGCACACAATGACGAAGCCACAATTTTGTCAACAGAGGGCGCTGTTTATCTTATTCTATCATCCACAGTGTGAAAGTCACAGTTTGCATGTCAGTAATTTGCCTTCATTATAGCGCCTGTGTGACAAAATGAACATTCAGCCATGTGCTTTTATAATAATCTTGTACTTATCATTGAACAAAATATGTGTCACTGAGAATCGTCAAACTTTGTCTCATCAGTATGTTTTATTCAGTTGTATTTGTTCCTTTTTACTTCAGGGGACATCACAAACACACAGGTCTCCTTTGTATGACCGGCGTCATTTGTGTTATTCTTGTGTAGTTCTGTTCCCCTCAAGAGTGATCCTTCAGGAGCCTCAGTGGAGCGGAAAATGGGTGGACGAAGGGGAACAAAACCAAACAGCAGGAGACAACAAGGTGGAAAAACGAACAACTAAATACAAATAAGACATGTATTGATTTTTGTGTCATCTTTATCGAGTGTAAATCTGGCCCAAAAGCAGGATCCAGTTGCTGTAAATGGAGACGTGTCCGGCGTTTCTATCGACATGAAGTCAAAGTCAAGACAATCTAAAGGTACATAAGAATCTCGTGTTTTAGAACTGAACCTGTTTGAATCATATCACATTTTGTGCACTGATGCGTGACATCTATGGGACTGTTTTCTAGATGGTAAAGTGGTGTCCAAACCAATCCCCAGTGAGGGTCACTTCTTTAACCCGGACTTAAACTCTGCTCAGAGGGAAGCAGTGAAGAGGATCCTGGAGGGAGAGTGTCGGCCCATTCCTTATGTGGTGTTTGGACCTCCAGGCACTGGAAAAACTATCACTCTCATCGAGGCTATACTGCAGGTGAATACACATCTCACCTGAAGATGATCAGTTGTAATTTCCTTTTTTGGTCTGTGTTTGGTGTTTGTTCTGTCAGCTGTTTCGTTTAGACTGTTGAGGATCTTCTTGTATTGGAAAAAAAAAAGCAGATCGTGGTACTCGTGGGAAAACTTGTCAACTTCAACTTTCGCAATTCAATTTCAAGGTGCGTGACTTGTCATGCTTGTCAAGTTTACTTCAAGTACAACCATGTCTGTCCTTCCTCCCCCCAGGTCTACCACTTTCTGCCCAGTAGTCGGATACTTGTGTGTACTCCTTCCAACAGTGCTGCCGACCTCATCTGCATCCGCCTACACAACAGTGGCTTCATGCACAACGCCAGCTTGGCTCGCGTCAATGCAACCTGCAGGCAAATGGAGGTACTGATTACCTTTGATGTTGGGGAAGCAAAAGGAACTTGTGAGGCTACGGACGTCTTACTTTTGCATGATCACTGGATAATTACGCTTGCACCTGTGTGCAGCGAGTTTTGTCCAAATGCTGTTTTTCCTGCAGGTTGGGGGCAGCATAGCTGTAAGTAATCCCCTTTAAATAATAGATGTGGTTGTGGGAATGTGCTTGGACTGCATCTGCTTCCTCTCCTGTGCTTCATCAACTGGTTTTTATATGCCTTGCTTATACGGCCGTTTGTTTTCTGTAGTCCATCCCAGAAGTGCTGACACCATACTCGAAGGCCGGAGAGGACATCCGTCACGCCTCCTTTCACAGGATCGTGGTCAGCACCTGCTCCAGTGCCGGCATGTTCCACAACATTGGACTGCTGTAAGGATCAGGCCGCTGCTGGGTTAAAGGGGTCGTCACTGAAGTCTCAGTCTGCTCACTGTGGCTCTACATTTCTGTTTTTTCTCAGAGTGGGACATTTTACTCACATGTTTCTGGATGAAGCAGGTCAGGCCACTGAGCCAGAGTCCCTCATCCCAATGAGCTTCATATCAGAGAGTAATGGACAGGTCAGTACAGATTTACCTGGAGTTGCATTCAGTGTCTGCAGCCTGCCAGTGATGCCCTGTTAGTTTTAAAGTCCTCCTCTTGTTTTACTCCTCAGTTACTGAACTCATTCTTACTGCGTGTTTAAATCAGCTTAACGGGCGTTAAATGCATGTTTACAGGTAAACAGCAATTGGGCTTGTTGTGTGATAACATTGTTGCACTAAGCCGTGCCGGTTAACAAAGGCCTTTTCTGTCCTCGTCTGCTCAGATAGTGTTGGCCGGAGACCCCCATCAGCTGGGCCCAGTCGTGAAGTCTAAGCTTGCTGCTGCCTTCGGCCTGGGGTTGTCTTTTTTGGAGAGGCTGATGGCCAGTCCTCTGTATTGCAGGCAGGACTGGGGCTACAACCCAAAGCTGGTCAGAGCAAAGTTTGAAATGTTTCTAGTTGTGCTTTACCAGCAGGTATCACAGTGACCATCTGCAGAGACAAGATAATATGACTCATACTTTGCACAATGGCACTCATATGCATTCTGAGTAAATAATGACAGTATATTTTCTTGGGGGTTTTTGGGTTTTTTTTGTTCTTTGTTCTGCTTTGTTTATACAACAGGTGACAAAGCTGATCTACAACTACCGTTCCCATGAGGCTTTGCTAACACTGCCCTCCAAGCTCTTTTACCAGGGAGAATTGTGTTTTAAAGCCCCTAAAGCGATCACGGAGTCTCTCTGTCAGTGGAAGAAGCTGCCCAACAAAGGCTTTCCGTTGCTGTTTCACGGTGTGAGGGTAATTAAAAAAACAAAACAAGATGAACCCGTCAACATTTACAATTCAATTTATTGTAGAAATATGTTCATTTCATATCAAATATTGAGGAGTGTCTGTGTAAAAGTGACTATTTCATGAGCTACAGCTCTCCAGTCTAATCCCATCTGAACTCTGGTTGGATTTCAATTTCACTGGTTTTCTGCTGCAATATTTAGCTGCCTCATTTCATCCAGTGGCTGTGCTCTACTGCAGGGAACGGAAATGAGAGAAGGTAACAATCCATCATGGTTCAACCCAGTGGAGGCCGTTCAGGTCATGTTCTACTGCTGCCAGCTGGCAAAGAAGCTCTACAAGCCTGTGGATCCCTCAGACATCGGCATCATCAGCCCCTACAAGAAACAAGTAAGACTGCTCTGTCTGCACCGGCAGCAGTTTCTGAGACGATCCACGAGGGGGACCTCAAATTTCATTTCATGCTGAAATGCTGCTTATTGATAAAGCAGGCTTTTATGAAGTAATGCAACACTTCTTGATGTGAGCATCTGTGTGGTTATATGGACTACATCTGGAGTTGTCATTAGAAAGAGCAGATGCTCCGTCATAAGTGAAGAGAGGAGCTCCTTCCTTCCTCACGCTCAAACCCGAAGACAAAAATATGGAGGTTTTATTTAAGAAGATAATAATCATACGTCATCAGTTTGTTCTGCATAGCAAGTACTTTGTTTCGATCCTGCTTTTATCAGAGTGCAAAACCCTTCATGGATGATAGTGTCTACAAAGCAACCTTCAAAATAAAACGACCAGTTCTGCAGACTGCAGCTGCGTGATGCCCTTGTTGTCACTTTAATCCTCAGTGTGAGAAGATTCGAGTGCTGCTTTCCAAAGTAGGCCTGTCGGACATTAAAGTCGGCTCAGTGGAGGAGTTTCAAGGACAGGAGTTTCTGGTCATCGTCATGTCCACGGTAGGCAGAAAAACGTAAATCAGACATAAATATCATCATAACTCCATTAATCAGCCCAGCAGAGGAGAGAGGAGACACTCGTTTGTTCTCCTATTTTTACAATTAATGAGACTCACTGTGTTTATAGGTGCGATCTAATGAGTCGGTACCGAGTGAGGATTTGCAGAGTGCGCTTGGCTTTCTGGCCAACCCCAAGCGCTTCAATGTGGCCATCACCCGTCCCAAAGCTCTGCTCTTAGTTGTTGGAAACCCCCACATCCTCGTCAGGGTGAGTCGCAGCGCAGTCCTCCACCAGTTTGCACCTTACTGAAGACCACTATTCAATTCGGTGTTATTTAAAGCATGCTACACATCAAAATTTCTCAAGAGTCCTGGTTTTCTTTTTCTTTCTTCTCAGGATCCATGTTTCAGGGCTCTGCTGCACTACAGTCACAGCAACAAGGCGTATCTGGGCTGCGACCTCCCTCCTTCTCTTAGAGACTCGTAGTTGTACATTGAATCATCTAGCACCCCCAAGTGCCCAACCAGTAGACTACCGGATGATCAAACTGTTTGTTGTTGCCATGCTGCATACTCAAACGTATATTCAGTTAGATTCTGTACATTGCAGCGAAATTTGCACTTCTGTTGTAAGACCTATTCTGTGTTTAGCATAACAACACACAACAGTGACTCTTCTCTCATGTTCGACTCCCAGGCGAGCAACACAGCACAAGACTGTGTGATTGTTGCCGTTGGTCAGCTTCAGCATCAGCTCGAGTCTTGTAATGTTCACATTTTGTTTTGCACTCTAATTTTGCCTTTTCTGTGTTGACTCTAGTTAATGTAAGATGTAGCTTCGAAAATAGAATCATCCTGTTTCTGTTTGAGCCAGCTGAAGCTACATTGAGGTTGGAAATAAAGACGGCGTTCGCTCCACTCACAAAGCACAATTCTTGTTGTGTTCTCTTGATGTGTTTCGACTGTGCGAAGGATTTCCAGATGTGGCGTAAATTATTGGGGACAGCATCGTAGTAACTCCCTGGCGAGGCTGCACAGTGGAGCTGCGGAGACCACTTGAGAATAGCATTGACCTGATTTCACAGCAGACTCTTTCCCAGATCTTTGGCCTCGGGTCTTTGTTGGAGAGAAAAGAAATGGGATACAAGGCAACAACTCGCGGTCTCATCAGCGAGTTCCCCTCCACTCGTCTGCAGATGAAGGGGAACAAATTGTCTGCGCACCTCAACGTTGCAGCGTCTGCCCATCAGGCTCCGAGGACTCCGTGTGACAATTGAGGACTATTTATATATGCAGTCTGCATGGGGACCATCAGCCCTGCTGGAGCCCAGCAGGATGCAGGTGTGAGTGGGGGTTTGGCGGTGTGGGGGGGGGGGTGTAAAGGGGAGACAGAAAAGAGCCAGAGGAGGGTGGGGTCTCTTTAAGTTAATGAGGCTCTTATGTTCTGGGAGGAGACGGCTTTTATGTGAGTTTGCTGTGCGAGGGAGCCCACCTCAGACGCCCCCCCCCGTGCCCCTTCTGTTTCTATCCCCAAGCACACTTCTGTCTTTGATGTATATCTCAGGTGTTTGTTCTGCAGTCCCTTTTCTACCGCTGGAGACTGCGCTGCCGAGGGAACAACAGCCCAGCCAAAATATGAATCTGCACTTCAAAAGCAAGAGGTGAATGAAAGCTCCTCCAGACTGACACAAACTCTGACAAGACATCAGAGTGGTTTTCAAAGGTCTTCAGAGGAGATGTGACACCTATGAGGGGGTCACACGCAGCCCAGTCCGGTCCTCATGAGTCCAGAGCAGCAAGAAGTTCATATATAAACCTCAAAAGCATTACAATGCTGAATTTTTGAAAATCTATTTATTTTTCTCTTCAATAAGTAGGTAAATTCCAGTGGAAAAGTTACTGCAGCCACAGTTTAAAGGATCAGTTGATAAGCAGGACTCACCGTCTCTGTCACTCTTTTTGAGCCCTCGGGCCACACATTCAAAACCCAAATCCAAAACAAATCATCCCAACATTTACAGCCTCTGTTGGGTAAATCTAACAGCAGACGCTCAAGTCTGTCAATTGAAAACACAAGTTTTTCATCTTTTTTCTTGCGCTTGACTGGATTATTTTTGTGTTTCAAGATCAAAAGCAATATTACAATTTAAAAATGTCAACTTTTTTTATTTCAAATTTGAATCCGAATGAACTAATTTACACACCGAAGTTTGAAGGTGCTTTTCAGAGTTTGACAGCTTGAACAGGAACGTTTGATCGCGTCAGACCTCCAGTCAGGTGTGATCTGATCACGAGAGAACACGAGCGGTATTCCAGAGTGACGCCATTCAAGGCCTCCAGAGCCTTTAGTAAAGTTGGAACTTGTAAAGAGACAAATGCTGGGGCCCGTTTTCAGGCTTTAAGAATTCAGACCACTGTTTTCTTGTTCCTCTTAGGAACAGAGAGGAGAGCTCTGACTGAAGAGTTCACATGAAAAGCACAGACACAACAGTGTCGCCAGAGTTTGCTTTAACTGGATCATGCAAACAAACCTTGAAATGCAGTTCCAACTAATATCAGGGGACTTTTATCTTCGCCGTTGGGTTTGAGTAGCGGCTCCATAACTCCGCTCAGCTCACTGTTACCTTCTCAATAACTCAGACGGGCAGGCAACACATTACCATGACAGACAGAGTGTCTACAGGGCGGCTATTAGGCCCGACAACAGCCCCCTGCTGGGCTCCTGGCAGGGGCAGCTTGTCAAATGTGATTGTTCCCCCCAAATTGGTCTACGACTCTAATTGCCGTGTTAGTCCCCTCTTTTGGGCCGTACTTGTCCACCCATACTGGAATCGGCCCGCACTCATCAGATCATGCTGTAAAAGTCGGCTAATCGGGGGGGGGGGGGGGCAGTCGAGGTCCCTGGCTCAGTGCGGGAAGCGCTGGTGACCAGGCACGTATGTGGAATCTGGCCAACGCGAACAGACAGAGAGACCGCAGCCGGCTGGGTGAGATAGAGACCTCTAATTCATGAGGGAAAGTCTCGTAAAAGACCCAGAAGCATCAGTCACGCTCAGACACATATCTGAAGGGAGAGAGAGAGACAGACAGACAGACAGACAGACAGACAGACCATCCCAACTAATCCAGTGATTTTCTAATGCATTGTTCGGTTTGTGAAGACGCACAAATGAGACTGAAAGGCGGGGGACAAACGAGTGTCTGCATCGCAAGACAATATCTTGCGACGTTGTGCGTGTGATGTGCATGTGTCTATGTAGTAGATATTAGCTCAACAGTTATAATCTATCTCTCAAGTTACTGCATAACTGACGTTCTTTCTGAACTGAAGCAAAACTCTTTTAAAGGTTGTCAGTGGAGCTCCATGCACACTTGACGGTGGGGAAGAATGTCTTTGCTGCCGTTGCATGAAACAGATAAGCCAAAGACGCAGCTCGATGGTGTTTTGCACATGGATTTGGGTTTGTGTTATTGGCAGATCAAAGCCAGGTGTGCCAGAAGAGACGTTCCTTTGCTAATGAGATCTGGAGGCTCTGCTGATGAAACCCTCCAATTAGGAAGCAGGGAAACATGAAAGAGTCTCGCAACACGGAGGAGACTGCCTGTCTGTCTACAAAAAACCTCTGATTACTGCAAAGCTACTTTCACTGATGCAAAGCAAAAAAAAAAAAAAAAACCTGCTCATTGGATTCTGTTTTTAACCATCGGCAGTTCAAACGAGGAAAATTTAAGCTCAAAATTGGCACGGAGAGGAAAGTCGACTGGTCACACACCGTTTTTTATCGTTATATTTCAGTTTACATTCAGTGCTCTTACAAAAGCAGATCGAGCTTTTATATGTGAAACAGGAACGGTCAAGTTGTTCCATGTCGAAGTGATCCCAGTGTTCTACATCGGAGACACATAAGATCAAATAAAGCAAATTGCGTGGCTGGACTTCACTTGGTGAAAGCTGACCTAAGCTTCCCATTGTTTCCCCCCCACCCCACCCCCTCCACCACACCCGTCCCGTGCCTCCTCTCTGTCTGCGGCCGCTGTCTCCAAGCGCAGCGTCTCGCGTCTTTGATAGGTAATTGACAGTAGTCTCGTAGGCTGATGGGGCTGGCCCACCTCATGTATATAAAGCGAGTCGCGTCAGCTGGGGGAGTCATTCAAGGACAGCAGAGACCCCCCCTCGCCCCCAGCAAGCAGCTCTCCACTTCACCTCTGCAGCTCTCACCATGGCTGCGCTCTTCGCTCTGAGTCTCCTCGCTTTGGCGGGCCCGCTGCTGGCCTTCGACTTGGGTCAGACCACCCGATGCGTGGCCATCCCCAGCCAGATGTCAGTCTGCAGGGGCGTCGAGTACACCGAGATGCGGTTGCCCAACTTCTTGGGCGACAGTAGCCTGGAGCGCGAGGTGGTGCCCCGGTCAGAGGAGTGGAGGTCTCTGCTGCAGACGGGCTGCCACCCTCAGGCTCAGACCTTTTTCTGCTCCCTCATCGCGCCCGTCTGTCTCGACACGTAAGTGCTGGTTCGGTCCTGATGAATCTCGCTCACGCTGACATTTTTGAAAAAAAAATTCACATCCATAGTTTCCATTTTTGTGCTGTAACAGTTTCTTTTCTCCTCTTCAGGTTCATCCAGCCCTGCCGTAGTCTGTGTGTGGCAGTGAGGGACAGCTGTGCCCCGGTTCTCGCCTGCCAGGGACGTCCGTGGCCTCAAGCTCTGGACTGCGACCAGTTCCCTGCTGAGGACGACATGTGTCTGTCTCCCCACTCAGCATATGACCCTTTTGCTAAAGGTAATGACCACGAACTAAAATGCTGCCGCGCTCGGCTGTTGGTCTTTTGACGTGTCTGCCTTTGTAACTTGCCAGCAGGTGAATTAAACTTTTTTTTTCTCTGTCCCAGACTTACCCAAACCCGCCTGCCAGAACTGTCCCTACGTGGATGCTGTGCCCGCCGTGAGGACCGTGCTCAATGCTTTCTGCCAGTTTGACTTTGGTATGTTGTGAATATTTTCCAGGAAGTTGTGGTGCCTCATTGTTCTTCATATTTAGCTGTTTTTGCATCACCATGAATCATCATGTTGCATAACTCCTCTTCCTCCATCTTCTTTTCACCCCAGCTGTCGTCGCCCACCTTCATCGTCTCCGCCTCCCGAAAGATGAGCCGGAAATGGAGATTCAGGGCCGGGTCGAATTCATCCGTCAGGGGCCTCTGCTGCTTTATGACACCCAGCATCTGCTCCAGCAGTGGCTTCTGATCAACCACGGATGTGCCAGCACCTTCCTGCGTCCCGGGCGGTCCCAGCTGTACGTGCTGACTGGTTCCGTGTTGCCCGACGGCACTCTGGCGCTCATCCGTGTCTTCCCCTGGAACAAAAAGGACGCAAACATCTCCGTGGCCATCCGCAAGTGGAAGCACCGCCGATGCTGAACAGACTCACAGGGATTCGAGCCTGAAAGAAGAAAGTCACTGCGGGAAAAATGTCCTTCATGACTGCTTGTGTGAGGCTTGTGTTTTAGGACGAAATCTGAGGAAAGTTGCGCAGGAAAGTTTCCTTTGATCAGGAAAGAAGCGAGCTGGACTCAGATTAGGCAAATTTTCTTCCCTCAGCAGCTCACAGTTATTTCTGCTTCCTCAGCACACTTAAAAAAATGCACTCAGAGCTGTAAATAGTGTCAATACATGTAAATTCAAAGTAGATAGACGATATTTTTATAACCGTACTTGTTAATTTTTGTGTGGAGAAAAAAATGCAAATAAACTATATCTTCTTAAAAACTGGTTATTTGTCCTGTCTTGATCATTTTAACTGGTTTCCGCCAATTTCTATACTTTTCGTCTTGCAAATGCAGGAAACCTTTTGCTCCAGTGAACACCATCACCGAGTTTGACGCTAAGCAAGTTGACAATGTGAACGTGTTGTGGTATATATTTAAATGTTTTCTGAGTAAACGCTTTTTGCCAACACAAGAAATCTAACTTACACGCGACAATGTCTCAGTGTTTCAGCCTGCAAAGCAGCACCTCCTGCTAGATAAGAGTGACTCCAGTCACCGCTGACAAGTCGCTATTTTGTGGTGCTAATGAGAAGATAAATCACCCGCTTTACATTTGAAAGGCTTCATTTTCACTCACAACGAGGGCGGTGGCAGAAGTGGGAGGTTCGCGATTCTACCTACACCCATATTGAGGTTGTTTGCTTCATAGTTGATGAACTCTACGATCAAATATTGGATTTTTTTTTTATAGTCCCCACTGAGTGCAAATGACCTCAAATGTATCAGTTTGTTATCCCTGCGGGACAGTCGAATGGAGTCATTGCGCTGTCATCCCTTATAGCGATACAACGCATCCCAATTGTGATGTGAAGCGAAAGCATGAGAGATGTAAAGGGGGACTTCAGCAAGGATTCATTATTTCAACATTTTACGGAGTTTGACGTAAATGAGTCTGCTGCTACTTGAATCCCTTAACAGACGTGATTTACATCCACACGGCAAAAGCCTTTTGTTCTCAGGAGTGAGCATGACAAATTATGCTATTTTTATTTATCCCATTAATGAGTATTCATGACTTATGACCGGCAAATTGCCAAAGGAAGTCTATAGTGTGAAGTAACTTTTCCGCATGGCTTAGTTTTTGTCTGTTCTCGGCTGAGCAGTCATCGAGGCGAAGCATATGACGTACATAGAGAAATCCCACTTTTATCCCCTCCAAACCAGTTCATTCAGCAACGTCACCATAGTTCCCTCTACAAAAGTAACTCTGGCGGCGGAGGAGCTGGACTCATCCTTCTGGATCGCCACGAGAGAGTCACCATGAAAAAAGGTAAGCCAGCTCACGCCGAGCACCCCTACTTCCTGGCGTGGGCTTCCCGATTTCACGTAACGCAATTTGCTGCTTTCGGCAGGCTGGCTCACCGCTGCCCTCGTACACCTCGCCCTCTCTGTGAGGGTTGCCGCCGTCCCCATTTGTGCTTTGGGACAGGGTGGGTGCAGCGCACTCTCCCTGGCAGAGCTCTTCGACAGAGTCATACAACAGTCCTCGAGAATGCATGGGATCTCCAACGACATGCACTCTGAATTTGTGAGTTTGTTTTACTATGCTTGTTGTTCATCGTTCCATCGCCATCCATCACAGGTTGTTGTTTATTCAACTGCCATCAGTCACCCTCGTTCTTCTGCTGCCCTGATGTCGGTGTGTGGAATGTGTTTGCATCTGTGCAGGAGCAATTCTTCTTTCCCAGTAAGAACTCTGTTGGAAAGCAGAGGTGCCACACACACGGCATAGCAACACCAGATGACAAGGAGAACGCCCAAAGTCTGGGAGTGAGTATTGATGTTAAATGATGCCACTGAAACTTAAAAAGTCATATTTGCAGTATTCTCTGTGATGTACATAGTGCTCGTTTATTCAAGCACCTCTTCCACATGCAGAGGGAACAACTGACGGAGGTGATTCTGAAGCTGCTGGAGGCCTGGAGTGACCCTCTGTTGCAGCTCTACTGGAGCATGTCTCTGGATCAGAATCAAGACTTCAACCATTACAGCTCCAACAAAGCGCTGGAGGTCACGGATATGGTGCAAGAGCTGAGAGGCGGAGTGGCAAAGATGGCAGAGAAGGTGATGTTTTTTCTGTGTTTGCCCGGCTGTTTGGTGTAAGTGTGTGTGTGCGGCGTGATCATAATGAGCTATTTATTTTCACTGTGAAATGCTCCTTTAAACGCCATCTAAGTAGTTTGTCATCAGGTTGTTGATTTGAATTCACAGTATTAATGCGTGAGCCATTATTAGTTATGTATATACTTTAATTATGTTCGATACTTGTCTTGAAAAGTGTTTTTTTTTTCGTTCACCTCAGATGAAGTCAGACGGAGTGCTCGGAAACACGGTGGGCTTCGTGTCCTCGGACAGTCTGGAGCCCACGTTCACCTCTGACTTCTACAGACGAGGAGAGCTCAACTCCATGGACCATCACGACCTGTTGTACTGCTTCCGCAGAGACTCCAACAAGGTCCAAAATTATCTCCGTATTTTGAAGTGCTCCACGCTCCCTGAGCTTGACTGTTGATCGTCAGCGTCAAACCTGGATGGGTGTGTTTGAACTGGGACACAGAAGAGGGACACAGTGAAAGCTTTGATTTCTCTCTCAACAACACACCATGCTTTTGTTTTAAGCATGGTGTTTTTAAGACTAGTGTCTGCGTTAGAAAGATGAAGGATGTCACGTTTTCTGCACTGGGCTAAAAACATGTATGAAAAAAATAAAGAAAAAAAAATCACGTTTTCTTCATTGATAATTCTTGTCTTACTTTTCTTTACAGTTTGCACTTGTGATAATTGTTCACAGTATGAAAAAAGTCAGATAGAAGTCATAATTTTTTCAAGACACTTTATTTACAGTTAATTTTTACATTCAGGATGATGAGAAAATATTTACAAAACATTCCAGGCAAAGGTTTTCCTCCAAAAAGTGAAAGAAACGTGTTCATTTTGTTAGTGTAAAGCTTCCCCAAAAACAAACTAAACATAAAAAAAATTGAAATTGTGATCATGACTCTTCTGAGAACTTAACTGATTGCAATTGCAATCGAAGCGTGGGACTCTTTCTTGGAAAGACGTCAGTTCAACAACCATGAAATCGCTTACTGAAGCTGGAAAAATGCAACAAGATAATTGTCCAAGCAGTTGAACCTAATTACATTTATGAAGCAACACATCGTGACACGACTTGAGGAAACTAATAATATTAGTGTTAGTCTTCACAGACAGTGAAATCCACCCCTATAGTTTCTAACACTTTCCCAGTGGTCAAGTCTTAATTTGAGCTTTTGTGCTTGTGAGGAAGCCGGTGACCGTTGCTCTCTACACATTCTGGCCCCTCATGTGTCCCTGATGCTCTTGTGTGGAGATGTTTTCTCTGTTTTGGTGTCGTTGTGAGTCTGTGATGACGCCTCCTGAGCGAGACCTTGGGCCATGAGCTCGTCCATAGGAGAGCGAACGCTGTGCACCTCCTTCTCCTTGCAGTTTCTCCACTTCATTCGGCGGTTCTGGAACCAAATCTTTACCTGAAGCACCAAAAGAGCAAAAAACATTTCTTTGTCAGTTTTTTGGTTTATGTGTCAGCACTTTGGTCCAACCTGATAAAACTGGAGGTATAAATGAAAGTGATGTTTTGGAGACTCCTTTACTCTGCCCTACAAAGGAGTATTCATGATCCATCAAGTTTCCTATGCAGTGAGATGTTTGCTCCATGAATGACTTGAGTAACATGAGTTATTGGGAGTCTGTGGACAAGTGGAGGTAGAATAAGTGAAGACACACCATGTATCGCCCCAACCTTCCTCCACTGTTGCACACAAATGCACACAGTTGCACAGAAAAGCAACAATCATTACACATACTGTATTTCATTTCATATCTGTTTTCTTGCAGCTACTTACACCATTTCTTTGTAACTCTTGCACAATTCACAAACACGCACGCAGGCACACACACACGCAGGCACGCAGGCACGCAGGCACGCACGCACGCACGCATGCACGCACGCACACACACACGCGCGATCATCATGTGTGTTCATGTGTTAGTAATGCCTTTGTGAGAATGGATGCCAGTTGATTGTAGCTTTCGAGTAAACAAGAGCTGCTGATGCAGCTACTGCTTTTATGAGTCAGTATTTGCCCGGGGACAAAGTGGCGTTTTTGATCCAATTACCTGTGACTCCTTGAGACTGAGCTCCGCTGCCAGTTTGTTTCGGTCTGTCTTGCTGATGTACTTCTGTCTCCGAAAGGTTTTCTCCAGCTCTTTCCTCTGCTCTTCGGAAAACACGGCCCTCCTGAGGATCCCTCGGCGGGATTTAGGGCTCATGTTGGAAGACCACATTTGAAGATTTGTTCCCTCTAAAAAAGTGGATCGAAACAAAAATGCTACTTTTACATTTAGTTTCTGTGTTATGTCAAAAAAGGTGAGTAGGACGAGGAATAAACGGTGTAAATAAAGATGTACTGTGTGGTGCATTGATCTCAAGCAGTCAGGGTACAGATTCATACCAATGAACTCAAAAGGCTTTGCACTGGCGCACGTTTTCCAACCAGGACGGCGGCTTTGGATTTTAGTCCCTCTCACTCCATCACTCACTTTTGATTTCTGTCTTTTTATTTGTCCAATTTAACAAACTGGGGGTGACTAAAGAGAAAAGAAAGCTGGTTCAATTGAGCAAAAGGGATTTGGTGACCTGTGAGGACCAATCCCACGCTGCTTCACTCACAGGTGCACGCACAACAAAAGTCAAGTGGGACGATTCATCCCATCAATTCAACGTTGCCTTTTTAATCTGTACGACAAATCTGCGCATAGACCACCTCTAGGGAGCACAAAACCGGTTTGGACATGCTTCTCACTTCTCTATTGGAGCTCAATGGCTCTCCTTAAATAGCTGATTACCAGGTCATTCCTGAGCAACGTGTGTGTCTACCCATAGTGGGCCAACTATAGAGCTCCGTGGGACACCAACAATGGAGCTGTTCAATGGAAATGCCATTACTCGATGGTTCAGTGGCCCAACACTAAATCTTTTCTCTTGCAAGTTTGAAGCCAGTTTGTATGTGAAGATGAGCTCGAAAAAGTCTATAAAAGTCACTCTCATTGAATGCTTTATGTCCTAGTCAAGAGGTCTCCAATGGGCAGGAATGGGAGCTGAAGGACAGGAGAAAAGAAGGGGGGGTCTGCGGACCAAGCTCTTTAGCCACATAATGGGCGGGGGATGTCCCTCGTCCAGCCCACTGCTGCAGAAAAATGGCCGAGGTTTTTTTTGTGCTTCGCGGAGTTCATTGCTGCAGTGAAAAATTGCAGCGAGGTCGCGTGTGGATGGTGGAGTGAAAGTGCCAATTGGTTACGGTCACAGTTGGCATTGTTTTGTTGCCGGGCACTGTGGGAAAGTGTCAGCCTACTAAGAAGGCCCCCGGGACATGTGGGATGAGGGCTTTCTGATTTGTGTTTTCTTCCACATCTCTTGACAAGCATCATATGATGCAGCAACTAACAACTTCCAATTGCTGCGAGACCAAGCACGTAAATATGACCACTGCTTGACTCAGCTTGACCAGAACATGCCATAGTACTTGTGCTCGGCATCGGTCAAAATTAATTTCTTGACAAAAAATACAACCAAAAAAACCCCCAAAACGTTTCCAACAAACATCTGTCTTTTTGACCCCCAAAATAAAGGAAAAATGTGATGTCACACACTTTTCAACTTAAGAATTTACCTTCAAAATGTGGAAGTTTCAAACCAAAGTCAGGAAATGCAAAGCTGCTTTACTCAGCAGGAAGGTTTTACCTTTGCTTACGATCGTCTTTTATGTCTTTAAGAAGATAAAGGTGTTTACTCGCGCTGCATATTTGGGCAAGTAAACGTGTGCATTCTGCGAGTACAAAACAGGGGCCTCTGGGGGTCTCATAAGCCCGGCAACCCACCCCTCTTCCCCATCCTAAATAGGCGTGAATGGTTATGAATAGAGCTGTGCAGAGTTGAACGGAGAATTAGCTCTTTGGCATTGCATCGGTAATTAGCTGTGGAGAGCATGGGAGACCCTGCTGCTAATGCTTAGAGAGGAGCTGAGGCATTGCTGATGAGGCATAAAACACTCACTGGAGAAGACAGAAGGGGGGCTGGACCCACCGCAGCATGCCAGCAGATACTGCGGGCTCCGCAGGAAAACGCTGCCCAGCACACCTGCAAAGACAGAGGTCCTGTGAGAGCCATGCATGTCACATCCTCAGAGTCAATTATATAAAGATTATGTCGATTGATTATTACCATTTTGTCATTTTGGGATGATGATGTCATAAAATAATGTGTTTTTATTGTAAGTTTTAAACAAGAGTCAAATTTTTCCCCCAAAAGAATTAACTTTTTTATACAAGCTTTTTGCTTTCAAAAGTGAAGATCTTGTCATTTGATTGGAAGCTGTTAAATGAGTTTAGAAAGGGAGATTAAACAATTTAACTTTGTTTCCATTTATACCACCAAATCTCAACATTTTAAGGTAGATTTCTCATTTTCCACATATGTAAAATGGAGTCAGTCGAGAGTGAGAGATTTGTGAAATTACTGCTTTTCAACGATATTTCTTAAAGCTTTTTAATATTATAGGATCAAACGTTTATAAAAGTAGTGAAAAATTCTCCAAATTGTTAAAATCGGTCATCAAATTTCCACTTTAACTTTCTTCACACCTGACTTTGACATGCCTATATTCTTCCTCGAGTAGAAAGAAGCTCTATGAATAGTTTACATCCTTAAACTAAAACATTCGCGAGTAAACCACAAGTTCCTGACAAAGACAGAAGAGCTCAAAGAAATGTACCCAGAAAGTTGCATGTTCACATATTCTAAAACTGTCGAATAGCTTTATTTGCATCACTATGTCTTTGCTTCAAAGGTCAGTTTACCTGAGTGGGGCAGAAGTGGTCCTGCCAAGTCCTTCACCTGCGGGGGACTGTGGCTCTGGCTTTGGTGGGCTCCATGCTCGGGCCCCCACGTTCTCCTCGGGCGCTCGCATGCCGCCCGCCTCGGGTGTCCGCTCGCCGTCCCGTCCGCTTGCCCCGGCGGCTTCTGCAAGAGGTTGTCGATGAGAAAGCTCTTCCCCGAGCTCCCGAAGCCCGGCAAAGCTGGAGGGAAGCCGGCCATATTCCTCCCACTGCTGCGGCTCTGAACTGAGACCATCCCGATCGCACAGTGACCCGAAAAAACACCGCGGCTCCCTCTCCAGCAGTCACAGCTCAGTGACACTAAATTCTCCTTTAATCCTTTCTTGAGTGACCAGGCCAACTTCATTAAACTCTGAAGAAAACAAAAGTTCCTCTGCTCTTCCTCTTTTGGGCCTGCACTTTGCTACAGGGGCTGAGCCCTGATTGGCTGAGAGGCTCTAATGTGCTTCTCAATTCAGATAAGGCTGGGGCCTTTCTGGAGTGGCAGAAGGTGGGTCTGGCTCATTCATTATGTCAACGAGCCTATTAAATGATAGACACCAGAGACAATGAAGTGCTGGCCAAAGTTTAACATGCACCAAACAGTCTTCTCCAGTAGTAAATAGTTTTCTCTTTTCTCCAGCCTCCTTCACAGCTCCATTGTGCCCCACACAAACCCCTCAGCAGTGCATTCCCACTGTGATTTTTCTTTTCTCTCTGGCCAGTTGCAGAAACGCTGCCAAGCCAAAGGGATGATTTTTTAAACCAGACTTCTTTTATTTCAACACATCAGCTTTTGCAAAGTTGTTTGATTGTCACAGTGAGACTTGATGTTGCTGCTTTTTCATTCCAGGTTTTATAAAATATACTTAAAAAAAAAAAAGAATTTGGTTATTTTTGTCGTTGAATGCAGCCGTGAAAAACTTGTCTTTCTTTTCGTGTAGCAGTGAAACATTTTCTTATGTTTCAAATGGGAACATTGAGCATTTTGAAGAAAATAACTTATGAGCTTAAAAAAAAAAAGATCAGTTAAAACTGTATATATGAGTGCAAGCGATGGTGTCTCACTCAATTATTGCAAGGTCATTGTGTTGGTTTTTTTAAATGCTGAGAACTGGAAGGAAAAAACTTTCCTGACCATTTTTTTAGATCACTGTTGATAACTGTTGCAGCGCTGCATCACAGCTTCATTTTGCATTTGTGCGTGAGTTCACTCAGAGGTCCACGGGCAGCAGACTAAAGACCTGTTTGGTGAGCTGTATCTGCTGCCTGTTAAGAGGCTGTAGCTTTGAAGAAAGAAAAAAAACCCAACCCAACACATGCTCGCACAAACGCTCATGCGCGTGTGTGATGTTTTGACGTAAACAGGTCCAGTGAGATGAGAGGCTTGTGTAACCTTTCACACTGCAACTAATGATCCTCAGCATTGTGATAGAGGGTCCAACAAGAGGGGCGACAAGGCCTGGAGTTTAGGCACAGTAAACAGGCATATCCACACTGGTCGGAGTGTGTGTGCGTGCGTGTGTGTGCGTGTGTGTTTGTGTGTGTGAAGGAGGGGTGGCTGGGAGCTGCAGCCTGCGCGTGTAGATACCTCATGCTGAGCATGGAAATTGGCCCAGACAGCTCAGCCTATTGTGCGGTGGCCAGGGAGCCAAAGGTTGCTTGTAATCAAATTTGAGGTTTTATTCCTCGGACTGGTGGAGAAGGCATAGCGCTCTGTCACATGATGAGTGTTAGAAAGTCTGTGCGCGCTCTCCACTTTTGTGTAGCGAGTGTGTGCGAACATGCTCCGCGCAGGCCGGAAGCTGTGATAGCCCCCCCGAAGCTTTTTGTGTGCTGGAGAGTCATTTGTTTATGTGACGGAAAGAAAGCAGCAGGGAGTCCCAAGCTGCTCTCCACTGCTACTGTATTTCCTCAGAGTGTGAACGAGCCCTCATTGTGGCTCAAGGTTTGCTTTATGTGATAACATTGAGGATTTTTTTTGTTGTTGTTGTCGTTTTGTTTTATTTACTTTTGTTTATCCATGCAGCCAGACCCTCTATCTCCTCTGGAGACTCACGGAAGTTCAAAAGTTTTCACCCGAGGACGGGCGCGGTGCGTGTTTGCGTTGAAATTGTACATCTTCTCGGTGACAGTTTGAGGTGGACGGGTCTCCTCGGGCTCTCAAAGGCGTTGATAAGAGCGTATCGTTATTAAGATTCACCACTCTGTAATTAGCCAGAGTCCAATAGAGCTCTCCAGGAGAGGGAGGTATAATTAGGCTATTCTTAAACGGTGGGTCTTAGAAACACCCTGAAGCAAGTTCATGTGAATTTATTTGATGTCCGTCTCTATTGAGAATTGGAGGGAAAAAAACAGGGGGTCCCTTCTTTCAGATTCCTCACAATGGCCCCCGCTGAATGCGAGCACTCTGCAGACTGGCTGAGATCCCCTTTCTCTCTTTTTTAACCCCACTAAAGCTCTTAAAAAGATACCGGCCCATTGCACACGCAATTGATATTCCACCACTCGAACTTAATATCGTGAATGGAGGGCCAGGTTCTATGAATCAGGAGGACAATGCGCTTAGCTTAGCAGCAAACTGGCACTTTGTGCGCGGTGTCTGTGCCCCTGAGGAGGAAGTTTCTAATGTGTGCCTCACAATTGTGTGTCTATAGAGTCCTAATGAGCTTCTGTATGCTGAGTGAATGGCTGCGGGCCATTCACCATGAGAGCCCAATGAGCCAGCTCACTGCACACATTCACAATGGGATCCAGGGGGAGAGGGAGTGGCTGCGCCCAGCAACTGCACTGCCTGGGCAGTCTATAAAAGCTCAACATACTTATGACCATGTTTCAAATACGAGTACATTCGCGTTAAGCGAAACGCATTTGAACGCGTTTCATTTTGTCTCCGCTTAAGCTGTTCTCTGTGCCGTGCCCCTCCTCAAAAACGAACAAAATGAAGACAAGAGCGTAAAAACCTGCTAAAATGCACCTCGGTGTCATGTCGAGTAGCTTTAATGAAAGACAGAAATACGTTTGTTCAGCTACTAGAAGGTGCGCCGCCGTTCAGACTGCGGAGGGCAAATATTGACATCATTTAAGTTTGTCTTTGATTCCTGTCGTCACGTCTGTGATTTGTTATTGTTGGAATGGAAAATTTTCCAAGTTTTTTCAGTAATCACTGAACCCCCCCCCCCAATTTAAAACAATGAACAAAGAAAGAAACCCACAAACTTCAATTAAATATATTGCAGCAGCTTGAAAACAGACTTGAAATTGGCTGTTTTTGTCACTTGTTCCATCCTGGTCTGAAAATTCGTGACAGAAGCTGAACATCATGAACTCCATGAAGCTGCATCTTTTATGTGGTGCAGACGTTCTCTCTCTCTCTCTCTCTCTCTCTCTCTCTCTCTCTCTCTCTCTCTCTCTCTCTCTCTCATATTCAAACACACACGCGCGCACCCACACACACACACACACACACACACACACACACACACACACACACACACACACACACACACTCATAAGCTCTTACAATGGTAACAGAACCAAACTTATGAAGAACAATCACCTGTTCCTCCAACCAGACTCACAGTTCGAAAGCTCATTAACATTCTTCAATTACCTCATGGATGGTGGCTACAGGTGAGAGGTAGCCTTCACTCATTGCTAATAATAGCAATAAAACCATGGTTATGGTGTGCTGTAATGTGTCATCTCTGCAGTGTCGGTTCAACTTTTTTCACCACCACAATCAAACATGATTTGCTGCCTACCATCAAGTCTTCTGCTGCACACGGTGGTTCGATGAGCTCCTTCGCTGTCTTGTCCTGTCAGTAGGTTTTTCTCGCCCTTTTCCTGCCCAGGAATTGCGCAGCCCGATGGTGACACGGTCTGTCTGACCTCAGTACTGCTCCACTCTTGCGGTTTAGCTGCAGTTCACTGTCAAACACACAAGATGGCACTGACAGGATGAGAACAGTGAAGCGGACTCAGTGAAACCACAGCGCCAAGTTCTGTCTTTTGAGGACAGGCTTATCGCAACACGAATTCCCCCGCAATCAAATCAACTATCACAGTGTCAAAGTTCTGAAAGTGACCTATCGTATTCTCCATTTTCCTTTCTCGGTACAACTTTGTTCAAAACACGCCTTTATTATTAGGGATAATTATGGATGCTTTTGTACTAGATGAGAAAACCAGCATGCACACAGAGAATAAGCAACATTCCAACAGAAACCCTGTAATTAAACAAGGGGTCATTTTGTGCAAACCTTATACTTATTGTAAAGGATGCACTAATTTGTTGCTGTGTGTCGAGGTGAAAAAACCCCACGCAGAATTACGCAACATATGAATCCCGAGTGAGTCCAGCAGCAGCAGTCCAGATTCTTCCGTGATTCATTCTACCCTAATTTGTTGACGATGCTCGTATGTCTGTATTGTGGAGATTTGGCCATGAAGCGATCGAGCCCTTGAGATTTTTTTTTTTTAAATGCGTCATTCATTTCAGGATAAATCAACGGACCCCCGCCGTTCCCACTGTCCTCCACCTGAGGGATGCAGTTTTCTGCACATGCACATCGGGAGAGTAGGTGGGTGCTGGCTGGCACTGGTGGGCGTTATTACTTTTGGCAACTAGGATTGACGCTCAGATTCCTGATGGCACTTGAGAAAATGACAACTTGTGGGCAATACAAAGTAATTACATTTCCCGAGTCTGCACCCTGGAGGAATTGTGTGTTATTAATAATGAAAAGAGGGTTGGAGGCCATCGCACACAGCAGATGTGACACTGCATGAGGAGTCATATATTAGCTTTGTTTCAGTGGCCAGGCGGCCCATTAGCTCCACACAGTGGATGGACGCAGCAGCAGTCGCAGAGATTTTTTTTTTAAGGAAATACATTTATTATGTATGTCTCCTAATAAGAGGGGACATGTTATTGGCATTAGTCAGGATTAAATTGAATGGGAGGCTCACTGGTTTGACAAATATGCTGGTGTTAATCTGTGGTCCTCAGGATTGATGGATCTGAGTGCGACAAAGGATCTGGATCAGTCCCCAGAATCATATCTGCTGGCGTCCACTTGTCAGCACTTCTCGAGCAGACTCGCTGCAGCCAGCAAAAGACTTTCCCTGCGATCCAGGGATTGGCTGGAGTTTGTTTTGTGCTCGGGATTGTCTCTGAACAAGCCTCTGCGAAGCCACTTCAATTCACGTCCATCTGGCAGGACGTTGTTTTCTTTTTTTTTTGCGAAACAGGGAAAATGTATCCGTTTATCATCCTAAAAAAACCCGTCCTCGCCGCAACGGCATGGCTGCTGATAAAACGGCTGTGTTTCAAAATGGTAATTGGTCCCATGGATGGAGCAGAAACAAGGCGAATAAACAGATATTTTAACCGTGAAGCATCTGTGCTCGACGAATGGGCGGCAAAAACGGCTGAGTCACACAGACAGACGAGCACACTCGGTCTTAGTTTGCTTGAAACTCTCAGAAAAAGCTCAACTAAAACTCAGCCAGATGACCAGAAGAAAGGCCGCTGTACATTCTCAGCGTGTCACCGACCGGACCACGGTGAGACTTTTAGGTGAACAGGATGCGCTGCTGGTATTTCTGGCATCAACCTCTATTCTTCGCAAGGACAGTAAAGACAGATGGTGTGGAAGAAGAGGAAAGGAGGCCATCAATGTCACGACTGAAGCACACGCTCATGAACAGAACAGAGGGAAGGGGGGGGGGGGCTGTGACGCCACTGATATGAGGCGGTTTTCACACCAATTTGCACTTTAATCCATAAGACTCTTGACTCCCACGATTGCTGCATGACCGTGACAAAGGCTGTGACCTCCAGTAGCATCAGTGTGTTCCCCCAGATAAAAGAGATCGGGCACCTGTGGGCAAGACAGAGCATTAGATTGTACTGAGGAGATCGCTCCAATCGCAGGAAAATATACATGTTACTTATTGCCGATGCTGCATTTAAGGACCCAGTACTGTTGACTGCCCCCTCCTCAAAGGAGGATATTTGAAACGCCTGTATTATACAGCACAGGGCAAAACCACCACCTCCAACTGCTCCAATACAGTTATGTTTCCAGCAGAGTCTCATACTGATGGATTTGTACCAATAAATTACATGGTTTTCTTGTCCTATTATGTCTCCCTGCAAAGACTTACAGGAGGAGTAAGGGGGGGGGACACACAAACCTCAAGGTAACTTTGTGGCTATACTTAGAGTGTTCGTGACGTTGACAAAGAAACATCTAGTCATGCAATAATATCAAACAATTAAACCCCACAGCTGCCGGACTACAAAAATTACTACAGCTGATGAGTTTTCCCCACGGACCAAATGAATAAAAGCCATACAATCAGCCACCTGGCTTTAGTTTAACGAATACAGGTCAGGGGCCACTTTCATCGAAATACATGTAAATGAAAATCAATAAGAGCCGCACTGTGGCAGGGTGGTTGGTGGTCTCGCCTCACAGCACCAAGGCCTCCAGGTTAACCCTGGTGGGACATCTGCATGTGTTTTTTTACCCTCTCCACTTGCATGGTTTCCCTCAGGATACCCCACTTTCTTCCCACAGTCCAAAAAGCACGCATGAGGTCAACTGATGACTGGAATCCAGCCATACATTCAGGTGCTTGTGTGTGTGTGTGTGTGTGTGTGTGTGTGTGTGTGTGTGTGTGTGTGTGTGTGTGTGTGTGTGTGTGTGT